>CM075005.1:4386062-4404945 GCA_037576675.1 Pangasius sanitwongsei | reverse complement strand
CCATGTCTTCATGGAGCTCGCTTTGTGCACAGGGGCATCGTCATGCTGGAACAGGTTTGAGCCTCTTAGTTCCAGTGTAGAGAAATTGTAATGCTACAGCATACAGAGACTTTCTATACAATTGTTTGCTTCCTACTTTGTGGAAACAGTTTGGGAAAGAACCACATATGGGTGTGATTGTTAGGTGTTCACATACTTTTGGCTGCATAGTGTATGTCCTTTATAGGAATAAACCCATGAAAACCTTTAGGCTGCTCGATTTTTTTTCTCTAAAATTGTGCCAAAAAGCCATTAAGGATTTTCTGTGTTAGATTGAGATGTTAGATTGAGAGATTTAGAGTTTGGATAAACTCCAGATAAAGACTAGGATAAAACGATTATTGGAGATGAATGACATATAAAAGTGTGTGCAAATGTTTGCATAGCCCAGGACAATATTAACAACACAACCTAATTTAGTGCTTAAAAAACATTGTGTATTAGTTTTTCACAGATATGCCTTCATTACCACAGTAACAACAATGGTCAAATAGAGTGTGTTATGTTTTTATAATAGTGAAAATGATATCAGATTATAGGTTTGCATCTCTCTTTGGGAATGTGAAATAATAGAAATAATATCTAACGTGCCTTATTACCTGCCTTCAACCTTTTGTATATCCTCTGAACAGCTGTCTCTTGAGTTTAAGTTGTAGGTTTTGGACTGTTGTGTTATTGTAGGACATATATTATACATGTACATGTAATCTTTGGCGTGTAAAACACATTACATATACACAAACTTTTAGACTTGACTGTAGTAAAACCACAAGCCATATTTCAAGAAAACTATCCCGATTGAATTTATGGATTCCAAAGAAACCATATTAGTAATTCATGTTTTAACCGGAAAAGGAAGAAAAAGGTAAATACTGAGAAAAGTTAACCAAGTCAACATGGCATGACCTCAAACAAACCATGCACACACTCCATGGACACACTGTGTGTAAACACTGATGTAAAATTGAACAGAGAGGGCGTGATCGGAAGTCTTCTAACTCATGAGGATAGAGAATATATTTTTTTTAAAGCCGGGCCCAAGTGTGACCATTATCCCATCACATGGGGCATCATAGTCAAAATCAAAGACTTTCGGACCTTAACGTATTAATCAATAGCAAAATATTTATACTCACCGCTCCCTGAAAGGAGACGGTTCTTTTTTCAAATCCGCAGCCTGTTGGCATGACATGAATAGCAGCAAGCCATCAAAAAAGTCCAGAGGATTCAAAATATTTCAAAAATGCAGTGAGTTGGAAAAGCAAGACTGAAAAAATATGTTGAAATTTGCTCACTGGGGTGAATTACGTCATGTGTTGCTTGCTATGTTAACTAGCCAGCAGTAGTTTTGATTTAGTGCAGCGTGGTTGATCAATAAGAAACCGCTCCAGGTGGTGTTCTTAATTAAGATAATTTATGAAGTTAGTGTGCGCTGGGATGCATTACAAATGAACCGGTGCAAATTTACTCCAGCCAGTGTATGTTTTATTTCAGAACCTGATGCACATATATGAATCGGAATTGATCACAGAGAAGAACAGAAACGTAGCAGGGGTAGTGTAGGTCTTGAAAAATCGTTCGGTCCAATCAACGAGACTTGTGTTGCTGTTAATGAGTTCAGTGTTCAACTAGTTGCATGGTCATCTGTTAGTGTGACAGTAAAGGAGAAAGCATGGGGTTAGGACCCTATTCCCTGCAGAGTCAGTAACACTGCATCTCAAACAGCCAGGGCTCTATTGACAGCTCGGACAAAGACGCTATTAGCTCAGAGAATTTCTTCAGCAATGGTCAGGATGAGATCAATGAAGCTCCGTTGGGGATTTCCATGCTGTGTTTAGTTTGCTGTGGATATGATATTGCACAACAGGATCGTTAGCATTAACTTAATGTTTTACTTAAAACTGCAGCATAATTAATAATAGTATCCTATTTTAAATTGATAGATGATTTCAAAATTACGAGTGTAACCTTGGGGAAGTGAAGAAGTTTTGCTAAGAGGAATGCGCCAAAATTGAACCACAATGCTGCAAAAAAGCTAATTACTTTTTACCATAGACATCTCGAAGCTGTAACTGCCAACAACTGTCTAGCAACAATATGAATAAAAATAATAAAATGTTTACATTTGTTTTTCCAGAAAACACAACTAACTTGTCTTATGTTACTATGACAGTAGAGAGCTTAAAGTAATAAAGTTGGTGGGTTTTTTTTTAATTATTATTTATTTAAGTACTAATGTTGGTAATTTGTAGTGTCTAAATAATTTTTTTCCCTATAATCACATTTTTTAAACATACCTTTGTTTATGCTTTATTGTTTGGATGATTGCTCATATTTACAAATACATAATCAAAAGACATTAGGTGTGTAAATTTATGTATATATGCACTGGATGTAGATCAGCTAATTTCTCTGTGATGGGAAAAAAAAAATTGGTGAATATTATCTAAAAATTAGATTATAAAAAGTGTTAATTATATGATGTTCAGTGTATAATGGCATGGAAACTGTCTATAGAAAAAATCTCCGTCGAAGTTGTTATAGATTATTTATATATACAGGACGTTCCTGTGTGTTTTATTCCTCTTACACCATAGCAATTTGCCAATGATTAAATAATTTATTAAAGAATGCCATGTATTTTTTTTTAAAATCCATTTATAGTAGCATTCATGTTGTGGAACATCTGTGAAAAAAATGAGTTGCTGTTATCGCAGATGCTATAGCAGCTATAAGCAGTTATTTTCTGACGAAACTGGGAAGCAAAAAAAAAAGCTTCCCTGTGCGAAAACTGTTACCGTGTGCTGACACTGGAGACTCCTTCCATAAATGTTAAATAGTTAAATAAACATCATAGAAAATGTCAGCATATCAACGATTACGGATTTTTATTTGAACAACCACACATTTTCTGTTTATTATTAGCCTTAGATTATGTAGTGAGTCTACTACCTGTGAATGAGATGTTACTATAGCAACGATGATGTATTAGAATGAGCACAATAATATAAACACGTTCTGACCAATCAGAATCGAGCACTGATGGCAAAAACGCACCTAGTAAAAGATATGTCACATTCTCTGTTTGTAGAGGTCATGTTGGTGCTAGCTCAGCGTTTCCTCATTAATTACAGGTTGCAGTATTTTAGTTTCTCTGCTTCTGTGTGAAGTACAGATCAAATTTTGTCAGATCAAATTGGCTGGATATTGTATCAGTACAGAGGCTTGCGAGCCTCCCATGCACATTGCCAGCTAATTCAAAGCAATTCTGTTTGGGGTGAAATGATATGAAGTAAATCACAGACACGGGCGTAAGCACGTTGCCTTCATGTGCCACTGCAGGCCTCGCAGGCGCTGTCACACCTGCACATTCGGAGCCTCTGAAACGGCTAACGTGCAGAAAAAAGCATCAAAAGCACAAATCATTTTAGCGCAGATGTCTACTGTAAAAAGAAATAAAGAGGGAGCGAGAGACTCGAGCTCAGCAATGCTGTGTGCTTATGCCAGCAGAAAAGCACTTAAACACACCCGCATGAATATGCGATATGTGTGTGAAGAACTTGACAACAAAGCCACTGTTTTCTTTCTCTTTCCTTCTTTTTTTTTTTTTGAAGACGCGATAGAGCAGCCACAGCACGTTAACAACAAGAGATCCCAGATGCAGCGATGAGGCTCCTGGAATGCTGCTAAGAATTGTTTGCTAAGGATGTTAGGACAGTTAGAAGCTTCTGGAAATGATGAAGCAGCTGAACATTTATCTATAAACATATTCGGTACAGTGCTGAGCCGTGCCATCTCAGTTACTTTTACAGTCGTCAAAGTTATAGTTTTTTATTCAGTAAGGGTCGATTACAAATTCTTACTGCTTTCCAAGAGCTGCTGCTGTAATCATAAAGACTACCTCGTACTCGTCCCAGGGCTCTTGTTCACAATCTGCTCAAACTGAACATCCTGTAAATGCACTCAGTACTGATTGTCTTTACTCTTCTACACCTGTATACTGTAATGATTTATAATCCCACTAACCGGTGGCACCCAGGAGAGGATAGGTTCCTTTTAAGTCGTAAGAGTTCTTCTTCATGTCTTTTTCCTCTCCACTTCCACCTCTGGTTTGTTCATTAGGCATCTAAATCTACATCAGGATTTCTGTAAAGTTGCTTTGTGACAATGTCTATTATAAGGGTTTTTAAAATGTTGTTCTAAATATGAAAATACTTACCCTCTACTTTGGGACATTCACATTAAAGTACTTCATATTAATGCAGTTAATAGCTAGAGTTAAATGGTTTTCTGAAAAAAAAAAAACAAAAAAAAAACATTGCATCTCTGAATTTCTCGATTTAATGCCGGCTAAGAGTTTTTGGAGAGAAGGAGAGAGTAACACAGCTTTGTCTTGTGAGAAACGAACAAAGGTGATGTTGATTTTCCTTTCGATTTCTTATGAAAACAAACAATAAGAAAATGTATGAATGCTAACCCCGCCCCAAGCCTAACCTTAACTGTCCACAAAAAATCACGTCATGCAAATACACATTTGCACTTATTATGCCACATTATTTAGTTTTATTCGTCTCTGCCTCCTGTTTTATCAGTGCCTTGTCTCCTAATTGTTCCTTGATTATGCCTGCCTGTTTTCTGTTTACTTCTTTTGTACTCTCTCACGTCTTAGCGAAGTTTCGTTCGCCGCTTCTGTTTCTCATGTTCCTGGTTTCTGTGTTTCTAGTTCCGTCCGTGTTTTGACCCATGCCTGTTTTCTTGCCTTTGCTGTGTGGATGTTCCTGTGATGACCATGTGTATTGACCCCCTGCTATGGAATTTATGATTTGTGGATTCACCCAAATAAAAACTACGCTGAGTTAACCCACTTTGTGTCCTGCCTCTTCTCAATGCACATTACAGCAAGTGTCAGACGATGCTCCTTCAAGGGTTCTTTAAGGGTTCTTTAGTTAGTTAACTTCCCAACAGGGTTCTTCTTAGAATCTTCTTTGATAGAGAAACAGTTTTCCATCACGGACAGCTAATGAACTGTTAATAGTTCTAGGGTGGATGCTGAAATTGTGTGATTTAAAAAAAAAAACTATTGATTTTGGTTTACGTGATGAATCGATTACACTCTTCATAAAGAAAAAAGTTTCTCAAGTGTTCTTTGGATGCTTAATGGTTGTAGCTTTCTAAGGGTCTTCTACCTTCAAGGTTCTGTCCAGAAGAACAAATTAGAGAACACTTAAAGCTGTTAGATTTAATCTTTTCCTCAGAGTGTAGATATTAGCATCTGTACTCCTGTGCATTACCAAATTTTGCCAAATTAGATGAATTTGTTTCGGATATTAATTAGTATTAGGATCTCTGAACCTAAAGTCGCTCATGTGATCATACAGAGGTATTGAATTCATTTAAATGTAATGACCACACATAGCTCCAGGTCCCTTGAGTAGCACCTGACAGGAAGTACTTATAAAATCTTATGTAGCACCCAAACATCATCTGTATCTGTTTCCAAGAACCCAACCTGATGATGTGCGATATCACATAAACGCTCGTCTGCAATCGCTCTTCCTCTCGTAACACTAACACTACATCAGCAACCATTAGCTGCCGTCATGCACTAAAAGCTAATCTCTTATTGTGTTTTTCAATTATTGTAGAGTGCAGGCTTAAATGAGGAGGAGGAGATAATGAAATTAACTTCCTAACTTGTAGCAATTCTCCACGGCACAACAATCAGATATTCTCCTGGTCTCGGAAAATGTATGCTAATTTTATGCGTCTATCATCCATTATTACCATTACGGAAACATAAAACAGAGTTTTCTCGAACAGTTAGACTTAAAATGGTGCATATTCATTAGTCCAGGGGAAAGCAAAGCAGGCATGCATATTAAAATGGTATAATTGAAAAGCCTGAACTTTTGGTACTTGAGGAGGAGAGAAAAATTGACAGCGGTGTTTTGTTTATGAAAACCTCTCAGATCTCAGACGGCTGCTCTGTACACAAGAAGAGAGACACGTGATCATGAGTCTGGGTGTGGTTTATTTTATTTGTAAATAAAACTGATCAAATACAGGAAGTGATCAAATTAAAACAATTTTCTAGAAGGACAGACAGGTAGATATACCATGTAGTCATGCAGATGGACAGATACTCAGTAAAGTCATGTAGACAGATATACAAAATAGTCTTGTACACAGACAGATATACAGTATTGCCATGTAAACAGACAGACAGGCAGACAGCGATGTGGACAGACAGACAGCCACGTAGACACAGACAGCCATGTAGACAGACAGAGAGCTATGCAGGCATACAGTCATGTGGACAGACATATATATAGACAGACAGACAGCCATGTAGACGGCCACATAGACAGACAGGTGGACTTTCCCCTCTGAAAGTTTTGGAACGGCAAAGCCAATTCCATCGTTTTTGCAGTCTACAGTAAAGACATTTGGGTTTGAGATCAAAAGATGAATATGAGACGGCAGATCTGAATTTCAGTTTTCGCTTCCTGATATTTACATCTAGATGTGTTGAACATGGCACCTCTTGTTTGAACCCACCCATTTTTCGAGTGATCAGAAATATTGGAACAATATGACTGACAAGTGTTTCTTGGTGCCCAAGTATGCCGTGTTAGAATGATCGTTAAAGAGTTATTAGCTCTGAATGTCTACTCTTGGCTTGAGCCCTGGGTTTCACCTGTGAAGACACCATTTGTTGTTTAAAAGGATAAACCAACATGAAGACCAGTGAGCTGTCTATGGGGGAAAAGCAAACCATTTTAAACTGAGAAAAGAGGGAAAATCAATCAGAGATATTGTACAAGCACTTGGCATAGCCAGTACAACTGCATCAATCAGGCAACCCACTGACATCAGCAAACTGTTGTATTCTTCTTTTGTGATGCTTTTCCAGGCTTGTACGGCAACTGCTTTCAGTTGTTTGTTTTGGGGGGTTTCTCCCTTCAGTCTCCTCTTCAGGAGGTGAAATGCTGCTCAACTGGGTTAAGGATGATTCTGATGATCGATGTGACCAGTCTAAAACCTTTTTGTTGTGTTGGCAGTGTGTTTGAGTCATCGTCTTGCTGCATGATGAAGTTCCTCCCAATTAGACTGAATGCATTTCTCTGTAAACTGACAGACAGAATGTTTCTGTAGACTTCGGAATTCATTCTGCTGCTACCATCATGAGTTCCATCATCAGTAAAGATTAGTGAGCATATTCCAGATGAAAATGATGTTGATGATGATGACATCAAACTCACTCACACCCCCAAATCATCTCTAAAATGTAAATCATCATTAGCACGCTTTAGTCCAGTTCTCCTTATGACCAAGCAGATATTATTATTTTTATATTTGTATGTGTGTGTGTGTGTGTGTGTGTTGCTAATGTAATTAAAGGTCCATGCCAGAATGCATCTCGTGTATTGATGTCAATTTCAGGGCTTTATGAAATGTTATCTAATAATTAAGCCGAATTAGATCGGTATTGTCGCAGAAGCTGAAGCCTTGCTTCCTGACACATTGTAACTGATGACCAAGGCGTAGACACCTCCTCTCCTCCTCTCTACCTCCTCTCGCTCCATCCTCTCCCCTCCTCTCGTCTCCCATCCGTCAGCAGTGGAGTTTTCCCTCAGGACACGCCCCCCTGATCCCCATAATGGCTGTTTGATGGGCCTCATAAAAGGAGTCAATGTATCGACGGGAGCCCTTTGAGGACAAACCTAATTTGTATGTGGATCAATCCACTCAATTCATAGGAAGTGACCATAAGGATGTGGAACGTGGCGCGTCCATGATAACATTACACCTGTGACCTCACAGCGCCAAGCGAACTGACAGACACGATCTGTTTTCATGATAGTGCGATGCATTTTTATTAAATAATCCAATCGGGCGGAATCAGATTACGACGGCGGAGATTGAATTGCACAGTCTATTACGTGTCTGTGCAACACAGAAATGCTTCATCATCCTTGTATTCTCGCCTGCGCATTAGCATCTTGAGTGCATTAATATTTTTATTCAGATGGTGACATTTAAAATGAAAAGGATCAGATCTGTGTAGCAGGGAAAGATGCAAAACAATTAGAGTGGATTTCATGGATAATGTCAGGGGAAAACAATGAATATGGCTTAAACCCCATCCTGGATTTGAACAGAACCACTTTCCAAAAAACATGTGGAAAAATTAACATGAAAATCAATGAATCATGAAAAGAAATAATGTGAAAATAAAAGAATCATGTGTGTGTGTGTGTGGGGAGGGGGGGATATCACACATGAAAATAAATGAATCATGTGCTGGGGGAAGAAATCACATGTGAAAATAAATGAATTGTGTAAAAGGTCACACATGAAAAATGAATCAGGTGGGAATAAATCACAGGTGACAATAAATTATTGTGCAAAAATTGCACATGACAAATTAATCATGTGAAAAACAAAATCACACATGATGATACATGAATCATAGGTTGGGGAATCACATGTGAACATAAATGAATCATGCAAAAAAAAAAGATGTGTAAATAAATTGATCATGTTAAAAATTACTCATAAAAAATAAACGAATCACATGAAAAATGTCACACATGAAAATAAATTGAAAAAGAATCATGTGGGGAAAAAAAAATCACCTAAAAAGAACCGAATCATAAAAAAAATCACAAGTGAAAAATGAATCACGTCAAAAAGTCACAGGTGAAAATAAATGAATCATGTGGAAACGATCATATGTGAAGAAAATAAGAAATCAAAAATTAAATAAATCATGAGGGGAAATTCACGTGACGATAAATGAATCGTGAGGGAAAAAATCATATGTATTACATCAAATCCACATGATCTACATGTAAATAAAATAATCATGAAAAAAGTCACATGGAAAAATAATTGAATCATTTCCTACATGTGGAAAATTAACATATGAAAATAAATGAATCATGTGCTAAAATCACAAAATAAAGCTAAATAAAGGCTTTAATATTTTCTTTCAAATGGTGGCATTTGAAAAGGGAAGATCAGTGTAGCAGCAAATGATACAAAACAATCAGAGTGAATTTTAAAAATAATGTTTGGTAAAATATCGAATAAGACTTCAGGAACATCCTGGATTGGAACAGGGCCACATTCTAAGTGAATCGTGAGCTGTTCGGTGACTCAGAGACGTAATCCAGGCTTTGATTAAATAAATAAGTCCTGTGAAGAAGAGACGGCGGCCTGCAAGAGAAGCTCACACACACACACACACACACACACAAACAAGTCAGAGTTAACACTTTACTCTGTACAGTGCTGAAACTCAGAGTTGCGTCACACGGAGCATGTTTACTGAAAGTTTAAAAGGACATAAAAATTAAATAGTAGCTAGACTACTAATTATCTAATGGCATGTGCAACACGTAAACAAACAAAGAAACAAAGTTTATGGAAAAATGACGTGAGGAAAAAAATGTAAAGGTGTATTTTGAAATGAAATTGAAATGCCCTGAAATTGTGCATGAAGTTATCGCGTGTGACTAATAAGAATAATATATGAAAACAAAACATAATAAAACGAATTAAAAAATGAACATTAACATGAAATCATGTGAAAGTAAATGAATCATTTGTTTACATCACATGTGAGAAAGTAAATCATGATAACATCGCATGTACAATGAACAAAAGATAAATAAATCGTGCTATAAGCAGATGTGAGAAATTAAAGTGAAAATAGATGAACTGCAAAATTAACTTGAAATCGTGTGGGGAAAAAAAAGAATCATGTTAAAAATCACACGTGAAAAAGTAACGTGAAAATAAATAAATCATGTGTTTGCATCACACGTGTGAAAGTAAACCATGATAAAATCACATATAAAATGAGCAATAATAAATCAATCAATCAATCAATCGTGCTATAAACACGTGAAAAATTAACATGCAAATAAATGAATCATATGTTAAAAACTCATGTGAAAAATTTATGTTAAAATAAACGAATCATGTGAGGAAAAAAAAACACATGAATCTAAAAATACATGACCTGCATGTAGAAGATGCATATGCGCATTCATGCGAATACAATCGTGTGAAAATAATCGCATAAGGAAATAAAAATACAAGTACTACATGTGAAAAACCTGTGAAACATCATATGTGTCTAAAACCATGTCTATATTTCACACGTGAGCCATATAATTATTCTCATGTGAAGTTCGTGTGACTATTCTAAACTGTAACTAACCAATCTGATATAGCGTGTGTGTATGTGTGTGTGTGTGTGTGTGTGTGTGTGTGTGTGTGTGTGTGAATGGGCCAGGAAGTTTGTGTGGAAGTCCACAATAAGGTCCCGTTTGAAGGAAGAAGGAACCCGAGTGTGTACCTTATAAGACTGTGTGCCTAATGAGCTCACTTTTCTTATTCTTGTTCATCATTAATTCAAAAACATGATAATTTAATTGGATTTTCTTCCCTTCTCAATAAAAAAAAAATGAATTCAGTTCGTAGAATGCTGTGTATTTTCTGTGTATCAGAGATTTAGGGGTGTAACACATAGCCATGATCTGTATTTCTATCTGTTTAGTGTTCCTAATATTCCTATCTGTATTTGTATTCGGATGTAAACTTGAAGCCGGAGTGGCTTAAACCTAGAGGGAATTTTTTTTTAGAATTGGGCATGGGACTGTTTTTCAATCCTGTTTGCACAATTATTATTACTATTATTATTATTATTATTATTATTATTATTCCCCTGCCTTTGACATTTTCTAACAAATTAACTTGGTTCTATTTCATAAAATATAAGCAACCTACTAGCCTTATTTAAACCAAGCAGTTATTAAGGATGAATGAATGAACGCTGTGAATACATCACTGTTTATGCATTGTTCAGAGACATGTTAATAAATGCGGTCTTTCTTTGTCCCGCGAGCTTCATATCTGACCTCTCGCCTGCATGGAAGTCTAGTTCCAAAGAATAGTGCACCTCCTATTCACGCATTTGTATCTGTTTACAATACACTACAATCTGTTCATTGTGAATAATATATTCATATTAGGATGTAACATCACATCACTAGGAATTCAAACTCCCAGAATTCCACGTCCAGCCAAACACTTCTGCACTGAACTCCCCTTCCCAGCAGCACAACAGCCTACAAGCACAAACCGTATGATCAGTCACATGACCGATTTTCCAACTCACAGTCACCTGATTACTAACTGCACACCCGTTTCTAATCTTTTCATTCATTCAGTGTGACGTCTCGCTGCTAGCTCAGCTTTAGCATGGATTCTAAGCCTTTGTTCTCTGATTGCTCTTTTGGCTCTGACTGGGTTTCATTTGCTTACTGTGATTCTTGTTTTGCTCTGATTCTGACTGACGTTTTGTATGTTTGACTACATTTTTGGATTTGCCCCTTGGATTGTTTGCTGATTGTGCTTTATGATAAAACACAGCATTTTGCGTCCAACATGAGGCTCATTCCTGACAATGCTTGTAGCTAGTATTGTGTGGCGGTCTGTGAAAACCTGTCAGATGTCGCTGTAGCTGAATTCTGGAAACATGACAACAAATTTGACCAAAATTCAAGTTTTGTGCTGAGAAAACATAAACCTACAGTATTTCATCAAACACTTTCACCAAAAGCATCTGCCTGCAAAGATCTTGTTGTGTAAGGACCCCATTTAACAAGTCTGTCTGCCTAAAGATATCTAAAACCTCACTGGCTATGTGTGATTTCCCCCCGTTTTGCTCAAGCTTTTGTAGCGGAATCGATATAACCCTCAGTTCAGTTTGTGATCATTTACGTTTACGTTTATGGCATTTGGCAGACGCCCTTATCCACAGCAACTTACAGTTATCTCGTTTATACAGCTGAGCAGTTGAGGGTTAAGGGCCTTGCTCAAGGGCCCAGCAGTGGCAGTTTGGCGGTGCTGGGATTTGAAATCTCAGTCTTATGATCAGAAGTCCAACGTCTTAATCAAATCAGATACCGGTTGTCAAAATATCCATGATACTCCTTTTCCGTCGCATCATCATCTAAACATAGAAGAGCGATTACACACCCTGAACAGATGACAGTTTAAAACTGTTTAAAAGGCCTTAATGAAAGGAAGTTTAGTCAACAGCACAGAAGTGAGTGAATGAAAGATCAGTGGAGTGAAGTGGCCATGATGAGGCTCGTGTTTAATCTCTGCGAGTCACTTTTGCCTTAGGTGATGAGACAGAGACTGATGTGGATGATGCTGATAATTAAGGTTATAAATGTAGAGGTAGGCAGGACGTCTTTCAGTGGAATTAGAATGAAATCTTGAAATGTCATTTCTGAAATTCAGATTAAGCTGACTTTAAAATGCTAGAATTAAAAAAAAATATATATATATATTTTTGCTATATTTGCACATATATGACAGAGAGTTCCACTTAAAGAAAGGCACACAGATGGCACACACCTGCTCTTTTTGCTCTCAGATTTTTGCAATCCAAGTGACATAGATCGTTTAAAGCAGGCACATGTGAATCAAGCATATGGCAATCGTAGAAATTCAACGTTTCAGGTAAATAAAACCGAACCTGGAGAGCGTTTTTATCAGGAACAGGCACGAGAATAAAAAAAAAACGCACGCAGCCAACCAGACGATCCAGCCAGTCGATCTTCCTGCTAGCTTTCAAACGACCAAGCTGTGGGATTTAACCTAATCGCGTTTATTTATTAAGTCTCAATTAAGAATAAAAGTGGTGCGGCTCGGGGAGTCGAGAGAGAACATACAATGGGCTTTAATTGACAGGCAGTGCTTCTTCCTTAATTCAGACCATTTTGGCTTATTAAAATATGGAGCCTTTCATCTGTGGATACAATTCTATTAATTAAATCATTAAAACAATTATTCACACACGAGGCAAGGGATTTAAGAAAAAAAAAAAAAATCAAATGAGAAGCCGTCTTGCAATAACCTTCTGAAATATTCATTAATAAAAAAGAGAGAAATTGAGTAAATGTAATGACAGGGAGTACATGTGTAGAGACTGGCTTCTGCTCAGTGAGCCTGCCCCTTCCCCATCTCATTACATGATCAAGAGATCAAATAGAGGCACAAGATACAAGATAAACACACACACACACACACACACGTACACATCCATGCAGTTTATATGTTCACCTCCTCCCTGATGAAATGTATATAAAGGCTTGTGTGTGTGTGTTGCACTATTATTGATACACTCGAACTCACCATATACATAAAGAGAGCAACAGAAACACACTTGCTTTGAAATGTCAGTCATCGTTTGGATCCCCTCTCACACACTGACACACACAATATTTGGACGTGTCAATCACACGGGACCCTCATTGTTTTCCGAAAAGAAAGGCTCTGTTGAGTTCTTGATATCTGGTCAGAAGGTGTTGATTTGATTTCAGCAGCTCTGACAATAGTTTTATTATTAACATTAATATTATTGTTTCTATAGTAACAACTTACACAAGGACATTTGTAACTGTTGATATGGTGAAGTTGGTATCACTTTCTGTTGCTCATATTCATAACGAGCTATGAACACAGTCATATCATAATCATTGTTATAATGTATAACAATTTATGCAAATGGATTACAGCTTATAGCAATCTTTATTGCGCATTATGGATTGTTGAATTATAAGTAATGTTCATAACACATTATGTCACAAATACCTGTACAGTGCAGTGTGACTGCATGAGACTAGCCTTGATGTTTTTTTTCTACCAGAGTGATCATCATGAAGTAGTATTATGAAACTTGACATCATACTACAAACTTTTACAGCTTTAAAAGGTGCTACAAAACTTTACAACTTTACAACATTCTAAAAATATGCAAAACTTGACATCATACTACAAACTTTTACAGCTTTAAAAGGTGCTACAAAACTTTACAAGTTTTCAGCATACTACAAAACTTTACAACATACTACAAAACTTCACACCATTACAACATTCTACAATCATGTACACCTTTACAACAGACTAAAAACTTTACAACTTAACAACATACTAAAAAACTTTCCATATACTACAAAAATGTACAAAATACAACAAAACTTTGTATTGTTACAACATACTACAAAACCTTTACACCATTATGTATGATGCGTCATGAATGTATTATAACATTATGAATGTATTTATAGGTCTTTATACATATGGCCTCCAAAATGTTACAACCTTACAACATAATATAAAAACTGACAACAACTTTTGTACATTTAGTGTCTGAGTGAGTGCTAGTAACCCACCCACAAGGGGAGCTCACGTGGCTCTCTTCAAAAACACACACTGTGTGTGTGTGTGTGTGTGTGTGTTCTTTGTTTGATCCCGCTGAAGATAGTGATGGCGTTGAGACAGAAAGGTTGATCATTTGGCGCAGCACAAAGTCATTTGGGAGATCGTGAGTTTGAATCCTAACGAAGCCTCAGCCATCTGTGGCTGGGAGACCAAGGCAGCAAAACTGGCCATGCTGTCTGTGTGGGTGGGGCATACTCTCTCTCCCCTGTCAATCACAGCAACACTAGCCAATCATGGGTGTCTATGAGCTCCGGTATGCAGAAGAGGGTAGACAGCACTTTCCTCTAAGGGTTTTGCATGTTCTTGCCATGGTCATATGGGTTTCCTCCACGTTGTCCAGTTTCCTCCCACCTCCAAAATTTAAAAAAATATATAATTTATTATTTATTATTTAATGATTTGTATTATTATAATGTTTATTTTATTTCTTTTTATTATTTTATTTTATTGCTGTTATGTGGCCATATTTTTACATAGCGATTTTTTTTGTTTTATTGTTATATAGATTTTTCATTTATTTTATTATTTATTATTTCATTCTTTTTGTACTATTTTATTATTTCCTGTTACATAGTCTTTGTTGTTTCATTTTATTTTATTACTGTCACACAGGCTTATTGTTACATAGACTTTTATTTATTTAATTTAATTATAGTTACCTAGGCCTTTGTTAATTTTATTATAGTTACATATATTTTAATTTCATTTTATTTTATTTGGAAATCTAGCTAGACTAGTCCATGTATCACATGCACCTGTATTTTTTTTAGCACTCATATGCTGACAAATAATCCTCTGCCCCTGAGGTACACTATCTACACTAAGGAGACAGCCGAACATGTGCCTCTGATTTGTCCAAAAATCTTTGAGGTTTCCCGAGCCCTGCTTTTGCAGTGTAGGCATTTTCTCTCCCTCTCTCTCTCTCTCTCTCTCTCTCTCTCTCTCTCTCTCTCTCTCTCTTTCTCTCTCTCTCTTTTGTTCAAATTCAACTTGGGACATCAAACCCAAAACTTCACAAAGGATAACTTTTGAGATAATTCATATTGTACCCACTGAAAAAAACCCACTCCATCAACAACAAAAGCCCAGAAAGGCATAAATAAATGAACAGATATGCCTTTTATATATAGTGTTTTCATCTGGTGTCAAATAGATTTCTAGCATACAGATAAAAGCCATGATGGAGTAATTACACACACTGTTAGGATTTCTCTCTGATTTAATTTATGCTCATCTCTGACAGGTGCATTTGGTCAGATATACTCTTTACCTGGGTGTGTATTCGGCTCATTAGACTTTCTACACAGTGTTATCCTTGTTTCATCTTTATCATTATAATCACTGCTCAATTTTCACTTACAGGTTTTGCTGATTTTTGAAGATATTATATTTTCTCTTCTTGAGTGAAACAGAATTTTTTACTCGATGATAGCTGAGGTTGAGGGAAAGAGAAAGTGAGACACCAATTGACATAATTGGTTATAAAAATTTTTTTTTTGCCAAACTCTTACATACATTTGTAGTCAAAAATCACAGGATGAAAGATCACGGAAAAACACAAAGTTTGTCTTTTTTGTGATTGATACCAGTGAATCACAATGAATCACACTGTGCAAACCTCGTCCAATAGGGCTTTAGCTTGATAGTGTTCTTATGCTGCAGTCCATTGTACTGGGAACTCGGAAGGTTCAAGTGGATTTTCCAGAGTTCAGATCTAAAAAGGTTCCAGCGTTTTGACTCGGAAAAACATAGATGCCCATAGCAAGGTCAGATTTGTACAGCTAGTCTCTGAAATTGATAAATAAGATCTACATGAATTATTTCTGCATGATCAGCGATGAGTAAAGATGTATAAGACAGGTCAGCTGTCTTGTTCATCTCATAAAACTGATCTGTCACAATGGTTTTATCGCGTTAGCAAAATTGGGCTGAAATCAACAGAAGTTGTTACAAATCTAAACTTACACAGCTGTTACCAAAAGTGACATATCAAGTAAAAACAAATTTTATCAATGAGAAAATGATGCAAAGGGAAATATGTTTACTGTTGTCTGTATGCCGCCACATTGTTGCTTAAGTCAGAGAGCTCGACTCTCCTGGGAATTCCGAGTGGATTGATCAACCATTTGCACTTTTCCATGTCGGAGGTCGGATTTTTCTGAGTTCTGAATGCAGTGGATTGCAGCAGTAGTCACTGATCTCTAGTGAGCATGAACAGCATGAGGATATGTTTTTGATAGAGGCTACAAAGCACTTCTGTAAGTCCCTCTTGGATAAGGGAATCTGCTAAATGCTGTAAATGTAATAAATCTTGCAAAGTATTACCAAAGACCAAAGGGCTAACTGGATAATCTCACCTGGATACTGTAGATTTGTACTTGCTATAATCATATAGACTGTCCTGTGCTCATCTCAGGACTCTTATTCACGTTATTATTATTATTATTATTATTATTATGCTCATACTGAACATCCTGTAAACATGCTTAGTACTGTTTGTCTTTACTCTTCTGAAACTAAAAAAAGATGAAAAAGAGAGTCTTGATGTCAGGTTCCTTTTAAACTGGAGTCAAACTTGAGGATGATGAAAACTGATCATGTGATCTGAAAGATGCTAGTACAGATACTACATTAGTACAACTGCAACCACAGCATGAAATCAAATTCTAAAATGAGGCTGTTTTTCAGATATATGTCACTAGTAAGTTTACTTACTTTCCTCTAACTGTGTAAACAAACCAGTATTAGTAACTGTAGGTAGGGTAGTGGGAGTGTCAGGTGAAACATGACATGATATTATAAGTTAATATTGTTTTCCAGCCCATGTGTGCATGGCAAAGTGAACCCAAAGTCTGACGATGTTTTTAACTCTTTCATGCATAGTGGCCACACTCATGAACGGTCAATTTAAGGCTCGGTTTTATGTTTTAGGAACATATAAAATGTAAATCACCTCCAAATCACTGGAATGCAGTACTGTAAAGTGACAACATTGTGCAACTGTTCTTTAATAAATTAAAAAATTAATTGTTGGCAAATTGCTGTGGTGTAAGAGGAATAAAACACTTGAGAGTGCTGTTGTAGGAAAATAACAATACCTCTACCATGTCGTTGATTGATTATTTTCCTATAACAGCACGCCTGCAAGTAGTTTGTCCCTTAATAAGCAGCACTCCGTTTGTATTTGAACGTGTTATGCAATAGTGGCCCTAGTGTTTTTATTATGTAGGTGGTACTGTCTTCATAAACGGCGTATTCATGCACCAGGTTCATCTAAACACATTGTACTGGTGTGTGCTGTCTGTGTGTAACACTGAGCATGTCTGGACACTGATACTAGCCAGAATCCAGGAACTCTCCACGGACTCTCTGAGAGAAATGGATCACCTCAGCTCTCGGGTGGGCATCTCTCATCCATCCCGGCGGAGACAAGCCGAATGCAACAGAATGAGCCTGGAGATGAGGCGAACAGCAGGTGAGCCGAGTTAACAGCGCTAACTCCACCACAGCCCTGGGGGGGAGCCGAGGTCGCCAGCCATGAATCACCCATCGGGAAATTATGCCCACAACATTTAATAGAGCGAATTGCTACCTGCGTCACGGCACGAGCACGTGATCATTCATCTCGGACTTCTCTACACCCCTCCTTTCTGCAGCGCTGGAGCAATTGAATCAGGCGTCTGGTCTTCTTAAGGAAATTAAGTCACAGCCTGCCAGTGGCCACTTAATGAGAGACCAGCCCTGGGACATTGACGAATAGCAGGGTGACACTCGGACGCTGTAATATCTGCATTCGGTCGCCGTGACTATTTTTCAACCTCCCACCTCCCTGCCAAGTGCACCCCTCTACCATACACACCTTCTCCCGAGAGAGACATATCACTTTCCCACGTGGTTATTACCTCTTATTTGAACATAGATTCACCTCCACGATGACAGCTAATAACAGAGATTGTCTTTCAAAAGCGGTATTTTTACATATGCCTCTTGATAATGATGGTCATTACGCGCCATTGGCTCTGCAGGTGCTTACACGTTTCAAACCGTAGCTCATGACAAGAGGGGCATGTGGAAGTGATTTAATAATGCAAGACAGTGGGAAAACCAACTGGCCCGCTCACATTTTTAGATAGATATGACAGGCCTCCTTCATAACACACCAGTCAAATGGAACAGAGCTCAGACGGATAGAAATGTGTCCATAAATGGCGTTTTTTCCCTCATAACCCCATTTAGCATATCCATTATTAAACCAAAAAGTGACGAGCTGCATGATATTCTGATTTCATTTGAAAATTGTCTGTTATTATTCCTTCATTCATATTCACATTTAGACACTAATGCCATAGCATTGTTCATACCTGATTGGAAAAGTCAAACAGAGTACATGCTAATTTAAAAATTTTAGATAAATTCATTATATTTAGAGTGATCTCTATTAGACCATGGAGGCCACAGAATAATATAATATAATATAATATAATATAATATAATATAATATAATATAATATAATATAATATAATATAATATAAT
>CM075005.1:4371306-4385962 GCA_037576675.1 Pangasius sanitwongsei | reverse complement strand
TAATATAATATAATATAATATAATATAATATAATATAATATAATATAATATAATATAATATAATACAATACAATACATGTTCTGGAGGTTTATTCTCCAAAAGTTTCAGCCCTAACCTAACACTCCTGAAGTGCATAAAAACATTTAGGCTTCCTAAAGATTGTGACAAAGCGAATGCGCTAGATTATGATGCTAAATTATGATGCTAGATTATGATGCTAGATTATGGTGCATTTTTTAAAGAGCACTTGAAAACATATCTTTAACTTTTAAGCTGAAGATATACAGCAAGACTACTTTTCTAAACTTGAGCCATCACACCCTCAGTAGTAGATCCTCTGTTTCAGTTTAACCAATCACTTGCCTTTATGTAAATTATTTAGCTAAAGGCAGCTCATCTAGAGCAGAGACTAGTTACAGGGCCAGAGATATTAAGTCACAAAGGAATGTTTTCAGAGACTAATGATCTAATTTGGAGAACTAACGACATGACGCATTAAAAAAAAGTTGATCAAAATAGTTTAAGGACAGTTAGACAGAGAAATATGTTTTTATTGTCTGCTTCAAATTTAAAAATAGATGCATCGAGTCGGCAGGATGGACAAAAGTTGTAAAGTAAGCATTAGAAGTTAACTGTTGATCACATTGACGTGGCATCTAACATTTATTTTGTTCTGAGTTGATTTTGTTTTTAAATTTAGTTTAAATTTCTCTCAAGGACATGCTTGTCTATTTTCACTTTGGCTAACAGTTTCCTTCATTACCCACAATACCATTCTACCTGCTGATAGTGGCGTAGTGGGATTTAGCCCTTGCTTCATCTCTACCTAAAGAGAGCGATGCAGCGGCGCTTTAATCCTTTAGTGTGTACAGCTCTCTCACGTACACTCTGTTCAAACAGATCAGCTTCAACTTTCATGTTAATACCGTCATCACACTCATCACGTCATCCCATAGATCGCTAACTATCCGAGCCAAATCTCTGCTCTAACTGCAATGTCTAGCTGCATTGCATTCTGGGACTTTTTAGTCCAGTGTATGCACTGAAGTTTTCACTACTTCTACACTGGACTTTTCATTATTTTGATTGCTGAAAAATGGTAAGCGAGAAAAGAAGCGTCGATCTTTTGTTTTTCGGAGCTAACATCAAATACACATAACACAATTATGCTAAAGATGTTTGAAATTTATTCTCCTATTAAACTCCATTATAATTGTGCTCGCAATAGCAGTGTCCGCCTGTGACATCAGAGTGTCACATGACCACTAATTTCTCATAGTTAATATGCTTGAACTCTAATTTAGAAAATTCTTTATCGTGTTCTAGCTTTTCTGAGATGCGGAAGCTGTTGACATTCTTCATGTTTCGTTGCATTGTTTCTCCACACTCCACACAGTAACGCGCCGCAGCGGCGCACCACACTATTCTCATTCCAGCCACACATTGAGTTCAACATTGACAACTTCCATGTCAGAACAGACCAGTTGCTTTGCTATGACTCGGATCACTGCCAACTAAGCCGTACTATCAATAACCATGACTGGAATCAATGACAGGTACACCGAGAGATGATCAGAGCGGCCGTGTCGAATGGACAAGCAGCCCACGGATTGGCAGCATGGGCGAACTCTGTTTAATAAAGCAGTAGGGCAGACAGATGGACTTGCACCGAGTCAGATTTAGTGGTGGTCTTGACACTGCGGCTATGGAAAAAAAGATCAGTGGGTGAGCAGCGGAGGACCCTGTCTTACCCATTGCTGGCATTCCCTACTGAATTGCACTCGGTATGAATTATTGACCCTGTAGTCTGGACCCTGCTCATTACTAGCAGAGTATCAAGCCTGGGTTGTGGATGCTGAGAGTGAACTATGGATGGCTGACCACACCAAAGTGCTCCATCTTTAATGGCCTGAGAAAACTGGGCTGACTTAGAGTTTCATCAGGCAAGTCATCAGGCAGGACGTTGCTGTTCAGACCCGAACCAATTGGAAAACTCTGGGAGACATGCTCCAGCAAGTAGCATAAAAGTTCTACATAGACTGAAGACAAGGCTGTAAAACGTATAAAACTTCAACAGAACTGGATTCCTGGTTGTTACAATATTAGTCCATTTTTCCATTAAACCTATTTGGCAGTAGTACTCCATGAGATTATGTTATTTATTCATTCATGACTTAGCAAAACATATTTTTCTTTTATTCTGCTGCCACAAGTATTTATCATTCATGATCTGTGCGTCTAGTGGTTGATTCAGTAAATGAAACATATCCAATGTTAACTATTTTGGGAACGAAATAATTTCATTTTCATTCATTAGTAATTATAAATAATGCATTATGCATCTCAAATTATTATTTCAAAGTTCATGCTCTTTTCTGGTTGTTACTCTATGCATTAATCTACCTGTTAATGTGTGTTTTTATCCTATCTGCATATCCTGTTTCCTTCTCATGTTCATCTATTAGTAACAATGCATAATGCATTATTGAATTAGAATACGTACTATATTTTATGATTTGCTTTTGAATAGTTACTAGATTACTAAAGAACCAACTGTAATGGCACATAATTATGAATTTATCCAGCAATATTCCATAAAAGTAGGAATTTTTTTGTATTTGAGTTCTTTTTTTCAGCTTTTTTTTTTTTGGTGCTTGTTGTTCTTTTCAAGTCATAGCTTTATCTTAAATGTCAATCAGATGGAGCATCTGAACTTGGGACGGCTGGCAGGAAAATGGAAGAAATGCCAAATTTTGTGTTCTACCTTAAGGGACTTGGTGTGACATTTCTGTGCTATCTGTTTGAGATTCAGGTTTTGTTTTGAAAGTCCAACGGTGGCCTGTAAGTTCAAAAACACATTAATAGACCAAACACGTATCAACACATCTAGAAAAAAGCAAAAGCAGATCCAAAATCGCAACCACAAATTGAGAAACACCTGACGTTAACACATAACTGACAGGTTTCCTTGTAGCTGATAGGGCAAGGAAGAACGAATTGCAATTTCCATCTTTTATCTAGTTAGCCTGGTGAAAATGATTTAATGCAAAGTGAGGAGTAATTATTTCAACCTGGCTTTCTTTTGGTGTGTTTTCAGTGTTACTCTTTGATGTCAACGTTGATATCTAAAATAATATCATACAAATACCTTTGATATTGATCAAATTTGTGCAATTTGATATTGCACAAATTAAAACATCATTGGATTCGTTTTAGCTCATATTTCCTCTTAAGCCTGGATTATACTTGTTTTTAACCATGTGTACACATACGCAAAATGGCTGCTGCATATATCCTGTGGTTGTTTGGAGCAACACCGTCAAAAATTAAGACTTTGTGTCGATGTGGTGCAATAACAACTTAAATAATGAAGGCAGTATAACACCATGTGACATGTTGTCCACAACTGACTAAACAATCTAGACTTTTGCTTATGTATTATTCTAGACTGCTAATGAGCGCTAACACTAGTGTTTAAATTGTAAAACCCTATCATTTAGCCTTTCAGCTTACCAAAATGTGTTTTTTCAATTTGAGATGCAGCTCTTGACAACGATCAGAATGGCAATGGACCTTCGCTAAACATTTTAGAGTTTGACTTGGATACCTGATGAGCAGAGATGTTTTGCCTCAGACGTGCCATTTATTGAATATCCTTTTCAATAGACTTAAGTATAAACCACCAATCCAAAAAACATTATGTTCCACAGTCTCATACTGACTCTTGTGGTAGCCAATCAGGAAAAGGCATGTTATGTACAATAAGGACCGCCTCTTTCCATTTTGAGTTAGTGTTGTGTATTTTGTTTTTGCTCTAATGGTTTTTGGTTTTGCTGTTGCATCTTTGCTTTTGCTGTACTGTTTTTAGTTTTGTTGTTTTTGGTTTTGTTGTGGTGATTTTTTTTATTTTGTTATTATGTTTTTAGCATAGCTATTGCATTTTTGGTTTTCCTTCTAGACTTTTTGGTTTTGCTCTTCCATTTTTGGTTTTATTATGGTGTTTGTTGTTTGTTTTGTTGGTGTACTTTTGGTTTTATTTCGGTGTTTCTTTGTTTTATTATGGTGTCTAGTAGTTTTGCTGTTATGTTTTTGTTTTTGCTATTGCATTTTTGTATTTGTTGTTGCACTTTTGCTTATATTGGGGTGTTTGTTTGTTTGTTTATTGTGGTGTTTTTTGGTTTTGCTGTTATGTTTTTGTTTTTGCTATTGTTTTGGTTATATTGGGGTGTTTTTTGGTTTTATTGTGGTGTTTTGTTGTTCCATTTTTTGACTTTGCTGTTATGCTTTTGGTTCGTTAATGTAGTTTGTAGTAATCCCAAGGAATTGCCAACTCTCATACATTTCATAGACTGATGTGACTTTATCAGTACATGTGAATATGGAGAGCATGTTCAACCCAATACAATACACACACAGACAACAACGATTATTCTTAATATTGTTTCAAGGGAAATATCCTTTTCTACCAACATCGATAAATAACACAGGATGCAATTTTTATTGAGTTGATATCACTAACCAAACATCTCCTTAGACACAATTCTGTAATTTGTACATATAATGGCTGACTCAATTTGAGTAAAAAAACCCTTTAATGCCTTAAGACTACTGTCTCAGGAAAGCTTGGCTCAGATGGTAGATTGCAAGGCCGAGTGGTTCATAGCAGAACACACAACTCACAAGATGCAATTACAAAGCGTAGCTGCACTTTCTGTGTTTGCCACCGCTCTTGGTTCATGACCTGCTTGAGCTGCAACCTTTTCTTTTTCTTCTGGCAGTCAGTGCTAAGTGTTTACTCTGGCAATTACCCACTGACTCCCTTCATCTTCTGCATCGCACTGTGGCTGTCTGAACAAAGAAAGTAATAATCCCATAAACAAGGTCTTTCACTGAAGATGCTTGTTGCAAGATGAAAAGAGAAGTGTGCACCTTTGACTCTTAGATTTCAAGAGACAAAAAAAAAAAAAAAAACAGCAGAGAATGCAAGCAGTAATAAACTCAGTTCGGTTAATTAAATGTATGTGATGACTCCAGTCAAGCGCCACACACACACACACACACACACACACACACACACACACACACACACACATTCATATTTTTTTCATGTTTCACCTCCTACAGATTTAGAAGCACTTTGCTGACACAGCTGATGAAGGACTTTTGTCCAATATGTAATGTTTTTACATTTGTTATAGTATATTACTGTAACATACTGTATTAATTAAATATTGTATTAATCATGTTAAATATATTTAATATATGTATTAAATATTGTATCTATTAAAAGTTTAATGATGAAAGACTGTAATAACATTTATTTATTTATTTGTTTGTTTGTTTGTTTGTTTTGTCATTTATATGTATTGGTTTGTTTGTTTGTTTGTTTGTGTTATATAACATTCTGCATAGATCTGTATATTCTAAATTGAAATAATCCCATTCCATATATCCTGATAATTTTGGGGAAGGGGGCGACAGTGTAGAAATAGAAAAATTTAAATGTACCTTGTTCACTGAGATGAGTGCAACAATTTAACACAATTTAGATTTAACTATAATATTTACTAAAATATACTTTACACTTTAAAGATCCTGGAATGCTAACCAGCCCAATAATGGCATAAGCACAAAGTATCTTACGAAATTAATAACCTAATGCACAACATTATATATAATACATTTTCAAAATATACTTTACTAAACTGATAAGAGATCGTTAGATCAGATCATCAGATCATTAACAGGATAAAAATAAAGTAAGTTAAAAGATAGAAATCTAACGCAAAACAGCATACATTTAATATTTTAATATTTTTTTTTATTTTCATAGGTCTGTGTAATGTAAAGGGAAGTAAAAGTTATATTCGTATCCTAATAAACAAATAAAAAATAAACAAATACTATGATAAAACGATAAAATGAATGAACAGACATACCACAAAGCTACGTGTAGAAAATGTATTTCGGAAAGAAAGAACGAATCTCTGCAGTAGATTTTTAAGCCATTTCTAACTAGACCTATTTACTAACCGGATCAGGCTGACCAGATCACTAACAGGATGAAAGCAAAGTACATTAAGATGATAGATATACAATGCACAACAACATAAACTGTATAGAATATATTTTAATACAAAATATTAAAGTAAAACAGAAAAATAACAAAAATAAGGAGCTACATAAAATGCAAAAGATGGATCAAGAACTTAGGTCAATGTTAAGACAATTAAAAAAAAAAAAGCTACTTGTAGAAAATATATTTGAGGAAAAGAAAGAAAGAAAGAAAGAAAGAAAGAAAGGTCACAGTATACTTCTGTAGTCATTGAGGTTTTTAAGCAAGGGATATTTATTAAGAACTTATTGCAAACAGCTGATCAGATTATTATGGGTAAATACAAGGTACATTAAAAGGATAAAAAGTATATAAAATGTATCCAGGCTCTACCGTGAAGCTCAGTGAAGACACAGATACATGCCATACCATAAGTTGAGCTCCATTTCAACAGAATGGATAATTAAATCTTGTGAGCCTCCAGCTTCACACCCCTAATACATATTCACTCCTGCAGATCCACAGGAATCAGAGCCTCGTCCAGCTCTCAGAGGAACCAGGGCCATAATGGTACTTTTATCATATGCTTATCAGACCGACCTCTACGTCTCGCTTTTTAGTGCTCGATCTTTTCGCCCTTTCAATCAGGGAGCATATTACTCCTCTGTCAGAGCAAAGCAGTTCCTCTCGACAGCAGAGGCAGCTGGGAGAGGGGGTCGAGGCCAGCAGGACCTCCGCATTAACATAATAATCCAGCCGCGCTCCTGCAGGCCCTGGGGCCAGACAGCATATTAGCTAGGTCTCCTTTGTGAGGGTCCTTGCAAAAGGAGAAAAAGTGGCCTTATTACTCGCCTGTCAACCTGTGGAACCCCGTTTTTTTTTTTTTTTTTCCCTTTAGGAGAAGGGGCTAGGTTCTGGGAGCTGAGGAGAAATTGGTTTTGCTGGTGATGTGCTCTAATAAAGGAACTTTCCGGAAGAAGATATTTGTTATTTTAAAATTAAATACACTCCGTAAGTGGTAACAGCTTCTTTGACATATAAATTAATCGTTAAAACAATTTAGCTAATTAATATATAATCATTTAAGGGTCCTTGTTTCATATGTCATTAAAGGGTCCACGTTTCGTATACAGAAATAAACACAATGTGGCATGCTGTTAGAGGAAAATAATCAACGACGGTGTGGTTTTATGCGGTTACTACCCCAAAGGTCATCATTTTCCTATAAATGTACATCCTGAAGTGTTTTATTCATCTTATACCACAGCAACTGTCCGTCAGTTACAATTCTGACGTATTAATAAACAACACATTGTGATTTTTATCCATTTGTGGTTACGTTTAATGTTGGGGCAGTCCGCATGTAATTTCCTGTTATTGCTGTAAACAATCGTTCTTTCACGAGCCTCTCTTTTTTTTCTTTCTGTTAATAAGACAAAAAATGCAGCTTGTTATATTACAAAGAAAACAGAAAATGTATGCGGACACTGGAGACTCCTTCCATTAATATTAAATAAACGCCTCCTTGCAAAAAGCTTCACAATATCAACATTTAGATATTTTTGTTTGTTAAATAAAAACATGTTTTAATCTGTTTATTATTAGCCTTAGATTGCGTGTTGCATTCACTGTACAAGCCCCAGTAAATTAGGTGTTACTATAGAAACCATTATGCATTAGAACGAGTGCATTAATATAAACCTGTGATTTTCAGCCAGAACTACTGTCTGAGTTGCTCTTATCGAAAATTAATCACCACCTTCTGACCAATCAGAATTGATTAATCAACATCACCATGGTGTAGAAAATGGAATAATCCACAGCAGTGCCATTCACGCATTAATTAATGAATGAAGTTCTTGCATTGCAAGGGATCACACAAATTCAGTGTAACACACAAGGCAGCGCATATTTCCTCCTCACTAAACCGCATCCTCCTCCATCTTATTTACAGCGAGATGGAGTGAGACAGAGGCTTTGAGATTGTGAAACAGAGGAAAGATGAGCAGCTGCGTCTCCGCTCTGTCCCGAAGGCCTTCGTTGAGGCCTGGCTTAAGCATGAACGGGACCTGTGATCCTCTCCACCGGGAGCCTCATCATGCCCCATGGCTAGCTCTCTTTATTCTCCGCTAGCCCCGGCTAGGCTAGTGCAGTGTCAAATGAGGAGGCGTCTGCTTCAAAAATGCAGTACAGTGCTTTTAACGTCGAGATAAACTCAGTTGTAGTGAGTTTGGATACATGAGGATATCAAAATATAAGTTAAAACATTGCAATTCAATCTATTATTGCACACAGTTGAGTTCATTTTTATTTGTGTTTTATTTGTATTGGACTTATCACTTATTAGACATTCTCACAAAACAGCTTTTTTTTTGAAACACTAAACGGAAATCACAAAACACAAATTTGCATGTAGGTTTAGTGGTGGTGCAGCTGGTAAGCATTGCTGCCTCACAGCTCCAAGGTCCCTGGTTTTTATTCCTGAGCTCGGGAGTTTCACATGTTCTCCTCGTGTCCATGTGGGTTTCCTCTGGATCATTAGGTTTCCTCCCACTCTGCAAAATTACGCCAGTAGGTGGGAGTGGCTACTGTGTGTGCATAGTGCTGGCTTCTCTGGTGTCTCATTCAAGGTGTATTCCCACCTCACCTCCAATGTTCCCGGGATAGATACAATAGCTCTTCGGATCCATCACCCTGACCAGGGTGAAGGTGTACAGACTCTACATGAATGAAATTATGGAATGTAAAACATAGTGAGGCATTTTATGTTTAGTAGGAAGTGTTGACTATAGTGAGGAGTGATTAGTTTGGGTGGTGTACAGATGGGAATGTTAAAAGTGTGTGGTATTTAGGGCTCTAACTGGGAAGGGATATTTCTTATTGTTAAACCTCTATCACCTTTTGCATCCCTTATAGTTTAACGTTGATATATGATACCAGTTACGACACTGGTTTCCTCCAGGTTCTCCAGTTTCTTCCCACCTCCCATTTACATTTGCATTTATATTTATGCCATTTGGCAGACACCCTTATCCAGAGCGACTTACAGAAGTGCTTTGGAGTCTATGTCAATAAATACATCCTGATACTAGTTCACTAGGTCAGAGACAAAGAATACCATCAGTCTAAAAAACTCTGCTGGGGAGGTAATATAGTAAGAAATGCACACAGACAACACATTTTTTTAAGAGTGCTAATTTAAGTACTTCAGGAAGAGGTTGGTCTTTAGTCGTCGTTTGAAGACAGCCAGCAACTCAGCTGTTCGGACTTCTAGGGGAAGTTCATTCCACCACCTAGGTGCCACAACGGAGAAGAGTCTTGATGCATGCCTTCCTTGTACCCTGAGAGATGGTAGGACCAGTTGAGCATTGCTAGATGATCGGAGCTAGTGTGGTGCAAAAACATGCCAGTAACTGGATTAGCTATACTAAATTCCTCTACATGTTCATGTACTGTATGTATGCAATGAACTGCTGTTTTATTTACAGTGTATTTGCACCTCATGCCCAGTGTTCCTGGGATAAGCTCCGGATCCATCTTGACCCAGGATAAAGCAGTTACTGGAGATGAATGGTTGAATATTATATGGGTAGACTACCTAGCTAGCTAACAATTTTTCACATTTTGTTCCTGATACAAAATAATAAAAACTGACACTGCATTTTGTGAAATCTACAGTGTACCAAGTGCATACCAATCTTCAGTAATCTAGAAGACTAATGTAATAAAATGAACTCTGATAAAAGTCAAAAGTCTAATGGCCATGTGATAACTTTATTTCTGTATAAACAAATGGACAGACTAATTACATCATCACAGAAACCCACCATCCTCATTGGTAATATTTCACACTCAGACCAGCAGACATACTGACTGAGTGGGGAGTGTAAAGTGTAGCTATGGACTGTCGAGTGTGAGTGTGGAGTGTAAAGTGCACACGGCTGTATAGTTTGATGAGATGGTTAAAAAGCAGTGGTGATGGAGAACCATGACTGACAGTGTGTTAAGCACAGAGGTTTCTCCACTGAGTGCTCAGGAGCAAGAGGAAGACGCTGGGGGATGGAAGGAGATGGAAGGATGGAGGGATGAAGGAAGCAGATGAAGGTGTGCGGTAGTTCCCCAGCAGCCCCGCCCCCCTGCCTGCGACTCCCCCTATCTAATTGGTGGAAAGGGCAGTGTGTCCGCTCTCACACTCAGATCTCTCGGAGGACGTCCGAGGAAGCATGCCAATTACTGCCAATTGTGGGCCTCGTCACTGAGATGTGGACAGACCTCTGCATGGAATATGACTAGGGCACTAAGAGTATTCGGGCTTTGCTTTTAGAAGAGAGAGGAATGGAAATAATTCACCAAAAAGAAAAAAAATAGATAAGGCTGCTTGATGACTACAGCTAGACAGCATACATTCATGCTCTTTCCACTGAATGCAGAAAAAGTGCACACGTGTCTATGACATTAGATGTAATAATAATAATAATAATAATAATAATAATAATAATTATGCATTATGTTACAAAGCACTTCTGTAAGTCCCTCTGGATAAGGGAATCTGCTAAATGCTGTAAATGTAATAAAGACTGTCCTATGCTCATCTCAGGACTCTTATTCACATTATTATTATTATTATTATTATTATTATTATTATTATTATTATTATTATTATTATTATTATATAGCATATCATACTGTATATACTGTAAATTCCAGGTCTTAGACAATGCACAGTTTCATGCAGTGAGGTCTATCTAAAGAGAGATGATCCTAACTGCTAAACCCTGTTATTTTCAAGCCCTCAAGTTCAGACTGTGTTTAAAGAAGGAATGGCCCATTATGCACATCTTGCAGGGAGGTGAACGTGTATCGCTTCATCCATTATCCATAAACCGCTAGTGGTGGTTAGGGTCAGCGCTCGACCACGGCCCTCCCCAGCAGCCACAGAGAGTCAACGAGGAAGAGCTGCACTGCATAAGGCCCAACTATATGAGAGACGGGAAAAAATACAAAAAGAGAAGAATGAATAAAAAGTAAAGGGGTGAAAATAATTCAGCTTCCATTGAAGTATGTGTAATGCTTTTTAATTGTGTTGGCAAAAGTCTTTGCGGGAAAAAAAAGAATCAAAAGAACCATGGTAATTTTATACTGATGAATTATTCAGCGCACATTAATAACAGTCCAAGTGCGACGGTAGGCAGGAGAGGAAGCCCTTCTAGGAGTGATGAACTTCTGCTTGTTATACTGAAAGCAATGTATCTCGATAGCTAAGGTTTCATTTTCTTAAAGTGATACAATATATTGTTAGAAATAGACACCCAATAATAACAACCTCAAAAATTCTTTGTCACAAGGTATTTTTGTGGTATAACTGAATGTACTCTTGGAAATAAAGGGAAATTAAGGCTCTGGGTTACTAATCATAAGTTTGGGGTTTCAAGCCCCAGCGCCCCCAACCTGCCACTGTTGGGACCTTGAGCTCCAAGGGGTGCTGTACCATGGCTGGTTCTGCACTCTCACCCCAAATTTCTAATGAAAATTTCAAATTTGATCTCCTCATGGGAGTCTATAATTGCCACACAATGCTTTGGTGCTATAGCATAGTACAGTCTTCTACTTTTCCTTGGTACAAAATGTCCTACAAGGCCATTCCTAATAAGGCTTCTTCTCACAGATGAAGCGCTAATTTTAGTCCCACATGATTCTGGACATTCCTGAGCCCTTATAGTCAGGTTTTTGGATCTTTCCTCAACTTGGTCATTTCCTGAGAAGACATGAGAAAGAAACATTGAGAGGAACCAGACTCAAAAAAGTGTTCTGGGTGACACTGGATAGTGGGATTAGAAATCATTATATATACATCAACCACAGCTATGACTCAATCCTTCTCAACTTGATTATTAATAAATGCCTGTGATCACATGGTGCTTCACTTTTACCACATTCCAGCTACATAATTCCAGTCATAAATAAGACTCCAAAGCAGATCTGCAATACACAGCATGGAAATATGCATGAGTCTGTGGGAGATGAAATAGCCTAATTCTTTCTGTGAGGAGAAAGGAAGCAACAATAGCCGTCCCATAGCGTCTGCCGAGTGAGCCTTGTTTTGTGTACCACAAAGGCACTGGTCTACTCTAAATATTTGCCAAAAGAATACTGCAGTCATGATGGGGGATATGGAGAACATCATGAAAGTAGTTCAAAGCTCCAAATCTATAGAAGAAAAAAAAATTATAAAAGAAAAAAAAAAACCCGTAACTTTCATAACACCATAAACAAAAACTTCCCTATGCGAAACTTCATCTAAATAGTTCTGATGTAGATCTAGGATTGAATCCTAAAATAAGGCTTAACAAAGCAAAATGAGTGTAAAACCATGATTCATGGTTATACGAAGTAATCATTACAATATATTTTAGTTCCATAAATCCTGATTGGGCCTTTAAACAAAAATAGCAATAAAACAAACATTTTTTAACCCGTTAGCTATGTAAGGAATGACACACACCCTGAAGTGGATTATTTTCCTATAACAGCATGTCCCCAAGTGTTTTAATCTTCTTATACCACAGTGAGTTGCAAACAAATTTATTAATGAGTGGGACATCACGCTTTTTAACTGTTTATAATTATTTTATTTAATGTTATGGAACATCCACAAGGCAAGTTAGTTCCTGTTATCGGTTACTTTATAGCAGCTGTAAACAGTCATTCCCTCAACAGCCTCACTTTTTTCTCTTGAAGTTAATAAGGCAAAAAAAAAAAAAAAAAAATCGCAGCTTGTCATGTTGCAGAGACTGTAAAGCAAAACTCTTCTGTCCTGAAGACTTTCCTGCGGCAAAAAGAGTTACTGATACTGGAGACTCCTTCCATAAATATTAAAAATACCTCTCCCAATTATTTGAAAGATTTTTTTAAATTAAATAATAACACGTTTAATCTGTTTATTATTACTCTTAGAGCATCTGCCATACTAGTCTCTGTGTAAGTTGCTACTATAGAAACCATATAGAAAAGATTCTGATTTGAGAATTCAATACCACTGCGGTGCAAAGATGTATTTCTTTCATAGAATAGATTCAAAATTGTCTTCTCAAATCACTTTACATCACATCACATGCATCGCTTTGAAAATATGGCTCCGCCATCATCATTAAAAGCTGAAAACGCTTGTTTTCTCCTTTTTTTTTTTCTCAACAATTTTAAAGTCTGGGAATAAACAAAGAGCATGAAATAGCTGACGTTGCTTCTCCAGACTTCCGATTTCCTGTTTGCTCTCCAATTGCATAGTGGAAAAAAGGGAGCATGTGAAAACCTACAGCACTTCTGCGCCCAAAAGAAAGAGTTAATTAGAAATACAAATTCTCCCAGATTGTTATTAATGGGAACTGTAGAATAAGCAACACATATTTTGTGCCCATAAGTAATCTCAGGTAGCTTTGATCTGGGGCCCATGGCGGATGCTGCTGCGTACCGCTGCCGAGCTTCTGGGAGTCTGCCAGCACCAGACATCTGGCTACTTTGTTATCATTGGCTGATCGGCTCCCGCGAGGCCACTCTCATGACACACGGCGAGGAAGGAGAGTGGCCTGGCGAGGGAGAATTATCGTCGCATTTGGAGTGGATTAGGGCTCTAAAGAGCTTCTCAAAGCACGACGGGGGTCTCAGGAGCTGGCCTCCGTCGGGGGTCTGGTGAGGGAGCTCGTGATAGACTTAAACAAGCCTGTTAGTGAGAAGACAGTGCGCATTTCATGCCAAACAGCAGCATCTTGTAGTGAAACGAGCTCCCTTTTTTCCGAAACAGCTCGAGGAGAGAGGGAGTTAATTATCTCATCTCTTCATGTCTGTTGGCAGCTTTTGAAAAAATACAAGCAGATTTGGGAGTTTACTGAACCTTTCGCATTGGTTCATCATTTGCCGGTTCTTTTGGGGATTAGTCTTGATGTATCTATATCAGGAGGTGAAAAAATAGTTAGATTAATTCGCAGATGGAGCTTATTTCTATTTTTCTTGTAAATTCACCTATAATTCACCTTCCCAACTGTGTAAATGGACGCACCAGTGACACTGACATGGACACAAACCTAAATCAAACCTCGCTAGTAATCATCTGTTTAGCCTCCAAATCCCCTTAGCACACAGACAGACACAGAAATACACACACAGACACAGAAATACACACACAGACACAGAAATACACACACAGACACAGAAATACACAGACAGACATATCCCCTACAGGTGAAATCTGCATTTCTTTCAGATATACTCATGTCTGACCTGGAGGTATGCTTTTCTTTCTGTCTATTGTGAACTATGTGTAAGCCATTTGAGATTAGTTCATTGTGTATGGGTTTACATGAGTGTGTGTGTGTGTGTGTGTGTGTGTGTTAGTGTTAGACTCTCTGACCTCTCTCTACTCTTTAGAGTATGCCCTCGTATATCTGAATTATATACTCACTGTGTTAAAAAATATCATTTTTTCCCATGGTGTATTTAATAACTTTCCATTTTCCCCAATTAGTTTTCTTGTGTTGAACTTGCTAGAGGTATGATAAATATATATATATATATATATGTTTATATTTATATTTATATATAATTTA
>CM075005.1:4353592-4371206 GCA_037576675.1 Pangasius sanitwongsei | reverse complement strand
TATATATATATATATATATATATATATATATATATATATATATGTTTATATTTATATTTATATATAATTTAAAGAAAATACAAATCTTAAACATTCAGATGTTAAAAATACAGAGTTTATATAAATTAGGCAACAAAAAAAAACAAAAAGCATCCAAGATTTGCAGGGAAAAAGTACACAATTTCAAAAATCGAGTGGTCAAAAAAAGTTTTATGCTCTACTCAAATAGCAAGTTTTCTACAGTGATGTTAAACACCAGATGTACATCATAACTATTTACGTAACATTCTAGCAAGTTAGGCAAGGCTTGCGTTAGCTTGCTGGCATTTGTTAGCAACTAACAGCCAACTGTTAGCTGTTAAACTGTTAACTGTTTAATAGGAATCTAGCTATTTCATTAGAGTGTGAAAACTTTACATGCATTTATGATTCATATGTTTCATATACGTAAACATGACTGAGGACTGCGATTGGCTACATGCAGAGCTCGACCACTCTCAAAGCCTTTGCTTTTCCCTGAGAATCCCAGATGCTTCACCTTTGGTGTCGTCAACATAAAATCTTTCTTTTTGAGATCTGAATTTTTGAGATTTGTGTTTTGGTAAAAATGTAACCCATAATTTCAAATTATATAATAATATAATAAAGCAAATCTTACCCTTAGCAAGTTCAAAAAACAAACAAAAAAACCCCCAAAAACATTGGCAAAAACATAAATTTATTTAATCCACAAAAGGAAAAAGAAATGAATGTGACGTATATAATTCAAATATATGAAACTCATATGCAAATAATTGTGTCAGTTTGCTCTATAGTGCTAGTTATCAGCAGATCATTACACTAATCTCTCGTTCCCTCATCACTTTGAATGCCAACCCATGAGGCTCAGGCCAGCTGTGGAACGGCTTTGAAGACTCTGATAGTGCAGTAATTCAGACCCCCCTTGTTGCTCCGTTTGGTAATGCCAGCTATTTCTGTTCTACTGTAAGAGAAAAGATTGGCAAATACGCGGCTCTTATTTTAAGTGATCAGAATAGATCTATTGCATATGATGAAGCGTGCGTTAAATATAGAGCAGGCTAGAGTGGATAAAAGTCTAGAAAAACAAGGATGCCTTGAAAATAATGAAAAAGATTCTAAAAAAAAATACTTTAAAGAGCAGTAAACAGTGAAAAACAAACGAAGATCAATATTTAGTTTGCCTTTAAAACGCTATCAGTTCTTTCAAGTACACAGTTGTGCAGTTTTTTTAAGGAAATCAGCTGCTAGTGTTTATTTCATTATTTTTTTTTTTCAAACATCTTTAGAACTTTCCACGATTCTTCTGCAGACTTTGGCTTTTAATTTTAGAAAGCTAAAATTTGCACACATTTATACAGAAGACAACATACACTGCTAAAAAAAAGTTTTAACACCTGGAGATTCTTTTTTTTTTTTTTAATCTCAGTTTGATCACTATTATTGCCACAAACCAGACGATATGGAAAAGTGATTAATTAAGGAAAGCTGAATCTGTGTGGAACATCTCACTCTGATATTCATATTTTTTGTGATTCAGTTATTTACATTTAAGTCAAATGTGATGGCTACTAAGAAATCAACAATAATCGTTGATTGAAGAGGTCACATTTACTGCAGAGTACTGAACTGCTGCATTCACGTCATACTGAAGTAGCTGTAATTACTGTCTTCTGAATGGGAATGATGAATGGGGAATTTGTTTGGAATTTTTGGAATGTTGCTTCTCCCACCAAACCAGGAAGTGAGTCAACACTGCAGAAAATAATATCTTAGCAAATAGTAATATCTTGAATATCGATGCAAAAAAAATGAGCTAGTATTTCCTATTATAAGATTACAATGGACCAAATGTAACGTTATCAGACATCAGTATCAGTCTATCTTTACATTTTCTTATTCTATCGGCAGATCATTTTTCTTATTTCAAGAAATAAACGTTTAAAATGATCTGCCAGTATAGAACGAGACCATGTCAAAGTTGGAATGAATAAATTGGACTATGTTCAAGACGCCGCCGCTTGCCAAGATGTCACTGTTGCAGGGAAATTGCTGCGTGTACAAGGAAATAAAATTCGTTTAAAAAGGAAAAATAGTAATAGGAATTTTATTTTAGATTTCAGTTCAGAGCACAATCGCACCTCACATTTCAGTGTTATTAGATAATAATTCATACACACACATCTATTTCCTAATGCTAATTAATACTAGATAAAAATGACAGCTTTTGAAAGTTGAGATGACAAAGCGTTAACTGCTTCGAGTTGGAAAACCAGGAAGTTTTTTCCATCCTCTGGAATTCTCCCACGTGGCATGAATGCAGCATATGTGACCCTTTATTCCCACCATGCCCTTACCGCACTGTTAGTGTTTTCCTCTTTCACTTGAGTGATAGCGTTGTTAGCATCAAGCACAGCAGTGCACTTCTGCAATACTATGCTAAAAATGAGCTTATAATGGAGGCTGAAGTGCTCTTGTTCCTATGTGTGTGTGGTGTGTGTGTGTGTGTGTGTGTGTGTTTAGGAGAGAGCTGACACCTGTCACCCAGCAGCCAAGCACAATTAAGCCTCCTCTAGGGGACGAAACGAGGGGACTTACCTGGAAGCTGTGCTAAGCTCCCGCTGCAACAGTGAAGCGTTTGAAGATCATTAGAGTTACAGACTCGGGCTTCGTGGCCCCAACAAACCTACTGAACAGTTCGCTTTGATCAGAGTGTGGTGTTTTTTTTTTTTTTTTGTCAATAGTGTGTAGGTACAGCAAGTACATGAATAAGTTATGTGCACAAAGTTAGCCGGTAAAGTGCCAGGTTTGATCTGAACATATGCGATTGAGCTTAATGAACATCAATTCGTCTTGGCCATGCTGGTGCGATGAACAAACTTACGCGTCATATCGCATCACATATTAGATATGTTTTAAAAGAAACCAGTGGGTAGCCATCTTAGTCAAAAGTACCCTATTTTTTTGCTCAGTGATTTCAGTTGTTTTACTTCACAACAGGAGCCCAAAAGTGTTGCAAAGCTGAAAGCTGAGTGGATGGAAATAAAGAGTAAGGAAATAAAAACGCTTGGGACATGCTGTTATAGAAAAGTGATCAATGACAGGGTGCTGTGATGTGGCCCAACATGAACCAGACTTACTCTTACCACCCTGGAGTTGATCATTTTTCCAATAACAGCACAAAATGCTTTATTCATCTTATACCACAGCAATTTGCCAATGATCGCATTATCTCATTTGTTAAAGAACAATACGTTGTATTTTTATCCATTTACAGTTATGTTTAATGCTGTGTGTGGGCCGCCGAACAAGTCAATTCTTCTTATCACTTATGTTATAGCTATGACGTATAATATTTTCACAGACTAAACCATGGATATAGACCATTCAGGGCTGAGTTTCTCAAAGTTCATCTTAACTGGGAGAGAGAGAGAGAGAGTTCAATGTGATGCTCGCTCTACCATTTAACAAAGGAAGAATAGTTCAGTGAAAACTGGATTACGTAGCTTAACATTGCTGTCTGAAACAGATATATTTATAACAGATATAAGATTGTTCATGTATTTATATGGTAATGATTGTGGCTAAGATAGATTCTATTACTCGCTAGCTTCATTGGCCTCGTAGTTTTAGGTGAGTGGAACATTGTGTAATTTTTTACAATTTTTAATAATTTTTTTTTTTCCAAAATTTTTGACCAGACAGTTCTTTTAAATTTCTGGACAATCTAATTTATGCCCATATATTATGGATTGTTAGTGTTTCAGTTAATAGAATAAGGAAAATAAAATAAAATAATGCTTGAAAAAGTTTACTATTCCTTGGAAGATAATGACGACAATGATTTTGGAGAACATGACACTTCTTCATTTATACTAAAATAACAACGATTTGTGAATATCCCTTGAATATTGAATATTTCCTTCAATCCCAGATTCACATGCCCAGTTTCTGGAAATCGCTGTAGCGTTCAGATTACAGTGCATGTAAGAGAAGTTGTATACTGATACTCGTTCTGCCGTTTTAGCACGCTGAACTTCATGCTGCAAGGCTTTCAGGAACCTCAGTCGTAGAATCACCTTGGGATTTGAATAGGCTTGATCTTATAAAGTAAATGCAGATTGTCGGTAACATGAGCAACTAACAGAAGAAAGGTCTGATGTGAACATTTCTGTGTAAGCATTTTGCATCACAACCTCCTGAACACCTGAAAAAAAAAAAAAAAAGGAAAAAAGTGCTCAGATACCATCAGCTCACCTATTCATGTTACACACATGCACACAAACGTGAGCAAGTTTAAATCAGTTGTTTTGGCATGTGATTAGATGAAGGGAGAAATGATCATTAAGGCTGATGAGTGCTGACAGAGTGACAGGCGAGAGCTTTTTCATTTGTCGGATCAGATGGTGACATGCTCCATGAGAGGACGACGGGAAAGCTTTTCATTCGCACAGAAGAAAGGCAGAAAGGAGGTCAATTAGCATCATCCATTAGACAACTCCTGACAAGCCATAGGCCTGTATTAACACCTGGGACAGTCAGACTAATGAGAAAGGTGGTAGAGATGTTCACGCCGCAGCCGTAGTCCCAAAGAGAGACCTAAAACAAACCAATATCTCCACAAATCCATGTGCATCAATAACCGTGCTCAAATAATAAAACGCTTTGTTATTTTTGGTTATTTGAGTTCTGATTTTTCTGTTTTGTTTCTATTAGATTTTAGAAATGCAGATTTTTTTTTTTCCATGAGTACAGGACAATTGATAGAAATAAATTAAGTACTGAAAAAAAAAATACATAAAAATACAAATGATGTGTTAGATTGTGCTAGAAAAAGAAGGACAGAAAAAAATAACATAAAAATACAAATCATTTGCTAGATGGTTTGTGTTTCACTGCTATTTTTATTATTGCTGTTATGGTACCATCATAAAATAAATCATATCTTGGGCATGGTGTACAGTAGTATAGCAAAGTATAGCATAGTATGGTACAGTATAGCATGGTATAATGTAGTATAGTATAGTATAGTGTATACTAGTAGTGTTAGCACTAACCTGCCAGTACCAATAGTACACTTGTTAGTGCTGTTGTGGTACCATGATAAAATGGATCATATGCATGGAATATAGTGTAGTATAGTACAGTACAGTATATACTACTGGCACTAATGCTACTAGAATACATATTAGTTCTATCACATCCTGGTAATATAGTGTAAAACACAGTGTTTGTGTGTGAGTGATGGAAGATTTGGAAGACAGGTGACTTTTGACTGAGCTTTGTGATTCCTTTATTTTTATTTTCTTTCATTCACCTGCGAATGCTTTTCAGCACACACCGTTCACATACATTACACAAAATAACCCGAAACCAAAGAAACTCTCAGCCACTCACAGCTTGCTATGTTCCAGTTCATGTTCGAGTCCGCACAGTGTGTGTTGTGTTTGTGTCAACTCCATCAGCTCCGTCATCTCTCTGACTCCCAGCACTTCACTGGAAGGACAAACAAAATACGCATAAGTAGCATATTAATATTATTATTTATTAGTGCTTTAGTGGTACCATGATTAAAAAAGGATCATATTCTGGAGTATAGTATAGAATACTGGTATGGTAAATACTAGTAATATACTCTAGTGTACTGTACTGTTTAGATGTACAGTTTGGATATTTAGGTGTCCAAAGAACCCTTGAGGAACACTTTCTTTTTTTTCGAAGAGTATATCACTTCCTGTTCGTTAACGAGTCAATAGTAAAGCAGTTGAAGAAGTTTCATTTTTGCTTATGCATCATATATTCATTCTAATTTCATTACCGTGTTATAATTTCATCACCAGAATTTTCATTACCATGTTATAATTACATCAAAAGAATACACCTTTTGGCAAGGACTGAGAATTCAGCAGTGCTGAAAGCACTCGTTCTAATGCATTATCATTTCTATAGTAACAGCTTACACAGGGACTTGTATTCTGGATGTGCGACATAATCTAAACCTAATAATAAACAGACTAAAAACTTAACAAAAACAATGTTTCATCACTGATACGGTGAAACTTTCTGTAAGTTTAGTTAACACTTATGGAAGGAATCGGTAGTGTTTTCCACCATAGGGAAGTCTTTCTGGTTTCTGTGTAACATGATGGTTTCTTTTTTGTATTAATAACTTCAAGAGGAAAAAAGAGATGGAATGAGTGTTTACAGCAGCTATAACGTACGTGATAACAGGAAGAGACTTGATTCATGGGCGTTGCACAACATTAAATATAGGTAACTATAAACGGATAAAAAAAAGTTTGACATGCCGTTCATTAATTAATAAAGCATTGTAATTTTTGGACATTGCTGTCGTATAAGAGGAATAAAACACTTCAGGCTGTACTGGTATAGGAAAGTAATCAACTTTGAGGTAAGAACTGTAACTCTGCTGTATGTCAGGCTGCATCACACCACCCCATCGCTGATTATTCTCCTCTAACAGCACTAGGCTGCTATAGCATATCTATATACAAAAAAAGGCAACTCAATGTTCAATTTATTTAATTCCTATTCGTTTTACATTACACATCTGTACAAATACCCGCACGATCTGCGTTTGTACACATTTCTCTGCTCATCTGCTGCTTTATCAGATGGGGAGTTGTGACCACAATATTGGCAGGTGTGAATGTCCTGAATTTACAATTAAACCAGCAGCGCCAAAAGCGAAGTTGATATATTTCATATTGTCAGCAGAGGGGCCACTCGGTGCTTCAGTGGCTTTGCTTTAACGGTGCCTTATTTGAGACAGTGGCAGGTGCATTCTGGGCCGTCTGAGCTATATTGATTTGGAGGACCTAAAGGTATGTGACATCATTATGAGGATTGACCTTCTCGTGCTCTGGCCTGGGGAGCCCCGGCGTGGCTGAAGTCTCAAGCCCTCGCTTTCAGGGGGCCACGGGCACTGAGGTATCATGGGAAAATTGGTAGCAGGTTATTTGCTTGGCTGACCTTCTGGTGCACCCACAACCCCCCAGTTATCAGACCCTGTGCGAGGTTCACCATATTACATCAAAGGGTGTATTTGCAATGTTTTTCTGGCAAAAATAGGATTGAAATATAAGAATGGGTCACCAGTGTTGATTCCAGTCAACTATCTGGATCTGAATGTATGTACTCACCATCACTTTTGGATTAATTTTTATGAATTACAAGAAATAAGGCTTATGGACATTCCACAACATTCAACATAAATTCAACTTTGGCTAATTGCTGTGGTATAAGGGGAATAAAACACTTCAGGAGCTGCTGTTATTAGAAAATAATCAACTTCAGGGTGGTAAGAGTAAGTCTGCTTTGTGTCAGGCTGCATCATACCACACCATCGTTGATCATTTTTCTATAACAGCACACACCCCAGTGATCTTTTACATACTTAATGCATGTAAGAAATGATTGTGTGGCTCTATCTGGCAGTGAGCAAAGCAGCCAGTAAGGCGTGTGTTCCTTTGTTTTTGTACTTTTATTAAATCAGTTAAAAATGATTGTAAAAGGAAGTAAAACGATCAATTAAGCCAAATAAAACAGTAGTCCAACAGTAAACAGTTATTTAACATGCTGTTTTAAGGTTCTACATAGAACCTTTAATGGTTCCCCAGAAAGAAAACTGAAAACAAAGAAATCTTAAGGGTTCTGCTATAGATTTTATTTCCCTTTATACCAGTAGCAGTATCTATGTTCCAGGGTACCAGGTGAAAATTCTTAAATAATCTATTTGAGACTCAAGCTGAGTTGTTTTTTGTATTTTATATTTAATCATTAGTAAAACTGACTTTGTGCAGATATTAATAATAATAATAATAATAATAATAATAATAATAATTATTATTATTATTATTATTATTATTATTATTATTATTATTATTTATTCAGCACTTATTTAATTGTGGATCCCTTAAGGTTTACATGCTGAATTTACATACAGTAATTCTGAGCTTAAAAATGTATTAATGATTATATGCAATAATAAAACAATCAACAATCATTAAATAATTGACTATAAATGCATGAAAAATTACTAAAAAGTGTAAATGCAGTGAAAAAAAAAAAACTATAAATAGCCCAGGTTATACTCACACATTTGCAGCATTTAAACCACCTATTGAGTTACAGATCAGTTCTAAACATTATTTCAGCTTCTAGGACTGAAACTTTACTTCGTGAGGCAGCAGGCCAGCTACAGGCTATGAAGTGTGAAATGAAACCTGCAAGTACATTATTTAAAGTACAAACAATAGGTTGCATTATGTGCCTTAAAATGAGTTTTAAAAGTGCACAACTTCCGTCACAACCCCACAGTGACAAACATTTGTATCCTTAAAGGTTTATGTTTAAATGTAGTTTCTGAATGTCATATCGAAAGTCATATTTTTCTTGGACGATCCTGGAAATGATTCTTAAATAATAATAATAATAACAAAAATAAATGTGAGGGCTAAAAAAGTCCACTATATATCATAATAGTGACTCGACATTACTGTTACGAAACAGTTACGGTTGAGATTTAAAGCACACAGGAAGACATTCATTAAAAATAATTCACTTTAATGGCAAATGTAAAAAAAAACAAAAACATGTAGCCTATTATGATATATTTTCTCCTTGAAAGAGATGGAGGGCTTATCTCATTTATACTAGCTGTCTCTGATAATTCAGTTTTAGAGATTATTACGCAAGTGTGCATTGTGCATTGTTGTCCTTGCTTGTAGTGCGCATGCTGTTGCAGTCTTGTTTAACGCTGATTTCTGTTTTTACTTTTTTTTTTTTTGTTGCCAATCTCTTTATCCAAACCTATCCAGCTTAATTCAGCTTTATAACTGGGTCATGATCTGTGTACTGATCTGGAAGCGTTGTATGAATGAGGCGAGAGCACTGAAAGAGAGCGAGCCGAGCTCAGCCAGCCCTCTGCTGTGCCACTGGCTCGTCTCTTTCCGAGCGCTGACCTCACACACACACACACACACACTCGTGTAAAGAGGTGTGAGGAGATAAAGAGAGAATGCTGCAAATAAAACCACTGAAAGCAACCAGGAAAGACTGCTGAACCCGTCCTCTCTTCCCTCCTCCCTCTCTCTCTCTCTCCCCCTCTCTCTTTCTCTCTCATACACACTCACACACAGTCACACACTCTCTATCTCTCTCTGACCCTCTTTTTCTCTCATGCTGACACACACAATCTCTTTCTCTGTGTGACACACAGTCTCAGACAAGACATACACAGTCTGACAGCCTCTCCCTCTCTGTGTATCTCACTCTCGCATGCATAAATACAGTACATACACACCTACACTGTCTTTCTCACATATACACTCTCACTGTTTGTCTCTCTCTCTCTCTCACACACACACACACACACACGCACATACACCCAAATTCTTCCCTTCTCTCTGTTGCATCCTTTGTCTCCATCTTCTCAAAACATGTCTGTGTTACCTTACAAAGGAGCGATGTGTATTAAACCAGCTGTCTCTGGTGGTCCAGGTATAATTGGGATTGTTAGCGTGCCCTGTTCCTGAGGGATGCTCTTGAAAATGTCTTTTGTGTAAAGCACACAAGCGGCGCGGCGCTCTACCTTGATTCTGATGTGCGTCAAAGAAAGCAAACAAGTCACCTGAGCTACTGTACATCAACCGGAGCTGTTATTTTTCCTCTCTGCTCACGTCTCACGTCCCTGTTTCAGCTTGCCATTTTGCCATTTTCCTTTTGCGTTGTTATTTATGTGTAGTAAAACAAAAAGCTCTGCCGAGCCCCATTTTTACTGAGAATTCCTCTGAGTGTGTGTTTTTTTCTTAGTGAAGAAAGAAAAGTGCCCTTATTAGTTTGAAGATACGTGAGTTGTTTTTTTTTTTTGGAAAAGAGAGGAAAATATTTCCAAGCTCACCTGTCTGATGATATATAATGAAACCCTCATAGAAAGACAGACATAAGGAAACAAAACTGAAGAGGAAGGAAGAGATGGACAGAGATTGGAGGAAAAAAAAGGAGGGAATGATGTAGGTATGCGTATATGGAACAAATCTGTGCATTTTATTTTATTTTACTTTTTTAGCTTTTCTGTGCTGATTTGTGTTTGGAATTTCATCCTATCCAGACAAGGGTTTTGTCTCCTACAGCCTCACATCTGACAGAGGACTTTTATCCAAAACTTCTCCTTTCTCTGGAAACGTTGTGTACTATGCTTAACTTTGCTGCATACACTTCATATACAAACACACAGTCTACAGTTTGTGTAAATGTACAGTATATGGAGGCTGTAAACCAATTTAAGTCTCTCACATTAACATCCTGCTTAAAGTCACAGTAAGTTAATGTCACTGCTCAGAGTCTATTGCTCTGGACCTGAAGCCCTATTGATTAATTTGACTTCGGATACACTTTTGCACGGTACGTCGTCAATGAAAATTTCATACACCGATTTAGGAGCGTGGTGAAATATAAATGATTTCGTTAAAGTTTCATCATAGATCAAGTCTCTCACTATCTGGAAGGTGGACATTGATTGGAGCGTTTGAGGTCTCCAGGATAGCGGTGGCTGTCCGAGCTGAGGCCCTAAAAAACAGTTACATCACTTCCAGGGCACAGGAATTCCATATCTATCTATCTATCTATCTATCTATCTAGATTTGGTCTTGGAAGCACTTTACCCGCACAGATGATGAAGGACTTTTGTCTGAAACATCCTGTTTCTGTAGAAAACTTGTGTACTTCCTTTAACTTTTATCACCTATACAATTCCTTAAATTCACTGTCTATCTATCTATCTATCTATCTATCTATCTATCTATCTATCTATCTATCTATCTATCTATCTATCTATCGTTTCCCATTTTCAAATAACAGCAATTCAATCAACAGAGCGAATTCAGTGCACATTAAAAGTTACAGCTAGACTGTGACATGTGCGCGCGCGGATATCGTAGGCTGAGGTCGCCTAGGCAACAGGACACGCCCCCCCCCGACGATGACGTCACCCAGAAGTCATTATTACTTAATTATTTCATAATACTTTAATTATTTCTTTAGGAGCATAATATTAATATTAAATGAGGCTTTGGGATAAATCTGCTTTTGGTGTAGGGTACTATTGTTGGATAAATAAATAAATAAATAAATCTGCATGCTATCACATTATTAGTTATTTTATTTATTTTTACATTTTATTTATTTATTTATTCATTTATTTAGACCAGGACCATCCCACTCCTGACTGGGGTTGATTTTTTTATTTATTTATGATAACCTATTAAGAAGAACGTTTTACACTACCACACATCAGCTCTGTCTCTGTCTCCTGGAACACTGGCCACAATTTCTCAAAAAGCAAATTTGCTGCACTTGACATATTAATAGGCTACATGTCCTGTGCGTCATTTTTGTAAGCTTCCGTTTATAAAAAAAAAAATTTAAACCAAAAAAAAAAAGTATATATATATATATATATATAGGCATTTGTGACTGTAATTTATTTCATATGCCCTCATGACGCATTGATTGAGAATTAGTCTAATCCAAATTATTTTTCCTGTATAAACATTATTTAAATAAAAAAAATTAAATTAACTGATAAAAACAAAACAAAACAAAAACTACTGTGTAGGTTACGTCTCTCTCTCTCTCTCTCTCTCTCTCTCTCTCTCTCTCTCTGTAATGATCCTCAGTAATTGACTTTAACTTTTTTTTTATGACATGAAGACAGAATGCGAACAGGAAACATCACACAAACCTTTAAAAAGTTTCTCTCTCATTATTCTTTTTGCACTTTTGCACTAAGACCACCAGACTGAAGTGAAGACTGAAGTCTGTGGTCATCATTTTAATTTCAGTGCACCTTCCCTTCCTTCACAATAATAAATAAGAACTTGAACAGGTATATCATCTTCAGTCGTCGCCTGATATCAGTTAGCCCATCCTATAGAGCCTGCGAGATTAAACAAATCAGACAAGCCTGGCTAATTAAAACATGATTAAAGCTTTTTAATTATATCATTGATGAAGTAGTCTAATTAGCCCGGAGATATGATAATAGCCCGCTGCGACAATTGTGCTGGCTTGGCAATTAAATCCTGAAGAGTATTTTAAAATAATCCACTTTTCCTGGAGATTAATAATAATAATAATAATAATAATAGTAATAATAAAACGCTTAACGGTGGACTGTAGTCTCGTGACGCCGGTTGCATATTTTTTATTCCCGTAATGGAATAAACGAACGTGAATCAGAAAAGTCTTCAAAGCGGGTATCTAAAATTTACATTTAATAAAGAGAGAGAGAGAGAGAGAGAGAGAGAGAGAGAGAGAGAAATGCACTGGTTTATTTTGCTTTCTGATTTTTTTTTTTTTTTGTCCATAAAATTCCTCTTGTCGATTCTTTTCCAAAGTATATTTTAAAAAAATAGCATAGACAAATTAATGTATAAATGTAATAGATCTATCTATTATATATATTTTTTTTCTTTATGCATTATTTTGGTTGCATCACATAACTGGAAAGGACAACAACAAAGGTGCTGCCCATGCGCAGAGTCCCCTGAATAATAACGCATGACAGGATATTCAAGCAGGTAGAGAGAGAGAGAGGGAGAGAGAGAGAGAGAAGGAGGGGAGGATTGGGGAGAGAGAGAGATGGGGAGAGAGATGGGGGGAGAGAGAGGGATGGGGAGAGAGAGAGAGAGAGAGATCCTGCCCTCCTTCTCCTTAGTGCAGAGGCAGCGCGAGTCCCTGCAGCATTACCGGAGCTCCGAGTGTCTCATCATCAAATCCAACACCGAAAGCGTCGCGTGCAGCCGGATAAGAGAGTCACGTTATTTCTGCACAGCGGGATTTGGAGATTTTACATCAACAAGAGGACAAAGAGTAAACTTTTTTTTTTTTTCAATCTTCGCTTTTCTTTCAAAAAAAAAAAAAAATCGTTTGCTAGAGATAAGGAGAAACTTACCAGAGACAATTTCCACATTCGCAAAAAAAAAAAAAAAAAAAAAAAAAAAGCTTATATATTTGCGTAAAAAATTGTTTTTAATCAGTGAGGAAATTTTTTTACCCCCAATTCTGCTTACTAAAAGCCGCAGATCCGATCCGATTTGAGCTTTTCGTTATTTCCGAGTCGCTTCTGTCGGGTACAGAGTTTTAATTCTCGTCCTGTGGATGTTTTTTGCCTCGGATCAGTAAGACCATCATAGATGTGCCATCTAGAGACTTTGCGCATCATCATCCTCATCATTCTTATCCTCCTCCTCTTCCTCTGCTCCTCGACTCGACTTGAGACTTCCGAACTCTATAAATCGAAGAAGGAGGAGTCTTAACTTCTTTTTTTTAAGGGTGGGAACTTTGATTTTTTCTTTTTTTTTTTTTTTGCTCGGGCGAGTTGTGATGATGATGATGATGATGTCTGTGAACAGCAGTAGCAAGCAGGCGTTCGTTATGCCTCACACCTCTTTACCCGAGCCCAAGTACTCGTCCTTGCATTCTTCTTCTCCTCCGACTTCTTCTTCAGCCTCATCCACCTCGTCCTCCACTTTGACTTCCGACTCGCAGTCGTCCTGCTCGTCCTCTCGCCACAGCAGCATCAGCACGAGCATCATCAGCACCAGCATCAGCAGCAGCGCGAGCTCGGAGGCAATGCGCCGAGCGGGTCTCCCGACCCCACCGGTATGTAACTTCACTTCATAATCACAGCTTAAAAACCACATTTTGGCACCGCAGTTTTTTTTTTCTTCACCTATTTTATTATTCATGTTTTTTTCATGTCTTCTCTGGAGCAAATCAGTCCTCCATTTCTCCCCCTCCTCCCGTCTTAACTTTATGCATGCATTCGGTCCTGTTTGCCTTTTTTGTATTAATTTTTATGACCTGGGATGCTGCATGTGTCTTGTAGGATTTTCTTTTTTAACATGCTGGAAATGTTGTTAAAATCTCAGAGTGGTGTGCGAATCCGCCCCCCTCCCCTCCATCCTTGCTGACAGTTATATGTACGCCCTCCATTTTTTTTTCTCTTTGCAATTGCAGAGCAACATATTCGGCGGCTTGGATGAGAGTCTGCTGGCCCGCGCCGAAGCTCTGGCGGCGGTGGACATCGTCTCGCAGACCAAAAGTCACCACCAGCACCAGCAGCACCACCACCACCCTCACCACCCTCCGCATCCTCACCAGTCTCACCCTCCACCTCACCACAGCCCCTTTAAGCCGGACGCGACATACCACGCCATGAACGCGTTGCCGTGCACCTCCTCGACGTCCTCGTCCTCGTCGTCCTCTTCGTCCGTGCCAATCTCTCACCCGTCTGCGCTGGGCGGCGGCGGGAACGGAGGCCACCACCACCACCATCATCACCACCACCACCACCACCCCCAGCCTCACCAAGCACTGGAAGGGGAGCTCCTCGAGCACCTCAGCCCGGGCCTTGCGCTCGCAGGTGCAGCCATGGACGGCTCGGTGGTGTCCACACCAGCGGCCCACATGGCCGGCGTGAACCACCCCATGCACCAGGCAGCCATCAACATGGCGGCGGCGGCGGCGGCGCACGCTCACGCCCACGCGCACGCCCACGCCCACGCGCACGCCCACGCGCTCCCGTCGGCGCACCACCTGGGCTGCCCGAGCGACATGGACGCCGATCCGCGGGACCTGGAAGCGTTCGCCGAGCGCTTCAAGCAGCGGCGCATCAAGCTCGGCGTGACGCAGGCGGACGTGGGCGCGGCGCTCGCCAACCTCAAGATCCCAGGCGTGGGTTCGCTCAGCCAGAGCACGATCTGCCGCTTCGAGTCGCTCACACTCTCACACAACAACATGATCGCGCTCAAGCCCATTCTCCAGGCGTGGCTGGACGAGGCCGAGAAGTCGCACCGCGAGAAACTCAGCAAGCCCGAGCTCTTCAACGGCGCCGAGAAGAAGCGGAAGCGCACGTCCATCGCGGCGCCCGAGAAGCGCTCTCTCGAGGCCTACTTCGCCATCCAGCCGCGACCCTCGTCCGAAAAAATCGCCGCCATTGCCGAAAAGCTGGACCTCAAAAAGAACGTAGTGCGCGTCTGGTTCTGCAACCAGAGGCAGAAACAAAAACGCATGAAATACTCAGCGTGCGTGTAAAAAAAAAAAATAATAAAGTTTCACTCTTTTAAAAGACTTCACGAACTGTTTGTATAACATTTCTTATCCTCACATCTTTTTTTTTTTTTTTTTTAATTTTCCCCTGAATCATCCATGACTCGTGCACTGAAGCAGACTGTCACTCTGACTGAAAACACCAAAATCACTGTCACGTCAAAAGAGGATGTGGAGGCATTTTTAAAGGACCGGACCAAGTAAGACCTTGTTTTTCCCCTTTTGATATTTAACATGGTCAGGATTTCAGATGAGTGTGACTCTCTAAAGCCTCAATCAAATTGGTTTTTGGGCAATTTTCCGTGTAGGAGAGCTAAGGATGGACGGTAAATATATGAAATAGTAATGAATGAAAAGGTCGCGTCAAAAAAAGAGGACAAATATCCACAAATAAGACTTTTTTATATTAATTATATGAGGAATAATATTAGACTAAGGATGAAGGCGAAATTGAAGAGGTTGAAACTGTTTTGATTGTTGTATTCTTTTCTGGATCAACTTGTCAACATGCCATGAAAATCAAACCCACCTGACAACTTATTATTATTATTATTATTATTATTATTATTATTATTATTATTATTATTATATGGTGATAAAATGCAATACAATTTCTAGTGGATGGTTGATTTAGCTGATTTAGTTGGTTTATCTTTTATTATTTATTTTAATTTCACCTCTTCGATTTCAATACTCATCACAGTCCTAATCAAAGAATAAATATTTTTTTTTTTCTCGCTAAATATTTATGGCTTAAAAAAATTAAAAAAAAAAAAAAAAAAAAAAAAAAAATCATCGAATAACCTGAACTTTTAGGCTAAATAAATGTTGCTAAGGCTATGGATACTGAAGGAAAAAAAAAAAAAAAAAGGTTAACTGTGTGCCAACCATGTGGATTTGTTTGAACCAAATCTCAGCTGCAATACGCCTGCGCTCTAGTTTCTTATGAACTATTTATCATGTGAGGTAATGTTTACTTCATTACATATTTATTGGGATTCCCTCCTCGTCTTTTTTTTTTTTTTTTTTTTTTTTTTTTTTGTTTGTAAAAAAAAAAAAATTGTAAAAAAAAAAAGGTAAAAAAAAAAAAACAAGGGGGAAGGGGGTTGAATTAAAATAAGCCACTTTATTTATTATGATTATTATGATTATCATTTTCCATTTTTCCTGATACCGACACAATTGAGAGAGATATGGAATTTTTTCCCCCCTATTTGAATTACCTTTATGTTGTATGTTCTTTGGTAATTTATTTGTACAAAATGGACGCGTATCATGATGAATTCATGGCTTGTTACATTCACCGTGTTTGGTAAATGTTTTCTTTATGGAAAAAAAAAAAAAAGAAAAAAAGATCCGTTTCAAGGAAAGTATACGTGTATAATGTAAATAAATCATTGGGTCGATCGAACACATGAGATATTATCCGTATTTGCTGTATTGCTGTTTTAGCTGCGGTCAAACTTCTCTCTGTAATGTCTGTTGCTTTAGGTTTACTTGTCCAGTTTATTTATTTATTTATTTTTTTTAAAAAATTGATTTTAGTATTACATCCATGTATATTTTAAGTTTTCGTTTAATAACTGAATTGACCTGTGTTTCATTAAAGGACAAACATTTTAACATTTTATTTTAGTTCTCAGTGGCTTCCTTTATCCTCCAACGCCTGAGCTCACTATATATGTATATATATGTATATATACACACACACACATATATATATATATATATATATATATATATATAGGGTTGACCGCTTGTGCTAAATAATGCTTGGGAAAACATTTTTTTTAGCTGAGTGTTGCATGTTGAGTGCATTGCTTAATCCTCCTCTTGCCTTTTTTGTATCCACGTCTTTATACAGGAAGTAGTTTGTGTGTGTGTGTGTGTGGGGGGGGGGGGGGGGGATGAAAAGGTATCTCACGTGGGTATTGTACACGGTAATTTAAAAGCTATAACGTGCATTTGATACGTATATTTCTTTTCCCTCAGAACGACTTTGCTTAAGGCCAACTTGCTGCTTTAGCTGAGAGTGAATGCTGATATTCTATTAGAGTCTAATGATGGAGTCTATAGAGATCTGAGGGGAGGTCCCTAGAGCGCGAGCGCTGCCAGATGTCAGCCCTCCAGAAAAAAAGAAAAGAAAAAAAAAAAAAACAAAAAAAAAACACCAGGTCTCCATTTTAATCCACAGTCTGTGCATTTCTCAGTCTTCCACCACCGACACACGGGCGGCCTTTGAAGCCTAGCACGATTTAAAAAAAAAAAAAACAAAAAAAAAAAAAGAAAAAAAAAAAAAAGTGTCATCACTGTCTTGGGATTGATTTCAGGACCCTGGACAGCAACCGGAATACTTTCTACACAGAAACGAAAAATGTTTTGTTTTCTTTTGGGGGGGGGGGGGGGGGGGGGGGGGGGGGGGGGGGGGGGGGGGGGGGGGGGGGGGGGGGGGGGGGGGGGG
>CM075005.1:4322636-4353492 GCA_037576675.1 Pangasius sanitwongsei | reverse complement strand
CAAAAAAAATATATATCTTATTGACTTTTATTAACTCATATATATATATATATATATATATATATATATATATATATATATATATATATATATATATATATATGAATGCTTACTTTAACCTTGACCTTCAAAACTTTTTATACAACATGAGTCTTGTGAAGTGTTAGGAATTTGTTCAGGACATGTTGAAACTGGAAAAACTTGCATAAAACTAACAGAGAGTTAAAAAGAGAGAATGCTCTCTCCTGGTTTTGTCTTTCTCTTTGCTTTTGTTATCTTGGCAAGCAAAAAATGTGCAAAAATAATTTTATGTATTGACAAATTCACAGAGGTGCACCGGGGTCAGGCCTGGTCTGAGAGTGTTTGTTATTGACAAAAATATCTGGCTTAGACACAGAAAAGTGAACATAAAAACTAAATAAAGTCCCAATGCTTGATATTAATATTGATATTAATATTAAATATCCAATGCTAGATATTAATAAATGTTGTAGAGAGGCCAAATATTTGGCTTATGCAGCATTTATAAAAAATACCGATAATGTCTGCATGTTCTTAAGAAATAGACCTTAAAAATCTACACCTGAAAATACAAACGCATCTGTACGCAGGAGAATTTCTCCACACAAGCCGAGCCATCTGACAAGTCGCTGTCAAATCTACAAAAGCCCAGAGTGAGCATGATCAAAGTTGGCCTCTTGATGTTTTCACCCACTTGGTTGCATATCCTTGGGGAAAAAGCATTTTTTTTTAAAAATCCCATTGCACACTGAATCCCAAAAGGCAAATGGAAATATAATGTACTCTGTCAAGTCACCTGGCAGGTCTCAAATGAGCGGATTAGCTGACGAAACCTGGGGTTAAACTCCAACTGCACAAGCATTCACTCTTCCCTGATCCCGTTTCATTGCAATTCAAACAGAAATTCTTAACAGCAGGGGGAAAAAAAATAACAATATCACACAATTACGAGACGGCGCCTCAAGCAACACGTTTGGTAAAGAGAGAGCTTGCTAGCAAGGTGCCTCCATGCTTTAAAGACAACCTTGGCGATGTTTACACTCTGGGAATTCAGCTTGCCTTCATGCTGAATGTGTGTAAAATGTTATCCCTGTGATGTGAACTTGACAGACATTAAGGAAAATGTCAGAGTGATGGGATGCGATGTATACGACACTGTACGACTGTGAAAAGAAAACCACGATAACAGCCGGAACATTAAAATGAGCCGAGCGTGACCGGATGATTGTGATCAATATGAAGCAGCCGACAAAAGCTCTGAAGCACAATTTACATACCAACAGCAGATATAAAGCTATAAAAATATGTCTGTATTATTCACACCAGTGCTACATAAAGGTCACTGAGTATTTAGAGTTGAACTATTGTGTGCTTTTTGTTCCTGTGGTAGAGCACTCAGAGTCAAAAAAGTGACTTTTATGCTAGAAAAAAAAAAACACAATTGTGATATATGTACAGTAAACACTAAAGAGCATTCCAGTTTCACAATAAACCCCCGTTTCTCCCAAAATGACACTGGGCATCATTTGTTAAACCTGATATGAATAAATTCATTCATTTGCAGAAAATTTTAAACAAGAAATTGTTGTTCATGAAAATCCAGTTATTTGGAAAAAAAAAAACGTTCGTAACCTACTACCCCTCAGTAACGTGAACCTCGATTGATCAGCTTGAAAATGTATAATTGGCTATAAGTTACTACGATTTTATTTATGGATTTTGCTGTCAAGTTTTAACATCTTATTTATTACAATTTACACGTGAATTCAATGACAAATTTGGGAAAATCTTTTTTTTTTCATGTTAATAACTTGAAAGAAAGAGATCCACAATAAATCAATATATTATGATGAATAAAACTAGCCAGTCAATAGGGGAAAAAAAGTACTGGTTTAGTACTTCAAATATCTGCCCAAAGTGGGCGTGGCATAAAGTGGACAGGATTCCCAACAATTATTCCCCCGGAAACACTGAAGAAGAAGGAAAAAAAACAACAACTCAGCACTGTCAGCATGAATTCTGGCTCTAGCAGTTCCTCAACCTCAGCTACATCACTCCAGTCCATATTGTTTTTCATTTTCTGCCTTTTTTTTTAACTCCTTCAAGCGACTGACTTGATTTTATTTCCCAAAATATAAACAAATTGTATTTGCCGCCTCAGGATCCCTGGTTCAGCCCTGAGCTTGGTTTACTGTCTGTGTAGAGTTTCTGTGTGCACTTGGTGCTCTGTGATGGACTGACGTTCCATTCAGGGTGTATTCCCTTCTTCATGCCCCGTAATAGGCTCCACCACAGCCCTGACCTGGTTAAAGTGGTTATAAAAAATGATTGAGAGAGTGAGTGAACAAAAGAGTAGTAGCCTAATTTAAACCGACCATGACCCTGACCAGGCAGTTACTAAGGATGAACGATGTAAATGCATCATGCGGCACGCACATTGATTGTCTTTGTTTGTCTAATGAGCCTTATATCTGACTGCTCACATGACTTTTTGTTGTGTCCCGTGGGATCCCAGTCCCGATGAACACCTCTAGTCTCAACCAGATGCTCTGAAAACTTTTCTGGTGAATTGCGCGCCTCCTATTTCTATCTGATTTTGTTTATAACACATTATTTGTTCTTTCCGAATATGTTAGCTATGGTAACAGACCTGCTGCAATGGCTGATTTAGCACACACCACTTAGGAGGTGCTCTTTCACTGTTTATTCATCATTTTGTCGTTTTCAGCTCTCTTTGATACAAATAAAGTCAAAAATATATGTATGTTCATGAGGCTAATCTTCTGCAGCTAATTGGTCCAGTTATTGTTATGTTTTATGCTAATTAAACCTCACAGTTTATCATGTTAGGGCTTGTAGCTGAAAAACTCCTCCAGCTCTCCCTTTAGAGTCGAGGTAAAAATTGAGTGTGATGTGAAAATAGATATTAGAGAGTCATTTTGCCCAGAAATGCCGTTATCATTGTATGGCCTTTGAATGCTCCGGGGAACCCTGAAACGAATAGGAGCAATAAGTTCACTGTGCAGAATTAATGCCGTAATTCTTTACAGAGGAGAGAAGAAGTGAGCGAGTCGACATTACCTTGGACTTGAAGCTTAATGCAGGCTGCGTCCGTTTTTTCCTTTCTCTTTTTTTTTTAATGATGGCCCTAATTTGTTAGGTCCCACTAAATTATTAATCTCTTTTATATTCACGTAGTTATTACATGTCATAACTGTGTATCTATGGGGTGAAATTTAATAGCATCTGCTGGACCTTAGGAGAAGGAGTGGTGTTAAAAGAACCGACATTAAAAATGGATAATTAACCAAATATTTACCTTGGCACATGTAGATTATTAGCTACTCCAGTGAGAAGGTTAGGAACATCTGCGGGTATGTGAAACAAGAAATAAATTTTCAGGTGGAAATGCAGGGCTGAGGATATATAATTCAGTTACAGAGGGTCAGATTAGTGGTCAAAACCTGGCATGAGTAACAATGCTAGGAACATGGGGAGAAGTTAATAAAAAAAAATCAGAATTGTTAGCACATGCCTGTGTTATAAGAAGAACAAAATACAGGAGGACATGCTGTTATAGATGAAAAATTAACTTTGGGTTGGTAACAGCAACTCTGCTGCATCACACCACCCCATCCTTGATTATTTTCCTGCAACAGCACGCTTCCAATTATCTTTTTCTTCACTTAGCATTATATAACAGTCACTGAACTCAATTTGTTGTCATAAATTCTTATTTTCTTTGGTGGGTTAGAGGAGTTTTGTGTTTTTAAATGTAATTCATGGTATTAAGAGTTATGTGTTATGTTTCTATTGTAAAGGAATTATTTGCTTTGTTAATAATAGCAGCTCTGTAAAGATGTTGCTAGAACTTTCTAGAAAGCCAAGCTAGTTTGAATTCCTCTTGACACTTTGGAGACTGGAAATGTTATGTGTTAAATGTTATATCTTGCTAAGCAGTTAGAATTTAGAAAGATCCATCATCTGTGGGTTCTGTAGTACCAGTGGGCGGAGCCAGAGCACTATATAAGGGAAGAGGCGTGGTAAGGCCTCAGTATGTACTCAGGCCTAGGATTGCTCAAAGACAAAAGCAGCTTTATGAGCTTACAAGCTTGCATACTTTCTGCGGTTTAGCATTGGTCATCGTGTACCGGTGGTCCAGTACCGCTCCAGTACTGTTACAATTTCACAACAATTTCCATGACTACAGAAAGATGCTGCATCATTAACTATGGCAAGTTGTTGGAAGTACATAAAAAAAAGGAACAGCAGAAAGAGGAAGAACTGCTTATTTTGTTCCACGTTTACAAAATAGAAATAAGACACTGGTGGCTGGTGAGACCATTAAATAATTCAAGGGTTGAGGATGACGAGTTTAGCATATTAGTGAAATCTATACTCAGAATTAAGTGCCTTGGGAAAGCATTACTTGTAACAATCCATGACAAGGCTTGTCGCATATCGTTTGTCCACAGAGTTCACCCAACTGCCATGTGCACAAAAACAATAAGCGAAGCCTGCAGATTGTAAGTTTGCTCTGGAATTACATCATTTTGTTTGTCGTAGCTGGTTGAATGGTATCTCCTCATGAAGTAAGTTAGTAGTCAGTTGGTGTTGTGTTGCAACTTTCGTTGAAAAAAATAACATGTTGTAGAAAGACATTGCTGGTGTGGTTGGATGAGCACTTGTGTATGTGATAAATAAAGAAAAGACTTCTTGAACTGAACAATCCAATCCTGTCTTGTTGGCAGTGCTCGACTTTGAACAACCACCAAATCTACAAACTTTGACATTACGTTCAGATCTGTCCTTGCATCTACATTTAATCGTTTAGGTGCGTGATGGAAGAATGTTTTGAACTCTAGAAATGTTTTGTCATATGTTAATTACACAGTTCTGTCTAAGCTCCTAGTGTAAATGGTCTTCAAGATAATCCCAAGTCCTGTTGCTTGGAATTTCTATTACTAGGTACAGAAACGAAAGATTTACAGTAGTAATTTTACCGGAGATACTATGTTGTTGTTAATCCATCTCTGCCTTTGGAAAAGAAGAGTGGAGATGCATCGAGGAGGGATGTAGCGATAGACTAAGTTGAACATTTGAGGGACTAAATGTTAAGCAAGTTGGCAGCCATGGGCTGATCCATGATGTAGTGATATCGGAAGGGGCGGGGCTCAACATGTAGTGATGTTGGGGAGGCGGTGGGGTATCCCACTGAGTCAACCCCCACAGACCAACCCCTCGGTGGGCCATCTGCCAGACGGCCCTCACACACCAACACATACACACACACACGATAATGAGGAGGGAGTGTGTAGGCAGAAGGCTTGATCCCGAGAGCAAATCAGTTCTACACTGACCCCGTGTTAGGCAACTAGGAGGAAGGAATATGGAAGAATTTTAAGAAATAAGCTACAACGTTTATTTTCTAAGAGATTATTAGTCTTTTGATAGCAGCAAATGAGTGACTCCATGACTGTGGTGGAATTTAGACTTTGTGACTCTTAAAAATTAGACTTTGTTGTTATTATTTTTAACAATTTTTCAGCATTGAATCTAAGAAAACATGCATTTAGGCATTCACAAATATGTGTTAATCAACAAATATCTTGTTTTTTTTCCCAGGGTTTCTTTGCTGACAGGCTGAATTTTGCTCTTAACTAAGTAACAAGTTTTTTTAATAGAATTTAGCAAATACACAAAATGTGTTTAACTAGCTTCCATGTTAATGGCGAGGACATTAAGTACATTCTAATGATTCAGTTATAATTTTTTTTTAAATAAATAAAGAAAAGAGAATGAGACAGTATACTTTTCTTCTTCTCATGATCCTCAGGAATTTCAGATGATGCAACTTGCAATTAAATATGTGATTTATTAAACATGACTGGATTATTCCAAATATTTCATAGGGATGAAAGTGTTCAGGTAACAGTGTTGAGTGAATGAACTAAAATGTACATGTAGAAAATGATATTTCAAGAATGGGATTAATGTGAAAATACTATTTTTGAAATATTTATCGATTATAATTCAAAGTATAGTTAGAGTGAGCTGGGACAGGTTAAAATAAAGCGCTGTAGATTTTGTGTTTCAAGTTATCTATCTACGACCTGCGCATATGTTGTTGTGACGGAAACTTTACGTGTGTTTAAAATGTCTTTTATCTTTAGTTTACATGCATATCTGTAAATGTTATATCAGTGGAACATAAATGGCACCCCAATCGTGGAATCGTCCATCCGAGGTTTGTAATCTCATCACTTCTCACAAAGCTAAATCAATTAACTTCATTCAATTTGCGGTCTATTTATTTATGTTTTCTAAAATTTGCTCATTCAATAAACAAGATAACTTAATTCGGTTAAAGGCACATAATAACAACGGATATAATTATTTACATTTTAGCCACATTGTGATGTAAATGTGATCGGCTCATTGCCTCTAAGATTCAATTAGAGCTTCCTCTCGTTCGCGCACATGGAGTGGACCAGCGGGAGTGTATCGATTGAAGTGTGTCATGTGCGAAAGTGGAGGGGAGGGAGAGAGAGAGAGAGAGCTGCCTCATCTTACTTAATGAAGTGGTATAAAATAGGTGAGAAAGGTCTTTAATTAGAAAACGCACATACTTGCTCTTACATCACCTGCTGGCTCTTGTGTTTGTGCATGCGTTAAAAAAAAGGCAAATCTTCTCCAAGAGGAAAGGAATGATGGGAGGAAGGAAAAAATGGGGAAGAAGCGAAATGAAATATATGGTTAAGTAGATAGATGGAGAGAATAATACAGAGAGAGAGAGAGAGAGAGAGAGAGAGAAAGAGAGAGACTAGGCTCCAGGGTTTCTTCTGCTCGGGTGCTGCTTTCTCTTTGCAATGAGTTGCAACTGTCAGTTTCTTTTATCCGTAGCTTTTCATCACACTGTTTGGTCTGAGTCAGACGATGCCACCTGAGAGTGCACGGGATTTGTAGGCTACAAGTCATTAGCGAGCTCTGCTGAGAAATCCGGCCAACAGATCCACTGAATATTGCTTCAGACAAAGACCCATCTTAACCCTTGATGCTGATAAAATACTGCATGACGCTGTTATACATTAAAGAATTATAATACAACAGAATCCAAAACCAACTACTTTTATTTAATCAGCTAATCCTGAAAATCCTAGATTGGATTATATTTATGTTTTCAGGCCCAGTGTTGTCTGGATAAGCTCTGGATCCACCACGTCCCTGACCAGGATAAAAACACTTACTGAAGACCAAGGTGTCAACTTGCTAGGTACCAGTTTAGTAAACTATACTGTATAGAAGTGACAGGCCTGTTATAGTTCTCACCTCCATGTAAACATCATGCAAAACAGCATTCTCTGGTTAGTCATTTGGAATGTTGGTCAAATGGCCACTTCCTATAAAAATAGGTGCTTCTACATTCTTGGGGGATGCAAACTGCCAAACTCTACAAGATTAACACTGTTTTGGTTAAGCTTTAACCAGTTTAAGCTTTGGCCATGTGATTAGCGCACCAGTCTCAGTCAACAATTCAAATCAATGCATAATTAATGGAAACTCTATATCAGTAAAACTTCATAACCATGCATCAATATGCCCCATATTGAAATATCATTAAATTATTTTTTGGCACTGTACATGTTTGCTCTCATTCACAGTCACCCTCAATGGTTCTCTTTACCTGCCAGTCCAAATGAAAGAGGTGTGTCCTTTTTGCCTGTCAGTCTCAATGATGGAGGCGTGGCCTTTGTGATTGTCAGTCTCAGTAATGGAGGTGTGGCCTTTGTGCCTATCAGTCTCACTGATGGAGGCGTGGCTTTTGTGCCTGCCACTCTCAGTGAAGGAGGCTTGGCCTCCCATTCCTTAAGGCTAAAACCTTTTTCTTTTCCTAAAATGTCTACACAACACTGCATCTTTTCGTATGCTTTTTGTAAAACAAAATCAACATTGCATCATGTAGAACAGCTGCTTTAAATGTATCTTCCATACCCTGGATCACGATCTTCCTCTTCCATATGGGAATTTTAGATTTGGAAGCTCCAGATTATGTCATGATTTTAATTTGATTAAATATTTAGATCATTGAAACATGAATGCAGGAGGGAACAGAAGAAAACTGGCAAGGTGACTAGAAAAAGTGAGCAGTAATGTGTGCCATGAACGGTGACTTCAGCTTCGTTGCAACCATAATTTCCATACATGTCAGGCACAGTCTGGAGAACAGCACACAGCTGTAATATTCTGTCCTTTTAGAGCTGCCTACAAGTACAATATAAAACAGGTCTTGTGGTCAAAAGGTGCAGCGGTGAGATACCCACAAACCCTTCCCCCTTTTTTCATGGCCAACCATTGGAATATTTGCATTGCACTGCAGTGTGGACCTTGTAACTGAATGTTTTTGTAATGGGAAAGCCCAGGAGTGGAGCAGGGGTTAGCTGGGAAGCTGCTGTTTGATTGCCTGAGGTAGGGAAACAGAAAAGCGACCCGCCGTGCTCTGGGGACTGAGCTAAACGAACACAGCCAGCAAAGAGCCGGGGAATCTGCTATTCCAGGTCGGCTCTCCAGTGTTTGCCCAAAGCCGTGTCAACATACCGGACGTGAGTTTATAGAGATATTACAGGTCTCCGGAGTCTGCACACACTTGCTCGTGTTTGCGGCGAATGTGATTTGTGGGATGCAGAAGCAGAGCTGGAGCTTCTGTCCACACATCACATCAGAGAGCCAAGCCAGGGTCAGGTCAGCTCTGCACATATGTTTGCTTTTCATCATTAGAAAGCAAACTGGGGAGTTTCTTAGTTTTCACATTAGCAGGGGCAACATTTGCTCTCAGTGGATTAGAGTGATCTAATTTCTGTTGTGCTTCACATGCAACTGCACACTCTCAAATTGTGACATGACAGGCTACAGCTGTTCCAGAGGTTTTGTAAGAAAGCAGTCATAACGTTCTTGTGATAATGCTAAATGTCAGACAGCTCATACTAGTTTGGTCAGTATATTAGGTAAACCTCCCTCATATCCACACGCCGTGATTGGTATGGTATAGCTACTATACAGGTGCATGTTGAAAGCGTACAATTACTGTAGCCTGTCTGATGTTATGGTGATTTCTCCATCCAATTTTTCCTGTCCATTAATGTGAAGGGACCTACCATAAGGCTAACCAAATGTTATTTTGAGTAGTGTGTGGCCCTGGAATCAAGGCAAGACTTTCATTTACAATGTCCATGTTCTAAGTATTTGTATTTACTCATTTGGATGATGCTTTAAATAAAACTGCTTACAATTGAGACAGGCTACAAGTTAGCATACAAGTCAGGATACAGTGGCAAAGTAACAGTACTCCAACCTTCTGATCAATAGCCCAAAGCCACCACTTCTCAACCACCACTACCACTTTAACCAGGTACACATCTGGTACAACCTCCAAAGTCCTGGGTACTTCATTCCTTCATTCATCCACAGTAACAGCTTTACCTTGGTCAGGGTGGAGCCGGAGTCTATCCCGGGAACACTGGACGCCAGGCCATCTCAGGGCACCATACACACACCCGTTCAATCCACCTTACTAATCCACCTGCTGGGATGGCACTGCAACACAACTCAGTGTAACACACCTAGCTTTTAGCCATTACAGCTAACAACACAGTACTCTTCATAATGAGACATGCTAAGCAAGAGGTTGCTAGCGTGGACATTATGTCACTGAGCAGCAACACCGTGTTTATGCTTGGATCCAGGATATTTTACCTTGGTAAAGAGAACCAGTTAGCACCCATGTCCCCTGACAATCACCCAGTTATATATGTTGCATTTGTCGCACTTGTTTGCTGTAAAAGTAATCAATAACTGATGTGCTTGAGTGATTCTAGATCTTTCACCGAGGCATGAAAACTTAATCATGTGCCGAGACGAAATCAAACAGGATAGGGAGGGGTGTGTGTGTGTGTGTGTGTGTGGTCAGTGATTGTATCTTTGGCGTATACCCACATGTGTGGCGCCTGGTCGGTCTCTGACTCGGCAATCAAAAGTGTGACAGGTGGAAATTGGACGCGCTGGCTCTATTTCATGAATTAATGTAAACACAGCCCATGCAATTACAGCGCTGGTCATTTCATGGGACGCCCTCCTCCTGCGCAGTTCCAGTCTAATGAAAACGCAGAGCTTACTGGTGCGTTTAATTGTATACACAGGCAGGCTAAATGCTTTGGCTAGGACTTAGCATGGAACAGGGAAAGTGGCAAAGTGTGTGTGGTGGGGGGGGGGGGGTGTTGATGTGTGTTGATGTGATGCAGTGGGGGGATGAGAGGACGAGAACCTCTACAAGTGGAAAATTTTATGCAGTTTAAACATAGCATTTCGTTTATTGATCCGCTGCAGAGGGGAGGCAACGCGAGGCGAGAAGACAAGGAAATCAGATGGATTCATTTGAACATGTTATGAAAGTGCACAAGGTTGACGGATATTGAGCTACGTGAGGCAGAGATGGCATTACTGATCAGATGGAAATGGTACCTGGTCTGTTCTTACAATTCCCAAAGGATGTAGGGAATTTTTTTTTTATTCTATCTTGGCAGCATTTCCCAATTTGCAATGTGGTTGCATGTAAAAACTATTGCTTAATATGTTTATAATGATTAAAGAATAAAACATAACAGGGGTCTAGAGGCGCGTTATAGGAAAATATTCAACGACAAAGTGTTGAGGTGTTTTATTCTTCTTAGACCACAGCAATTTGAACATGATTACAATTTTTAATTTATTAAAGAATGACATATCATGCTTTTTTGTCCATTTATAGTTACATTTTGTTGTGGAATGTCTCTGAAACAAGTTAGTTCCTTTTATCACTGATGTTTTAGCAGAAACAGTTGTTTCTTTCTTGAAGTTAATAAATAAGAGCAGAACATGCAGCTTGTCATGTTGCCAAGGAAAGTTGGCTGTACCTCTGACTGTCACAAAGCACTGACACTGGAGACTCCTTCCATAAATGTTAAATAAACATCTCCTAAAACTTTGCCATGTCAACAATTACACACTTTTCTTTGCTAAATAATAACATATTTGTTATTCTTTTATTTTTAGTGTATCTGCCATACAAGTCCTGGTTTAGGTTGTTACTATAGAAACATTAAAGTATTAGAATAAGTACATTAAGTACAAACACACGATTTGACCTATAGCTGGAGCTATTGTCAGAGCGGCTGACAGAAAACGAATCTACACCTTTCGACCAACCAGAATCGAGAATTCAACAGCGCCATGGTATAGCAGTTGCAGATTGCAAATAATAAAACACTTTTATCAAACATTCCCAAAGGAATGTGATCCAAAGTTTTTGCTTGATAAGAATTCATATTGTCCTTTTACAAGCTGCGGAATTTGAACTAAAAATCAGTCACAAAATATTTTTGTAAATGGTATCCCTTTCTTCCAAGTTGAGAAATGTGCCTGGTATTTACTGAAGTGAAGCCTCTTAATTCCCACACAGGACAGCTTGATATGACATCGTTATATCTTTTCCTATTATCACAGCCGATCAATAATTCATGCGTTTCTATTCCCGACGCAGGGAGGAGCCATGCAAACACACTCTCAGGAAGCTGAAATCAAACCGGCAGCCAGAAAGCATGAGCAGGTTACAGTGGGGAAAAAAAAAGAGACAGAAAGGAATGAGAGAGTGTGTGTGTGTGAGAGAGAGAGAGTGAGAGAGAGAGAAAATAAAATGTTCATTATTCCTGTAGCATTCTCCTGTTGGTCCTTTGTGAGAGCCTAACCTTTCTCTCTCACAGTCCCAGAGTGCTATTCACACAATCACTTACAACATTAATCAAAGCTCGGAGGCTAATGGCTCCTGACGCGTTATGGGCCGCCATCCAACCTGCTCCCGCCGATGCATCTGTTAGCGCTATGCTAGCATCACGTGGCTAATGCTAATGGCAGCTCAAGATGCGCAGCCATCAAGCACTTAAGGCTCAAGACGCAATCGTGTGATGCATGCAGAAAGCCTTTTTAGATGGCATGCAAATACAGGCAGGGAAGATTTACAATACTTTAAACCTGAATGGGGATTTGGAGAAGAGTCTGCTTTCTCTAAAAATGTTAGCCGAGAGAATGTGTGTGTTTTATATCCTAGTGGGGACCAAATGTCCTCACAAGTATATTAAAAAATATGAATTTTTTTCTGAGTTTTGAGCTTGTGGGGGAAGTTTGCTAGTCCTCACAAGGAAGACTGTTTTTTTTTTTTTAAATAAAACATGCAGCTTTTATTTAAAAAAAATATTTAAAAGAGTTAAATTTGGGTGTAGCATTGCATTAATTAGCTGTATGAATAATTATGTCAATGGAAGGTCCTCATAAGGATCATAAGACAAGCACACACACACACACACACACACATACAAATGCTTGTCTTTCTATCTTTATGAGGACCTTCCACTGTTGCAGCTAATTAATGCTATTTTAACATTTGGTCCCCACCAAGATATAAAAGCATGCCCACACACACACACACACACACAAACACAAATACACACACACATCTGTGTATATGGGCATCTTTTTTTACAACTTAGTGGGGACCAATTGTCCTCAAAAGTATAGCAATTTCTAAGTTTTCAGCTTGCGGAGACATGTGACTGGTCCTCACTAGCAAAAGTGCGGCTTTTTATTTAAAAGCTAAAAGAACCAATAGGTTTGCTTTTGGTCCTCATAAGGATAGTAAGACAAGAATCTCTGTGTGTGTGTATATATAGGTGTGTGTGTAAATGTGTGTGTGTGTGTGTGTGTGTGTGGGCATTACAGTTTTTATTATTTGTATCTACTCAGCCAGGATTCTGCACCATCTTCAGTCTCACTCCTATTCAGTGAATCACACCGAGTGTATACGCTCAACGTGTGTGTGTCCGTGTTTTACGCAGACGGCCACTGCTTGTAGACAACCTGTTTTCTTCCCCAATCTGCCACACGCAAGTGTAAATTTATATCAATATTTGATCTTATAGCGCGTCTCGTTCTTTGTCTGTCTTCTAGCGAGGTTCTACAGGCGAAACACGTAAGCAGGGGTGTATTAATAATGCAGCACGGTGACACTGACCTTATTCAAAGCCTTTCAACCTCAGCTGGTATCTCGATGAGTGGCATCCTACTGATACACACAGCACATTACTGAGCTCACACAGCAGAGCAGATGGGGGAAAGTGGTCTATATGCACTATGTACTGAATCATGCTTTATTTAACTGGACAGTAAAAAGTGTGTTCTTTATATACCCCTTATATCCCTTTTAGTGTCCAAGCATATGGATAGTCAATTTAAGGCTGTCCATATCCACTCATCATTCACTTTTCGGGGAATACTAATACTGGGTTCAATGTATTGTGCATTCTGAGATGCTTTTCTACTCTACAGTTGTACAGAGTGGTTATTTGAGTTATTTTAGCCAACCTGTCAGCTCAAACCAGTCTGGCAAATCTCCTGAACAGCCATTCACTGGATGTATTTCACTCAATTCTATCTAAATTCTATAGACCTTTGTGCTTGAAAATCCCAGGAGATCAGCAGTTTCTGAAAAACTCAAACCAGCCTGTCTGGTATCAACAACCATGCCACAGTTAAAGTCGCTGAAATCACACCGATCTGAATGATTTGATGCACTGAGCATGCTGCCACATGATTGGCTGATTGGATAATTGAGCGAATGAGCAGGTTTACAGCTGTTCCTTTTAAAGTGTATACTTATAGTTAAGGAAAATAGAAGATGTAAGACCTCGAGGCTACATTCATTTAGCATAAATAATTATCCTGATTTCTTTCGCTCTCTAGACTATTTGTCGTTGTCAATGCAGCGTGCTTCTGGTATTTATCTTTAGAAACTTTATACATAAAATCCAAAATTAATATATTTTAGTGCCGGAAGTGAATGCCTTAGCTTAAAAAAATGAAGGAATTTTTTTTTTACTCTGAAATCAGCTCATGCATGCAATCTTGTCAAGAATATTGTTGGGTTTTTTTTTTGTATTTTGTAAAAGAAAATAAATAAATAAATAAATAAATACGTACAAAAGTGTTTTCAATTATGTAAAATCATTACAATAATATCAATATTTTAATATCTTTTTTAAATTATATTTTAGTCCTGAATGTTTGTAATTTTGGAATTATATGGACTTCTTCCCCAATATAATGTTGTATCTGTTTTTACTCATGGTATTCCTACACATGGGCAAACCATTTACTTCCTACTATAAGTAATATATAGTAATATACACACACACACACACACACTATATATATATACATATATAAATTCATATGACATGCAGTTTTGCAATTTTAAATAATTGAAAAAATCCAAAGAATCTGCACGTTTTTAAATTTTTGCATGAAAGAAATATATATATAAAAGGTTAGGAACTCATAGGAACTCAAATTTTATTTCTTTTTTAAATCACAGATTAGCTTACATTATTAAAAACTTCAGGGTATCTGAATCCTACATGTGAGGAGCACTAATCTCATAACAACACACCCCGTGTATGTAGGTACAAACAAACATGGGAATGATGGTGCTTTGATTGGTTCTCATTAGCTGAGATGCAATGATGATGTGGCAGAGTGGTTTACATGATGATTAATTGTGTTAAATAATGCAGAATGCATGAGGAGGGAATTAACACACACTCTGTGTCACATGACCATCTCGTGGCAGGACTGGGAGGTGTTAGAGCTGAATGGATTAAACCATTACATCCTAATTAGAGGAAGTGGAAGAGGGAAAATACAGAGAAATGAACCTGTTTAGTGATGTTTTAGTGATACATTGATGCTGGCTCTAAAATTTTACAGGGAGAGCATTTAGGAGCGAACACAGATGACAGTCGATCCAGTTAAATCAGACTTGTTTAGCGGGGGTAGAGATAAACATCATGCAGTTACAGTGTCTGATTTTGGAAGAAACCATAATGAGCTAGTTTGCTTTAATTTCTGTTATTTTCTATTGCTACACACTTTCAACGTTGATGAACTTGCATGGCTGAAATTCACCTAGATGAATTCGTAGTGATGTGAATTCACCAGAAATAAAAAAACTTCACTCCATGTGCTGTTATAGTAAAATGATCAATGATGCGATGATGTAATGTGGCGCAATGTGAAGCGGAGTTACTGTTGCCACCCAGTAGGTAATTATCTTTCTATAATGGCACATCTTGAAGTGTTTTATTCCTCTTATACCACAGCAATTTCCCATCAATTACATTTTTTTTTTAATTAATGAACAACACATCAAGCTTTTTATCCATTTATAGTTACATTTTTCATTATGGAACATCCTTGTTAATAATGAAAGTTAATTCCTGTTATCACTTATGTTACAGCAGCTGTAAATATTCATTCCTTCACCGGCTGATTTTCCACCAACTTACCTAGTTTGCTTTTATGAAACTTGTAAGCAACAAGTAACATTGAAGAATGAGCAGTAGATCTCTCTTTTTTTGGTCTCTTTTCTTTTTTCTCATTTATTTATTTGTTTGTTCAATCATTCACTCCTTCATCTTTAGGAATCGATTTATGGGAAGCAGGAATCGCAAGCCAGTCCATCCCAAGGCTCTCTCATTCATTCATTCATTCATTCATTCATTCATTCATCTTCAGTAAGCATTTTAATCCTGGTGATTTTTCACGCTGGATCTGGAGACTATCCTTCGCCTTGATTTAGGAATACACCTTGGATGGATGGGGCAGCAGTTCATCGCAGGGCACCATGCACACACATTCACACACTCATTCACACCTAGGGGAAATTTTACCATAGCCAATTTACCTAGTAAGATGTTTTTGGGAGGCAAGAGGAAACCGGAGAACCCAGAGGAAACCAGACAGAATGCAGACAGTAATCCGTCCTCAGGATTGAAGCAGGAACCCATGAGGTGGCAACACTACTCACTGCTCCATCATGCTGTCCCATGTTCATTTATTAAATTATTGCTCTGACAAGCATTTCTTGCATTCTTGGATTCATTCGGTTCATTCATTTTTGGGAATTCTGTAGAAATAGAGTTAAAAATTTTTTAACTATTTCTTTGGTAGCGTTCATGTTAACAGTAGTGAATAGTAACTAAGTGCATGCAATTTGTTACTGAAGTAGGTTTTTCAAAAATCTTCTTGCAGACTTTATACTTTTACTCCACTACCTTTCAAAGCAAATTATTCTACTTTGACTCCATTACTTTTGGCAGCATGTCAAGTCATTACTTATTATTGCTCAGTGATTAGTAGGAGAACGCAACACACTACATTAAGAGTCAGGGGGGTGTGAAATTTTGAACAGGATGATCAGTGCAAATTGTTATTATTTTGTTTAAAGATCTTATTTTTTCATTTAGTGCCTCCCTTCAGAAGCTACATAAGATATTTACATGTTTCCCATAAGACGAATAATAGTAATTTACACCGACCGACCTGTTGCAAAGTTTACACACCCCGACTCCTAATGTATCATGTTGTCTTCTTGAGCATCAGTGAATGTTTGCACCTTTTGTAATAGTTGTGTATGAGTCCTTCAGTTGTCCTCAGTGTGAAAAGATGGATCTCAAAGCCACTGTTGCTCGAATATGCAGAAGATGCTGGAAAGGCAAATAATGTGTAGGGTCTGGAGGATTTTTCTGAAGAACAGTGGGCAGTTTAACTGCTCAGGACAAACAAGGGACTCACGAACAACTACCACAAAGCATAAAAACAGTCGTTGATCATCCAGTTAACAGCACACATTATTAAGAATCAAGCTTCTGAACTGGTTCATTTGTGTAAATTCAGTTATTATTGTGTCTTGTGGACTATATGTAAAAATCTGTTATGTGAAATAACTTATTCAGGGCAGTACTAAATACAGAACAAAATGCAAGTTTTATGATCCCTCATTTTTTTTTATTATCAACATTTTGCAGATTCTGCAAGGCGTTTGTAAACTTATGACCCCAACTGTAACTAAAAAACCTGTACTACTTATACTCAAATAGCATGTTACCAAAGGAATCTCATTCATAAGTTCATTCAAGTACTGGATTTTTGTTCTTTGTCCACTGCTGCTCATTACTAACATCAGATTATGATCAGACAAAGTAGTAATTAGATTAAAAGTCTTAACTTTTTTTCAGGGTTATTATAAAACACTAACTTTGAAATTTTCTGCCACAGGGAAGTGTTTGGGATAGAGGGGTTTGTGTGATCTTGTTTTCTCGGAAACATGACAATATGACTGGTGAGAGAATGAATATTTATCACTGCTATAACTTTTCATGGAGGTTCCTCAACATTAAGTGTAACTATAAATGGATCGAAAGTCAAATAAAAAATGTAATTGTTGGCAAAATTGCTATAATGTAAGAAGAAACATTTCAGGACGTGCCGTTTTAGGAATATAATCTTCTGGGTGGAAATAGAAACACACCACCCCATCATTGATGTTTTTCCTACGACGGCATGACCCCAACATGAGTGTTTTATTCAATACTTAACTCCACTTCTGGACTTCTTCCTAACAACTGATTAACCTGTTACATGTCAGCTGCTAATGTGACAGTATAACACTTGTTTAGTGATATTTTAGTGATACACTGACACCAGTACTAACATTTTTTTTTCTGAATATCTGAATGTTACTTATGTCTTGACACAGGACAAGTGGATGTATTCAATTATGAAAAGCTGGTGCATCTGTTCATTTAATATCATGTTTTCACACATTGGTCTCACAGATCATTATTTATAGTCATTCCAAAAAGATGATTCATAAAATATGAATGTATTCGCTCAGCTCCTATTTGTAATTATATCATTTAGGACATGGCCAAGAAAAAAAAGAAAGAAATGAACTAATATTTTAACTCTCCCTCGAGAATTTATTTACACGTGTTGGAATCTGCTCTTGTTTCAGGCATGAAATCAGCAAAAAAATATCAAATTTTGAAGCGCTCTACAGAACGTGTTGGGATTTATGGGGTTTATTTAAAGCTCAGTCACCAGAGGTTGGTTCTTTTTCAGGGACGCTGCTGGGGTTTTCAGTTCCAGCTAAGCCGGTCGCTTTTGGCAAAGCGCTGCAGCTCCATATGCTCGCCTGAGCCTGGTGCTCTAGAGCGGCTTGTTCAGCCTCATGCATTTTCCAACGCAACAAAACAAGCGCTAACCACCTCGTCTGCCAGGAGCCCTTATCGCACGCCTTATAACAACCAGTAATACCTGTAAATAATGCATGGCCGTCATCTTACAGGAGGTGGGGAGGGGGGAGTGAGGGCGGGGGCTTTCTCGGCGCCACGGCTGAACAATCGAGGTGCCCGCTGATGGGAGTTGTGTTTTCTTTAGTGCCGAGGCTCACAGCAATTCCCCTACAGCTCTTCACAACTGAGTTTTGGCCTGACAATAAACAACAGTTTAATACTTGATCTAATCTCAGCCACGAGGTGAGTACAGGCTCGTGCAGATGTTCCCATCCAATAATCTATCCATAATTGATGAAACAGGGAGGTCAGATGTAACGTTGCCGGCAACAAATAAATGATTATTGACAAAACTGAGCCAGTGTGGCACAGAGCAGCGTTGAGACAGCGAGCTCGGAATGCCGAGCTGCCTGAAGCAGAGAGACAGGAACGCGGAGCCTTGGATGAAGCACCGAGAGCAGGAAGAGAGAGAGAGAGAGAGAGAGAGACACAAGGGCCCGCGGATGTGCAGGAGAGGTGTCGGTCCCTGAGGATGGAGAGAGGAGGAGGAGGAGGAGGTGAGTGAGGTGTAGGGAGAGCACTGGGCCAGCTGTCTGCCCTGCTTTCATCTCCACGCTGCACGTCGAATGCAATCAACCTGAGCGCTGAACATAGGGAACGCTCCATCCAGAGCCGGATCACATCCGGCAGCTGCAGGAGAGAAAGACAGAGAGACATAGACAGTGAAAAGAGAGAGAGAGCGAGCGAGAGAGAAAACGCGCGTGTGTGTGTGGGGCGCATGCTCGTCATTTTAATCCAGCGTGCAAACCAGAATGATCTGCTGCATGCTTCATTCATGTCCTACACGGCTAATAACATTTAGCGTGCGTTGTAAGAACGAGTAGCAGAAAATATCCAGGAAACAAATCTAATCATCTGTTTCAATTCCCTCACATGGACTGACGATGAAGAATCGTGTAGATCCTTTGCTTTCATGGTGAATTAAAATACGCATTATGAGTACGCATAATACACATTAATTACTGCAAAGTTTACATTTTGAATATCATGCCTCATGCGAGTGACTGCTTCTGACGTGACTTCTGAGGGAGAAGAAAAAATGATTAACTTATTTGAATTAAATCTGAGCTGCGCATGAATGGCGTGTTTGTATTTTGTTCATTTTGATTTGAATTAAGTCGTAAGAAAAGGTGTGATCACTAGCCACGCCTCTAACCCTTATCATAGCTTTTCAAGTAGTGAACTCCAGCATTAATAAACCATCAGTGATGTTAGCGAAGCAATTAATGCCGTTAGAGGACTGAGCATTATGTAAGGAAGAAAAAAAACACTCAGTGTTGTGCTGTCATAGGAAAATAATCAGTGAGATAAAGCTGAGTTGCTGTTACCACTTCAGCATGTCCTGAAGTGCTTTATTCCTCTTATACCACAGCAATTACCCAACAATTACAGTTTTTATGTATTAAAGAATGACACATCGTACTTTCCAGACTTCAGGCAGTCATTGACTCCAAAAGATTATTATCTTATTATTATTATTATTATTATTATTATTATTAGGTATTAAAAATAATTCTAATATTTATGATTGTTAGTTTGTCCAATTGCTTTTGAGCCTGTGAAAATGGAGAGCTTCTGCAAAAAATGGCTGCAATTCCAAAAAGGTTAATGCAATATTTTTTTTTTAATTAAAAGCCGAAAGTCTACACTTCAGTCACATCTTGATTGCTTCATTTCAAATCCATTGTGGTGGTGTACAGAGGCAAAATTACCAAAATTGTGTCACTGTCCAAATACTTACGGACCTACCTGTATAACGCTGCAAAGTTGGTTCCTGTTATCACTTACATTATAGCAGCTATAGACAGTCATTTCCTCACCAGCCTCTTTTTAAGAAAAAAAAAAACCACAGCTTGTTATTTTACTGAGAATCCTCAAAGCACAAACTCATCTGTTCTGAAGACTTTCCCATGTCGGAAAACTTTTACCTCCGACTGTTACAAAGTGCTGACACTGGAGACTCCTTCCGTAAATGTTAAATAAACATCTCTTCAAAGAAAACTTTGGCATATCAACATATTTTCCATAAAAAAATAGCTAGTTTTTAATGTATTCCTTATTAGGTTTAGATTATGTGGAATATCTAAAAAAAAAAGTGATTATGGTTAAATGTTATAAAAGTATATGTTATATATTGATGTATGTCCATGTTACAACAATAAATTAAGCTCATAGATGTGCTTTTTTCTATTTAATGAGTTCAACATAATCTTCTGCTTTTAATTTAAATACATTCATCTAAGAAGTATTGTTTTAGTGCATACAAGTCCCTGTGATAGCTGTAACTATAGAAATGATAACATTATAGAATGATCATATGGTATTAACATAAACGTGTCGGAGCAGCTGTAATAGGAAACGAATCAACATCCTCTGTCCACTCAGAATCATGCATTCAACAGCATTGTGGTATAAATGCTCTTTGTTTCTATAGCTAAAGGAGCCATAATGCGAAATGAATGAAAGTTCCTGAGAATGGGAAATATTCAAAATATCCAGATTTGTTTTTAAACAGCGATTTTACTTAATTAATCAAATAACTTCAAAAAATGTTTGGCCTTTTCTTGTCTGAACTTTCTCATGCTTCCATGAGAAACACTGATCTGTTGACCATGTTATGAAATTCCTCAGCAATGTGAGTCCATTGTGTATGTGTGTGTGTGTTTGTGTGTTGCTTTTTTTTTTTTTCGCGCACATGATCGCTCGCTTCAACCCAGCCTGCTTTGCTCTTACTCTCTCACTGAGAGCCTCGCTCACTCTTAATTACTGGATAAGATCATAAATATTTTAAGCATATGCTTTCCCACTTTGTCACTGGAGTTCACAACTAAGAGAAACAAGTTCATCTGCATATTAATAGGGAGGCAAGGCTAGGGGTGGCGTGTGTGTGTGTGTGTGTGTGTGTGGGTATTACTGGTTGCCAGAGTGGTGGCAGCAGGGGGAAATGGCACTCTTTCACAGCAGCTGCTCTTTTTTAGAACAGACCCATCCCTCCCTCCCACTCTCCCTCGCTCCCTCTGTCCTGTCCTCTCTGAGGACTCGAGCCCCGAGGAGGCTTGTCTGGGCCACAAAGGGATAAGGACAAGTTTGGGAGGGCTGGGAATGTAACGTGGGGTTTTATCAGGATGGAGAGCAGGGAAACAGACATATGGATGTGTGTCGGGACTTCTTGGTGACTGCTGCTAAACTGGAGCATTCATCCTGGGAGGCAAACGGAAAACAGTGTCGAGTGGAGACTGTGTGTGTGTGTGTTTGTCTGTGGGGTGTCTCCTTTTGCAGGCTGCTCTAATGACTGGCCGATGTCCTGTGGGAGATCCGAGCTGTGATTGTGGCTCTGTAAGCATCTGAGGCCCTCACACTCCAGAGAGGTGCCATTAAAATGACAATATAAATGGAAATCTCAGGCGATAATTCTTCAAAACTCCAGCCATGGCGTGGATCAGTGAGTAAAAAAACGGAGGAAGGCAGGATTAAATTGTGTCTAATTGAATTTATGGACCTTTAAACTACCACTTAAGCACCATCAGCGCCTTGTAATGATATGCTTTACTTAGCGAGGCTAAACAAAGACAGTTATGATTCGCTGCAGATCTAATGGTGTGTGTTGACCCGTGATTTGATAGAGCAGGACATTCAACTTGTTAATGGGCCCGTCTGCTGCATCGCTGGCACAAAATGGATAATCACTGGGTGATTATTAGCGTTCTCTCAACCGCAACAGAAATCAGGAAATCAGGAAAAAGTACAACGATCAGGGCTGCACTTTAGTGTTTGGTAAAGGCGTAGCTGCCTCGGCTGTCTAGGTCTCACATGAAACAGATACATTCAAGTTCATAGTCGGAGCTAATTAGTTTGACCCCTCGCTGTCATAATTAGCATGTATTTGGCAGAAAGTGAGACACAACCTCCCTCTTCAAACAATCTATTATCATGCAAAGCAGGGTCAGTGCGAGGCAGGGTGGCGTTGTGGGGAATCAGCACACGTCACTGAAATTCCTCTCCACTTAATGAGTCCAGCTAACCCGAGCTGTTAGGAATATTTCACTTGTTTTGCATGAACTCATTTTCATTTTTGGTGTTTTTGTTTGGGTGTCGCTAAGAGGTGAGAGTTCGGGCTTGAACGACCGCAGGAATAATTTATGACAGTTTCAAATATTCCTGGGTTGTAAAATAACACATATTCACTAAAACTGATTCTTTCATAAAAGGTCAACGTCAAACGAACACTTTCCTTACTTCCATTACGTGTTTTATTGGCTACAGTGAGAAACAAACCAATTAACCAGTCAGAATCCTGTATTTCCCCAGCAGATCTGATTTTTTTAAAGGTAAAATGTAATTTCCCATCCAATTTATTTGTACAGATCACTCAGTAATTTTATTTACCATATTTCCTCATCCCCACAGAAATGAATATCTGACTACACCACTGTGGGCAGCTATGTCTTTTTCAGTATAGATTGGACGAACATTTCTGGCATCCTCAGTCTTGGCACTACCCACATTCAAGATTGAAGAACTTTACTTTCATATGCACAGTAAAGTATTCTTGTACAATAAATTCTTAGCTTGCCCATTTTAACAGATGTTATGGTATTAAAAAAAAAAAGGAATGTTAAAAAAAAAACATAATCTTATGTTTTGAACATAATCCTATACCATAATTCATTTCACTCAGATATGCATGAATGCACTTACACAATTTGGCAGTTCTTATCAATATTTTATACCACAGCACTGTTGAATTCTATATCCTGATTGGTCAGAAGGTGTTGATTCATTTTCGATAACAACAGTGTAAAAAAAAAAAACAAATATGGCAAAAAATGATACCTTAGGAAGTGAAGATATCTTGAATAAAGGAATTGTTATGTAATATTTCTCATTTCTGAGATTAATACATAACAAGAATGAGACCATGAGGCCTATTTCTAGACATATTTATTAATTTCAAGGTTAAAGTAGCCTTACTTTGTTGTCTTTCACTGCCTTCTAGAAATAAAATCTTAAAATAAGAAAAATTACCTGCCTATAGAATAAGACAATTTCAAGCAAGAAATGAGCATCTGAATATAGGCTTAATATCTTATATTAGTTTAAAAGCAAAAATAAGTATCTAATGAAGAGAACTAGTAGTTGAATTGTCCTATATTCAAGATGTTTTTACTTGCTTTTTTGCAGTGCAACCCCACTCTCTCCCAAAAATCATGTGACTTTTTGACTTTGTCCCAATTTTGTGTGGAAACAAGAAAAAAGAGAAATAAGAGAAAATGTCGAGAAAGGATTGGTTGGAGAGACCCAAATAGTGAGGACTGTCTGTTCCGCAAAGAGAACTGGAGGTTAAAAATGAAAAAAAAAAACTAAAAATAAAATAATAAAGTGTACTGCACTTCACCGGGCATTATGTTGTGTTTGCTTGTTTTTTATTTTTGGTCTTCGTAATAATTGTTTGTTTATGACATCTAATGCTTAAATGACTGCTACTTCAGCTAATTCAAGATACAGTCCTAGCACTTCTTCAAAAAAATAGCAATTTCCAAGTCTAATTTTATACAAAAAGTTACAAAGGTTAGGGTTAAGGTTTGGCAGTCTTTGGTTAGGACATTGTTTGAACCTAAAATTGACTGAAATCTATCCACAGTTTTAATACTGTGTTAGGAATGGACAATTTTAAGCAAATGCCATGCTCCTGAAGGCATTAGCAAACATTACAACACTCCAAAACCAGAAAATTCTGGCCTTCCTTAGATGTCCTATACCATATGTTAGTCTGCTTGTGATCCCAAACCTATTTGAAGTAGCGAGCTCTATTGATACATCTCAGACTGAGGGTTCTCTCTCAGATATCCTGCGATTAGAAGACAAAAGGAACAATTAAAGAGGGTGCTGTTGTTTTGGATTAGAGGCTGTCCTCTCGCTTTCGGTCTGCCTGTGTCTGGATTATTAAGCTTTCAGTGGAGGATTTATCCAGAGGCCACATGGGCCATTGCCTGAGGGTGCCCCCCCCATTCAATGCCTCCTCCTTGCTTTTATTGCCTGGCTTTTATTCTGCCAGGCGGTCCCACTGCTGTCAGGGGTGAGGTGAGGTGGGGAGAGAAGGAGGCTCTTAGGATAACTGGCCTCAGGCTTTCCCCAAAACCCCTTAAATCAGCCCTGGTGTAGATGTATGCAGCACCCAAAATGAGAGACGCTGATGCCTCATATAACTCATGCCATGCAGAAATGAGGGTTCTAGACACAAGTAATGGCTGAGATTTTAGAGGCTCATGAGGAAGTTATATCGTGGTAGAGGCTGGGAAAATGTTAAATTGGTAAAGTAGTGGGATATCATTGTATCTTGATAATTGTGGTGCTCCTATGCTTGGTCTGTCAGCAGAAAGTCTCTTGTAAAACTTCACTTTTTAAATTGACCCTCAAATAAGCCCCTATAGCAAGCATTTCTTGCTTCCGAACTACCTTAGCCAGCTAGCTACATGCTTAGTCACATTGATAAATTTCTCAGGGACAACTAATTTGATTCCGTCCTTTCCCAGGGATATGGACTTAATGAAATCATCCCTGTTTTTCATTATTTACCTGTTTACCAGTGTGATATGGTATCAGGAACAGATCATTCAGTGAATACTGTTATCAAAAAAAAAAAAAACATCGGTACTAGCCAGGAAGATCTATCATCAACATTTTGTGCCCACTGGCAGATGATCCCCATGAAGGAAACCTGGTGGTTCAATGAATCCAGGCAATATTGTATAAGCTGGAATTTGAGACTGGGGAGTTGTTAGCCCATTGAGCACTATTGCCGAGGCTGAGATGATGAAATACAAAACATTACATTGGCAGAATGATCTCATACCGTTTGTGCCCAAAGCAAAGTAAAAGATCTATAATATGGCTGACTGGCTTTTTGACTTTCTCCAAATAAATTGCAATAATACCCCAAAAATCGGTTATGAGCTTTGATGAAACTAGGAAACTCATTTTCCCCATTTCCATAAAAGCAGGAGAGCAACGTGACTCTTTAATTTGCCTGCGAAGAAGAAATATCTGTTCTTGGTTAGCATTAGAGACTGGGGAAGATGAGAGAAATCACACTTTTGCTCTGCTTGAATGTAGTCTATTGCAGAGATAGAAAGTAACACCGTACAGTAACTTTGGGTGGTTTTGAAGTATCTGGACATAAGTTTTTCTACCAATTAAGACTTTCAGTATTTACTCACTGTAGACAGAGTTTGCAACTTAAGTCCAAAAGTTACATCAATATTTGTGCGAGTTCAAAGTTCTTTGTATTCAGAATCAGGTTATGCACCTTCTTATGTCAATTTTCTGTGCAGTCCATTCAGATTATGCAAATCACCTGCGTGCAGTTTACGCCTATGAGGTTGCCAGTTTTTTTTGTTTTGTTTTTTGCATAATAACCTCCAAGAGTTTTTCACTAGTGTCCAGAACACCAGCTTTAAATTCAAGCACTTGCCTTTAAGCCTGAAAAATTCAGGATAGAAAATGAGCACTGACAGAAACAGCATGTTTTTCTTTGATGTCAAATGTAATATGATATATAAGTAAGAGCTTTATGAATGAGAAGATGGAATGTATTGAAAAAAAAAAGCCATCTAATAGAAATATAGTATATTGCCAATATATTGCTGCATGAATTGTACTAATTGTAATTATCACATTAATCACTGAAAATAAGTTTCATTTAACAATGAAACCAATGCTTTCTGTACATCTGTAATTTCACTTTACCCACTGGAGTAAAGACATTGTGGTTCCAAGCAATCATCCCTGAATCAATCTTTGTAATATACACTATCTTAAAAGAGAAATGGTTATGTACATTGTATATAGGCCTTCACTGACTGCATTTAAATTTTCCATTTGTTTGCCATAGCATGTATTTGCAGAAATTGATTTTATTTAATTCCAATTATCTGCTTTAAAAAAAAAAAACTTTCTGCATCTTGAACATCAAGATGCAATCAACAGTTAAAAGCAAGTATGTGTGTGTTATTCCTAGTAAATGTGTGATCTGAGGCCATGTCTCAGAGGGCAGCTGATTTTTTTTCTCATTATACTTCATGGACCAAGGAGAATTTGAGAAGTGAATTTTTTTAAATGATTTTTAGTTTATTAATTATCATTTTCCACCATCTAGCTGGACAATCTGCCGGAGGCTTTACTGGAGTCCCCTTTTTTGTTGTTGTTTTGCTGTCAATCAGATGTAAAATGTAGAAATACATGGAATAAATCTAGGACTGCAGGAATACATGGATAAATCTATGGGATGCCAGATTTAAAAGGTTTAATCCTCTTTTCTATCTGATATATTATTATTATTATTATTATTATTATTATTATTATTATTATTATTATTATTATTATTATTATTATTATTATATTTGATGCCATTTTGACACATTTAGATAGTGATTCATGCCAAATAACATTTTTAATTTTTGGTGTAAATTTTAAATATAAATGTAAATATTAAATGCAAATGTTAAGTGTAAGTTTAAATGATAAATATAATTGTAAATGGTAAATATAGGAGTTTTAAAAATAAAAGTTTAGTTCATATGCTAATTTCCCCCGTCTGGCATTTTTGGGTTGTTTTTTTTTTTCTTCTCCCTGGTACATGAAGTATAACGAGAAAAAAATCAGCTGCCCTCTGAGACATGGCCTCAGATCACACATTTACTGGGAATAACAAAGAAATACTTGCTTTTAACTGTTGATTGCATCTTGATGTTCAAGATGCAGAAAGTTGTTTTTTTTTTTTTTAAATAAAATCAATTAGTGTATCCTTACAATCTCAAAACTTTCTGCTTGTAAGCACATGATGTTCATTCAGTTCAGATTCCTGCTTATGTACTTAATATGGAAGTATCCGAATGTCAACTTTTCAAGTCTGCAAACGTTCGCGCAAAGGCGTCACCATGTCTTAAAGATGTCATGTTCCTAAATGCAATGTATGTCGGACTGAGAACTCTGGAGAATGGCTAATTTAGTGTGATGTGTCTATCAAAAGGTGTTTCCAGGGCTGCTAAGAGGCTTGTGCAGCAAGTAAATATCGCAGGAGCCTGGAGTATCAGGAGCATGTTGTGGTCTACTGTTTGGTACGCCATTCAGACACATACACACACACACACACACACACACACATGTCTCCAGCTTGGGTGTCAGAAAGCCGCTTCTCAGTACAGCACATCACATTTCTCACCTCACACCAGTGGAAAGAGTCAAACTCTCTGTGGGCTGCAGGTGAAGTAGAGCAGGAGATGCAATATGTACTGCAATGCACCAGCAGTGCTGTTTTCTCTTTAGAAGAAAATAAGATATTGCTTATGTTAAGTAGTAGAGATTTGTTAAAATGAGGAGCTAATTTTTATGTATAAAGCTATGAATTAACTTCAAAGTGAGCTGTAAGTGTAGCAGATCTTCTTATACTTCAAATCGTCAGCACTGAATGAACAAAAAACGTTTTTGACAAAAACGAATTATTTTGTTAATTCAACAACTCAAAATAGCAGATTAAAAGTGTAATAAAATCGCCTACATCGCACATACACATTACAATTTAGCGTCTCGTGGCTTCATTAAGTTACGCACACAATTGCTTGTCGGTGTATAATATATGAGAAAATGCAAATTAATAGAATGTGCTGGATCAAGTGCTTTTTTATAAGCTGACAAATAATGAGGGTTGAAGTCATATTGCTAAATTAAACCAAATCGTAGTGATTAATGTGATCATTACAACATTCACTGCTGTCTCCTCAATCATATATCATCATATTAGTCTTCTAGACTTCTAGCAAAGAAAAAAAAATCTGCCTCTTCAGTCCACATTTTCTACCTCTGATTTTACTCAGGTTTAAAGGGATGTGCTTGTGTTTAAAGGCCGTGGTCTAGATACTATTGAAAAACCCCATCTATGACACTACTATTCAAGAAAAATCTGGCAACCTTGGAGATGTGGAAAAGGCACACGTGATTTGCATTTGAATGGGGAGCGCAGAAAATCGACTTAAGCAGGTGCGTAACCCGACTCTGAATATGAGGAACTTTCCCTGTGTAAATGCTGACATAAGTTTTGGAAGCCTCTTTTTCTACTCTTGAAAATTACATGAACTTACATGTACATCTTATATCAGTTCTAGCTTTGTGATAGCTTTTTTTTTATTAAAAAAGACAGTATGCTTGACTAAACACTGAATCACTTTATAATTGAGCTAAGATTATTAATATTCATGCCTTGGCTTCATTGAGATGCCTTAAAGTCATGTGTAATAGCATAATATCATATCTTAACACCATATCTGGGCCATGGTATGTATATCTGAGGGCTCAGTGTGTTCAAAAATGTTTCTTTAAGAGGACAAATGAAAGGAGTGTTAAGAATTTAGACACACTTAAACCCACTGTCTTCACAAAAGGGCTTAAAGAGGCCAGCTGCAAAATTAATATAACTGCGGGTGCTGCAATCAAACAGCTCCAGTGAAATATGGGGACATGTGTGACAGACTTAATGTGCTGCTCTTTTTTAGCCGAGAGAAAAAGACAGACAGAGTTACTAGGCTGACATGAAAGAACAGACCGAGAATTTACTCTTTTGTATTTTTTTTTTTTTTTTAAATTTCAGTTTTTTTACATCATTTCCTCTCGGCGTGCCGGTTAGACCGTGCCGCTTGGAGCAACGATAGATGTTTGTGTTTCTGCCACAAATGATTTTGCTAGAGCCATCTCAATCTCAGGAACAGAGACAAAAGCGGAGGCCGCTCATGTTCACGCCGAGTTCAAGTGTAAACACAGAAAGCTGGCACAAGAGCGAGACAGACAGAAAAAGAGAGAGAGAGAGAGAAATCCAGACAGAGCGAATGCAATTCTCCTTCCCTGCTATTTGGATGCCCGTTTTTTTGAGCACATGAATATTTGATGAAATGGGCCGAAACCGAAGCCATATAACATTCCTGCATCGCCGACGCTTGCTACGCCCGTAAGCCATAAACATTAAAGGCAAGATTGAGTGCATTAAAATGAACTCGTTCCAATGGCGCATTGATTACTCGATGGAAAGAAAGTCCCCCTGCTCTATAATATAATACATCCCGAGACGGAGGATAGGCTCTTGCATATGAGCTAGAACTTCTCAGAAGGGAGGAGGGAGTCTGCACCAGGCACGTGCATTTTGTCATCTCGTATCTATCTTTTTAAATGATGTGTACATTTGCTCTCGATGGGAAGTTAATTAGGTCCAGAGATTGCTTCAGGTATTGTTCAGGTAATTTAAAATGTCAGAATCGGCAGGATGCTCGCCTTGACCCGGGCCCGTGCACCACCTCGGTAATATTGGGAGTAGCTAATTATTTTCCCTTCATTCGTTCTGTGGCTTTGCCCTGCTAGAAAGAGAACCGAAAAAGGAATAATAATTGGAAAAATTAATGAGGTGGGTTTATCAGCCACAAAAGGGCTCTTGCAACATTTCAATCGCAGAAGTTCTTCGGTTTGTGCTCACAGTGTAGCTTTAATATTTTTCTGACTTTTACAGCCGTTTCTTCACCCGTGTCACTGCTTCTGTTATTATGAAAGCACAGTTACATTAGGAAAAGTAGCTCTGAGGCTGTGCTGCCAGTTCCAACACCTCTACATATACAGCAATTTAACAGTCTCAAAGAATCTGCACCTAAACATTTGTATGAACAAAATGACAAACAACTGAATGAGTGAAGCAAAGCAGTTTCAAACAAACTGATTTATTTGAACGTGTCCTTCCCTCTCCAGCGTCACTCTTCTTTTCTCTCTCTTGAAGTTAATAAGAAAAAAAATGCAGGTTGACTTGTTACAGAAAAGCGAAGAAAGCCTTGAAGACTTTCTCATGCTGAAATACTTAGTTACAGCTTTACCCCTGATCTTTATCTCTTTACAGGAAAGTTCACCATAGTTAGAAAAATGCAACAAAATGTTTTTTTTTTCTGTTTGTGTGGACCTTCTGCTGTACAAGCTTGGCCTGTGCTTTGGCAGCTGGTCAGACCAAGCTGGATTTTTCAGCAGGATTTCGGAACATTCTCAAACTCTGCAAGTTCAAAAAGAAGTAAGTAAGTACAAAAATTAGTAAGTAAGTAAGACAGTAAAAAAAAAAACACTCATTACTAACATTAGCTAAGTTAGTGAGCTAGCTTAGTACACAGGTTTGGTGGCTAAACATTTCTGGCTATCACATTATCATTCAAAAGTTTAAATATTAAAATGTGCTAACAAATTTGACACAAGCAGTGATCTATATAGTTGCAATCAACCAAAAACTTACTAGTTCAGACTTGTATAAGACATAGGCTACAGTAAACAAATAATGTAGAATCTTTGTAGAAAGCTAATCCACTACACAACATGCATGTGGACACCTGACCCTCAAACCCATATGTCGCTCTTCTGTAAGCTGTTGCCACAAAGTTGGAAGCACACAATTGTACAGAATGTCTCTGTATGCTGTAGCATTACAATTTCTCTTCACTTGAACTAAGAGGCTCAAACCTGTTCCAGCATGACAGTGCCCCTGTGCA
>CM075005.1:4297234-4315434 GCA_037576675.1 Pangasius sanitwongsei | reverse complement strand
TATATATATATATATATATATATATATATTAATCATTAATCATTTGTTTTTCACATGTGATTTTTTCACAGGAATTCACTTGTTATCCCATATTATTACAGTTTTCTGGGCAGAATATGATGAACTGCACCTTCACACGCCTGCTTGGGATGGCAGTCCATCACAGTGCACCACACACACTCATTCACACACACACATTCACAACTGGGGGAAGTTTAACATAGCCAATCCACCTATCAGCAAGTTTTTGTGAGGTGGAAGGAAACCGGAGAATCCTGAGGATCCTACATGGACACGGGGAGAACACTCTACACAGACATTAACTGGAGCTCAGGATCGAACCGGGGGCTGTGGAGCAACGCTATCTGCTGTACAGCTTCACATGCTTTTCGTGTGATCACATATCACTGACATGTGAAATGGATGTGATGTTTCCATAATTGGTACTAAACCATGCGAACAATAAATTGCTCGTGCACTTGAAAACGAGACTGTGGCCCTGAATGAATGAAATCCAGCGAGGAGAGAAAGACAGAAAGATGTCCTCCTGCAGTTCAGGGGTGAGCAGGTGAGCAGCCTCTCCACAAAATAAGCGCCTTGACATTTTGAATATGCTTCTCTGGCCCCCGAGTGCAGCGCCAAATATTTGCATGCCTTTTGTCTCCAAAGGCGAAAGCGTGGCGGCTGTGTGAGCTGCGTTCTCCTCCTGAAGCACACGTCTAAATGGAGCTCACATCAGCGAGCCCCCCGACAGCTCTCTCATCGCACCGTGACGCTCGCCTCCTGGAGGGCCCCGGATTGAGATGAGTCCTCACACGGACTCTTTCATCCTGAGAGATTCAGGACCCACTGATTGTCTCACCGACTATCTCACTGACTCCTTCACTACCTAACTGCCAGGGAGAGGGAGAGGGAGAGAGAGAGAGAGAGAGAGAGAGAGAGAGAGAGAGGAAAGGTGGCATGAATCCTAATGTCCCAAAAAAAGGTCACATCCTTTCTTATGACACAAATACATTTTTACAGAACAGTGTCAATATAAAGTGTGAATTATAGTAATAGAGAATTGTATAACAAGTTGTTTTTATAGCTTATTTACTTGAAGCACATGTCTGAGTTCATTAAAAGACACATGTATGATGTAAAAAAAAAAAGCTTACATACAATATATGAGCTGGCTTCTCTATAAAAGGTTACACATTACATAATATATATATATATATAAATATATAAATTTGGAAATTATGGCATGATTATATAGGAAAATAATCGACAATGGAGCAGTGTAAAGCAGTCTGACATGAAGCAGAGTTAATTTTACCATCCCAAAGTTGATTATTTTCCCATGACTGCAAAGTGTCTTGTCAATGATTACATTTATTAAAGAATGACACATACTATTTATCCATGTACCATTACATTTAATATTGTGGAATGGCATAAAAAACAAGTTCTCAGTTACATCATAGCAGCTACAAGCAGTCATTCCCTCACCAGCCTCTCCTTTCGCTCTCTTGAAGTAAATTTTAAAAAAAATGCAGCTGGTCAGAAAGCGCCAATTCCTTTGTCCTGAAGATGTCTGAAAACTTAAAGGATAGAGCTTTACCTCTGACTGTTACAAAGTGCATATTGATATGAGTGCATTAATATATAATATATATTGATATATAAACATTGCAGAACCTTCTGACCAATCAGAATCAAGAATTTAACAGCGTTGTGTTATAACTGAGTCATGAAATGACAGTTTGTTTTTTTTTTCTTTTTTAATGGATTACATAATGGCTTACATTGTCAATGAGTCAGCCTATTAATTTATAATTTACTGAGTGGACCAAGACTTTTGCATTATTCTGGGAGTTTAAACCTTAGAATGCTAATGAAGATGTTACGTAAAATGTGTAACCTGATGATTAGACTTTCATTAATGTGTGTAACTAAGCTCTACTACGGTAATGAAAGAGTAGTCAAATATAATCAGATTAGATAACCCTTTTTTACATAATCTATCAGATTACATGTTCATGTAATGAGTTCATAATTAATCTGCCCACGATATGTAATAACTGGAGTCTCTCTATATATTTGTAACAAATATGCAGTTATAATCACAGCAGCATTAGATGCTTTACTTCTGTTAGATGATTCACAAGCTGACATTTTGAGCAATGCCAGTAAAGCGAAAGTGAAGTGAATGTGTGTGAGTTCTGAATGATAAGCCGTGTATATGCAGTCATTCTGATTCTGACTCCGTATCTGTGAGATGAACGACATTGTGTGCTAATGTTTATATGGCTAACATTGACACCTATTGGTCAGAAGGACATCCTACAACTGAAAAGAAATAATAATAATAATAAGCGCCGGAAAACAGTGAACATGATGAGAAGTGAAACCACGAACAGATGTGCTTCTAAACAAAAAATTGCTATATGCTGTTTATTATGTATTTATAAATACACAACTTTATTTGACCATAGCATTCATGCACTGTGGAATTATAATCTCTGTATTATTAGCAGTTTAAAATAATATTCTGTATTTCTCATCTTATGTTTTATGTTTATCAAAGGGGTGGAGGCGCCAAATAAATAAATAAATAAATAAATAAATAAATTTAAAAGTAAAATGGATCTATTAAAAAATCTAAAGTAAAATTTATTTATTTATTTATTTATTTATTTATTTATTTATTTAGCGTTGATTTCGATGGATCGGCATCTTTTACCAATTGCTTATATCTTCTAATGCAGCACTTAACATCATCAAGATAAGTACATCATCAAGATAAGTACAAGTTAGAGCAATAAACGAGAATTTTGACATATATTTGCATATTCAACCTTCATAACATATGGCAGTAATTAATATATAAATAACAAAAATCTGGTTTTAAGAAATGAAATACAATTCCTTTTATTAAATCAGATCATTTATTTATTATATGTTATATCTGAGTTTGTCAGAAAAGCAAGACTTCTTCTTAACTGATGTGTGTGTCTATGTGAGATCATTGTGCTCAGGCCTCATGTCTTGCATGTCAGCATGAGACTGGCTTCATTTCTGTTTCCTGATTTTATTCCCCTCTCTGTCCTTTTCACTCTCCTTCACACTGGACCCTAAAACGAGAAGTTAACAAGCAAGGAAGTGAACGGCGCATCTAATGAAACGTGGAGCGTTTGAATTGTGGCCCAGAATCGACTCCACAAGCTCGCTTTGTCCCCCGAACATCGCTGCTTATCTGCACCTTGCACAGAAACGCCTCCTCACACAGCCGACGCAATAAATGAAATACTTCATGAGCTGTCATTAAAAAGGGAACTTTTCTATCCTTGAATTGCATGTGTGCTGGACTTTTTGTACCATAAAGGACTCGAGATGTTATATCCTCGTCAGTGTTATAGCGTTGAGCCTACCTCTCTCACTCATGTCTATAATATATAGCTTTATTTATTAATTCTACCAGAAGTTCAGGTTGGCAGAGGGTGATAATAATCACCACAAGTATTTATTATAAAACGCATTTTTATTATAAAATCCAAAGCAGAACCCCAAATCTCTTCAATATTTCAAACGATCACACGCTGTCGATCAGTTGACACAAAGGGTTTTTTCCTTCATCGTGTGATGAAAAAAAAAAAAAATCTGAAATCTGGTAACCCTTTAATTTAAGATTTGGTAATAATTTTAATTTGGTAATAAACTATTTATAAGCAAGTAATACATAGTTATTAGCGTGTGCTTTACATTTTTGTTAATATATCATTAAACCCTGGAAAATAAATGTATTTAATTTTTGTGCGCTTATATGAAAATAATCCATGCCGGAGTGGTGTGATATGTTACCACCCCGAAATGCATTATTTTTGTATAACTGCATGGTCTGGAGTGTGTTATTCAACTTATACCACAGCAATTTGGCAATGATTATATTGTTTAATTTATTAATGAACTACACATTGTGCATTTTAATGGATTATAGTTAGGATTTAATGTTGTGGAACATCTGAGAGACCAATTAGTTCCTGTTCTCACTTGCATTATAGCAACAAAAAAACGATAAACAGTTGCACCCTCACCATCTCCTTCTCTCTCTTTCACTCTCTCTCTCTCTCTCTCTCTCTCTCACTCAAAAATGCAGCTTGTCTGTTTTCTGAGAAACCCGAAAGCATAAACTCCTCCATTCTGGAGACTCTCCCATGCTGGGAAACTTTGCAAAGCACTGTAACTGTTACAACGTGCTTACACCCGAATAAACATTTCCTAGCAAAAAAAAAAAAAAAAAAAAATCACCACATCAATGATTATATGTTTTCTTTTGTTAAACAACACCACATTTTTTTTCATAAAGTATTTCATACAAGTGCCTGTGACTATGCAAACAATAACGTATTAGAATGAGTGCATTAATATTAACCTATCGTCCATGCTGCAACCGGAACTACTTTCAGAGCTGAGCTGCACATCTTCTGACCAATCAGATTCGAGAATTCAACCACGCTGTGGTATAATACTGTTTTACAGTCATGAAGCCAAGTTTAAGGCAAAATATCATTCATTTATTGAGGGTCAAGTCCATGTTGGATCTGGTACCTTTCCTGAAAACTCGTAAGTGCGGTTTAGGATAACAAATACATCGATTAGCAAATTCTTGGGAGCAAAAATAGACATCTAATGAAAATCACTTTAAAAAAACACAACAATCTTAAAGAGGACACATCCTCAAACACTCACCCCTCTATTATGACCGCATGCTATTTCATTCCCCAGAAGAATAAAGGACAGACAGTCACTGTTTGGCATGTATTGTGAACAATCTGTTGAATTTATTTACACTGGAATGTCAAAATAGCAGTGAGGATGTGAATCGTAGACTCAGTGTACGCAGGCTGGAAAGTGTCCTCTACTCTCAAACCCCTCCCACAGCTCTCAATTATTCACTAACACAAAATTGTGTTTGTCTCATGTGGAACTTTGTCATTTCCTCTGCTGACGTGGTATCTCGCGGGCTGCCTGACTCCTCTGCCAATTTCCTTTCCACACAGAAAAAAAAAAAGTTGTTTAGGAATCTATTTCTGCTCTGCAAAGGTGGAAGGTCCTGATTTGTCTGTATCCTAAGACTATTTGTATTACAAAAGGCAGCTATAAATTATGAATTGTGTGTGACAAGAGGCAGAGGAGGAAAAGAGGAAATACATGCCATAGAAAGAAATGAATCAATGAGAGATTGACAGAATATTTTGCTAAAAGTGGAAGTACAGCTTTCCTCACTCAGGTTAAAGTAGAAAACTTTAAAGTATTAACTCAAGTCTATTTTAAGTGTGAAAGTACAAGAAAGATTTCGTCAGGTTAGCATCCAATCTTTTCAGTTTTAGCCTCCAGTCAAGCTCGTGCAACTTCCAACAGTCATGCCATGTGTGTGTGTGTGTGTGTGTGTGTGTGTATGTAGAGGTAGGTTTCTCTAATTTGTGAACATTAACCTTCTATATTTAACTACCATGTTTTTCTTTGCTAATGCCAAGTTAGACTAGCATAGATTCCAGTAGCTAACATAAATCAGCTAGGCTTCAATTCAAATTCTAGCCAATAGTAAATATTGGTTAATTACAGGATATTTTACTTCTAGTGAATTCTTTATAAAAGTACATAGCATTAGCTATGCATATGAACAGCAAACTTACAGAGATTGAATGATGCTTACATGCAAAAAAGGCCTCGTTTCTTCTTTGTGGTTGTTAATTGGCAAAATTCATAACTGAGGCTGAATAGTGGGTGCCAATATTTATACCAAGAGACTCAAGTTCAGTTAATTGTCAACATTTAGTAACATGCTGTAATTTAATTTGTGCTAATTTATCTGGATTTATTTTTCATTATGGATGAAATAAACAGTGGCTTATGGAGGTGTTTATATTTCGCAGACTTGGTTCATTATTTAAAGTGTTAATTACTTATACTTATTCATTCTGATTTTGCATTAAGGCTGAAGTTTGTGCTTAATGTTAACTAATAATGTTAACTAACAAATAATGTTAGTTGAGGGAACCTTCATGTAATGAACTAGATTTATTTAAATTAGTTAATATAGGTCTTTTTTTCAGGTCTTCATTATTATTCAAAGAAACATAAAATGTTGATTACTTAGTTATTTGTTATGATAATTCAAACACCGTGTGGTAATGAGAACTGATGCAGTAAAAAATGCTATATTTAAGAAAGTTGCTTTAAAAAAAAAACTTTAAATTTAAAGTTACTTTAAATCTAATTGAGAGGCCCTGAGAGAAGATCAGAATTTCTGTACTTTTTCCTTCTTCTTTACAAGTTTTGAATGATAAAATTCAGCCTGTCAATACCTAAAATGTATGATCGGTTGTTCTTTAAGACTAATGTGCTGAAGTGTAATTATAATTCGGTGGTGCAGACATTATTAACACTCAGAGGCAGGCTTTTTGGGCTCCTCCTAGATGGCCAGTATAAGAGGAAAATGTGATGTGAAAGATATTTCATGTGAGACTCAATGAATAAAATAATAGGGGTATAAAAGGCTCTGCAAATGACCCTCTGTGGAAAAAAAAATCCTCCACATGTTTTAACCTCTCATTTTATCTGGAATACTTTAATAAGCACTTATTTAACTTTATACATTAAACATGGTCCAAGGACTTTAATGTATTTTAAATACGGCTTTAAGTTGTTCAAATAAATGACTATTTAGACAAGAGAGTGTCATGGAGGGGGAGGACACTGGCGCGGTCGCCGCCAAATGATTTGATCTCGATATGAAATATCATCTCTCTACATCCTTATAATTCCAGTAGTAACGATTTATGGCCGTACACCACCCAGACTGTATCCTGCGCCAGGTGGAAATTCATTTATCAGCACGTCTTGTTCATTTCTGTTATTCGATCGTCGTATTGGGTTGTTGTGAGGCGCTAATCTAATAGTGCTTGCAGCCATTTTATTTTTTGTGTCAAACGGGTTTGGGCTGCTCTTTAATATTCTGTCAACGGAGCACTTTGTGCACACGGTTGTTAAACAAATAACAAAATCAATAGGAAAACATCTATTCCTGAAGAAAAAGAAATATTCAAGAGACACATGAGATGATTCTTAATGCGTTTGGTGCATTTATTGCCAATGTCAGCTTTGCTCAACACTCAGGAGGATCAATGTGTGTGCTGTAATCGGATGAAGATGCCGTTCAGTGCTGTACCTTTATTCAGCAGTTTAAGCACCACTGCTTTCTCTGGCTGGGAGTGTGGAGACACATAATGACACTTCCTGTAGGAGTTTCACTCTCCATAACCTTAGAATGTTGTAAGATGTCATTTTATAGCATGAATAAAAGTCTAAATAAATGTATTACACATTAACTCATTACTAATTACTGAGGTGTTAGTGCTTTTTTACTCATTGCTACATTACAGCCTTGTAGTTTTGTAGGTTATTGTTGTCCATTTCTTTCTTTCTTTCTTTCTTTCTTTCTTTAGACGTAGACTGGCTAAATAAAAACAACACGCCACCCCTTTTTTTGGACACTGAGGTACTAGAATGGGCTAAGGTATATTAGGTAGTAGATCTCCAGGAGGAAGGTAAGGCTTAGGTATTGGGAATTAATGTCAATGTGATCAGAAATTAATCAGTAGCTATTATTAAATAAAAAGCAATACTTGGCTAGTAGTTCTGCATGAGAAATGTAAGACTAAGTAGTTATTGCTAAAGACTCAGTAGTTAATAGCGAACTGCTACTAACATATGCACTAGACAATAGCCTATAGCATAAGTCAAGTGTGATTGTCAATATTTTGTTTGAGTCTATGTCATTATTAATGTCTTATTGCCTCAACAAAATCTACGGTCACAAGTCGCTGCTGGTCAAAAAATATTTATAATTTTTCAATATGATGATCTGGTAAAACTGTATTAGTGTTGTAGTTAAATATTAGTTACTCTACAGCACCAAAGTTAAAAATTGGCAGGATTATGGTTTAACAGAGTGCCTTTATGGTGGAATCATGGTACAGAGTTTGGTAGCCACAATTACACAATCACAGTGAAATTAGAGTAAACTATCATTAATTTCTGTAAGAGCTGTTGGCTTTATTGGCATGGCCGTATGCCAATATTGGAAAAGTATTGGAAAACTTGTCTTGCATGATCCTGAAAACTTGATCTTTAACACCACTATATTTCTGTATATGACCAAGAGAATGTGATAACGTGATGTGACTATAGTTTTTCTAGTGCTAGTTCAGCTGTGACAAAATAAAACAAAAAAATAAAAATAAAATTCTAAGAAAGAATTCTTTCCATCTGCACTGTTTATGTTGATCGTGACTGACATTAAGAGAAGGTCCTCTTATACCACAGTGATTTGCCAATGATTACAAATTTTATTTTATTAACAAAAGACTTCACACTTTTTAACAGTTTATAATTAGATTAAATGCTGTTGAATGTCTGTGAGACAAGTTAGTTCCGGTTAGCTTTTATGTAATAACAACAGCTAGCATCTCTTTTTCTGAATTTAATGAGATAAAAAGTAGGTGGTTTGACACCTAGAAACCTGGTTTTGCTTTGCAAAGCACCATGACTGTTACAAAGTTCTGTTTTCCTCTATAATTTACATCATGTTAACATCACGAACATTGCATGTTAAGAATTTCTCACTGCTCTTTAGGACAGATTGTGGAGCAGACAATTTGAAGATTTTCCAGCTAAAATGGCTGTCTATCTTTCCTCAGTGAGCAATGAGTAAGTCCACATCACATCACATGCCATATCAGTTAGCTTTGTTGTGTGTGTCTATCTTTTTTTATCTCTAAAAAAAAAAAAAAAAACCTATATATATATATATATATATATATATATATATATATATATATATATATATATATATATATATATATAAAATCAAATTATTTTATTTTTTTACATTCATGTCAAGTAACATTTTCCATCTTTATCTCTTCCTGTCTTGCAGTAGCTTCAGTGCAAATCTAAAGAAAGGGGCTTTGGCAACAGAAGGTCAAAGTGATTTGATGAAAAGGAATGAAAGCTCTCCATAATCGTATTCCACTATATTTAAGACAGCATCTTGGGATTTTTTTTTAGGCAGCTGGCAACCCTCGTCCCTAATGTTTATCAATTATTACTCATCTTGGAGGATTCAATGCCCAGTAATCTCAGATAGTTCTGAAGTTTTCTGTTTTTTTTTTTTTTTCAGGCACTCCACAAAATCTTCACAGTCCAACAAGGTCTACAGGGCTTCCTTCCATCACACTTCTAGCTGCTCTATCACAACTGGAGTTATCAAGTGCCAGTCCCAAATCACTCATGTGAGACATGTGAAGAGCCAAAGTCGAGATTTCTGTACATATATGTGTCTATAAATCAAAAATGTGCGATTAGGGATGGGATTGTGCCAAAACGGTTTTTGTATATCCTTTAAAGTCTCAGTTTATTATCCAGTTGTACACTAAAAAGCATATTATTCAGTAAGTACAGTAAAGCTAATAGTTTTCGAGAGTGAGGAATGTAAATCTGGACATCCCGAAATATCCTGGGAGTTGGGTTAAATATAGTTAGGACTGTAGACTGAAATCTAAACATAACTTCTATATTTAGACAGGGAAAGTTACACATATTCAGAGTCAGGTTACGCACCTGCTTAAGAACCGCTTCAGAGGTTGCCAGAATTTTCTTAAATAGGCACATCCAAGGTGGGTTTTTCAACAGCATCCAGACCACCACCTTTAAACGCAAGCACTCACAGTTAACCCTGAAAAAAGTCATGGATAGAAAATGCAAACTGATGCAGGAAATAGCAATTTTCCCTTTGCTGTTATTTGAAATACAATGCTACACAAAAGCAGGAGTCAATATATTGCTGCATTGTTTTGTTAATCACTGCAAATCTGGTTTAATTATATGGCTCCCACCCTCATTACAATAAAATAGCACTTGATGCAGCACATTTTTACATGATTTTTTACAATTTAATAAGTAAATCAAGGTCAAATTAATACCAATGTTTTGGTTAAAGTTTAGGCGTTTTGAGTGTATTTGTTGTTTAAGCTTGGAATGCAAATGATATACTATATATGGGGTGGCAAACCCGTGTTTGTCTATCTATCTCACAATCTATCAATAAAATTTTAAGAGATAAAAACTTTTGCTCCATAGTGCAGTTCCAACTTAATATTAAGATTTCACAAAGAGCTAAAATCTCTGTTTTTTTCAATAATAATAAAACAGCTTTGGACTGTTCATAGTAGGTTGTCATCTTTTCTCATTCTCTGTCTTTTTACTGATGACACTTTTCCAAAATCTTAATCTCAGGAAATGTTACCTCATAGCTATTCTTTGCAGAATTAAAATTCATACAAGGAAACACTTCTTCATGATTTTAAAATGAACCTAATTGTCATTTATTTACACATGCATGCATTCTTTTTTTTTTTGCCAAACATAGATCGTTTTCTTTTTCATTTAAGCAGACAAATGGTATTTACATAAGTACACTGTGTCATTTATAATTCAGTTTAATTAAAGCATTTCTTTGTGCTTCACCACTGACCACCTGTTGGTATACCACACTAAATATTTAACACGGTTTTCTCCGTAGTTTTTTTTTTTCTTCCTTTATGTCTCTTTGATGTTTTGTTTCACACTGTTTTTTTTTGCGAAATCTCAGTGGAATAGCTGAGGAATGTTCTCACTCTTCTCTTTCAAGCCCGAAACTTTGCGTTTTAACAGTTGTCTGGAGATGCTTTTTTTCCTTTTCCATATGAAATATCTTCCTTAATAAAAGTGGAAGTGAGGGGATAGAGGGAGTGAGGGGAAGAGCGGTAAATCTGCGCTAACCACACAGAGGCCCAGGTCTCTGGGAGACTGATTAGCATCCCGCCTCGGTAGTGCGCTCCTCGATAATTAGGGGATGTTCAGCTCTGCGGCCTTGATGCCTTCTCCCAGGGCAGGCAGCAATTACTGAAGCCTTCGCCTTTCCCGCCGCTTTCTGAACCTCCTCTCTGGTGGAGAGCTTTCTGTACGAAAGGTCTGCTAATTTCCTGCAATCATGCTGTAAGGATGGAAACAGAGAAGACGTGGGTGCCAGGATTGTCTAGCCAGAGGGCATTACTTATCTATCAGGCTAGTGCCGTAGTGTAAGTGTAGTTGTAAATGTGAAGATGTCGGTCAGTTTCGCATGCCATGCGCGCAGTGTGTGTGTGTGTGTGTGTGTGTGTGTGTGTGAGATCAATGGCATAGGCTGAGTGGACTGCTGAAGAAAAGACAGCTTGATATGGAAAGACATTGACCAAAGACAAATTACAGCTCATGGGGGCATCATTAGAGAGCAACAACTCAACCTTTGTCTTACACACTGAATGGGATTTGCACTGAGTAGTAGAGTATAGATATGTGTAAGAAATAAAACACTTCAGGTCGTGCTGTTATAGGAAAATAATCAGTGATGCAGCTGTTACCAGCCAGACAGGACGTCCAGAAGTGTTTAATTCCTCTTATACTACAGCAATATTTGCCAAAGATGTTAATGTTTCTTATATTAAAGAATGACACATATAGTTGCAGTTACATTTAATGTTGTGAAACATCTATGAAACAAGATATAGCAGCCTCACTAGCCTCTCTTTTTACTTATCTTTGTACCTTGTTGTGTTACTGAGAAACCACAAACTGTGAACAACTCTGTCCGGAAAACGTTCTTATGTCTGAAGGCATTAATACTGGAGACTCCTTACAAAAAATGCCAAATGCTCACAGAAAACCTCACCATGTTAGAAATTACATGCTTTTAATCTGTTCATTATTAGCCTTCGAGTTATTAGATGACGTGAAGCATTCAGCCATGACAGTATGCTTGACTATAGCATGTTGTTACTATAGAAATGATAATGTTATAGAAAATTTATTAACACCTTCTGACCAATCAGCAGCGCTGTGGTATAAAATACATTAAACAGCTGAAATGACAGTTATCTATCTGGAATATATGGATTCGTTGGTAGTTGAGCCAGTTCTGTGTTGGTGCGAGCTCGAGCTGTAGATTTTTCTGGCCTCGGTCTTGAAAGAATGAAAACTGGCAACCCGAGAAGACTAGTAACTTTTTTCCAGATGGTTAGATCTTCATTCATTTCAGTGACCCTGACTGTGAGAAAGATGTTACAGATGTGAAACATGAGGCAAGAGCTGGATCATCACGAGAAAAAGGCAAAATCCAAAAATGCTCCTAGTTCCATATCACCAGACATATCAAGGAATGCTGAAGAATCTTAAAACAGGGCCATTTCACACTAAATAGTAATATGACACAAATTAAGATCTAATTTGAGATAATAACACTGTGTATAATTAACATTCGACAATTAAAGCAGTAATTATTCATCACAGCAAATTCCCCATGGGGGTGAAACACAAAGCCATTTTTAGCTCATTACTGGCATCCCTCCAGCACTTACACTGATGATGCTGAGAGTCCTGTGCTTTTAATTCAATTACATTATAACTTGGCGTATAACGTGTCTCTGGTATAGGTGATTATTGTACTCAGAGTCAAACCATATGGTCTGCCCTCAAAAAAAGAAAGAAAAGAAAAAATCCATCTAGCACCTTTAATCTGGGGGAACCTTAAAAAAACAAAAAAAAAAACAGAACCTTTTTTTTTTATTTCTTCAAAAGCTAGAGCTGTAACTTTCCAAGAACCTTTGAGGAACCATTCTTTTCTATGAGTTTGTAGACTAACCTATCAATATCTCCTTCGCCTTTTCTGAAAGGAAATCATTTATCTTTCCTGTGCTCTCTCTTTTCTTGACATGGAAATGATGTTGGTAATAAAACAATGACTTTTAAAAACTGCTCATCTGTACCGATAGCCAAGGACAGTAAGAAAAGTCTTATATGAAGCCGAGGCAAGCTGGAAGGTTTATGCCATTTATGCAGTTTGCACAACTTACACCATTTTTTTTGTTTGTCTGTTTTATGCCAGTAAAGATGGATAACTTAAGTGACAAAATACCTCTTTGGAGTGTAACATGACTGAGTCCGCAGAGATCGATCATACAGCAGGGAACACCACTTTACGCAGAAATGCAACCTTTATACTGTGCGGGTTCAACTGTAATAAATTAGTAAATAGTTTGTACATATTGTGCTACGTTTAACATGAAACAGCAACAGACAACAGTGCAAACAGTCAGACAAAAGACTATACACAATATTATAGAATAGACTATACACAACACTATACAATACACTGTACATAACATTATGCAACACGCTATATACAACGCTATACAATAGGCTATGCACAACACTATACAATACACTGTACATAACATTATGCAACACACTGTACATAACATTATGCAACACACTATAGACAACACTATACAATAGACTATACACAACACTATACAATAGGCTATACGCAACACTATACAACAGGCTATACACAACACTATACATTAGACTATACACAACACTATACAATAGGCTATACGCAACACTATACAACAGGCTATACGCTACACTATACAATAGACTATACACAACACTATACAATAGGCTATACTCAACACTATACATTAGACTATACACAACACTATACATTAGACTATACACAACACTATACAATAGACTATACACAACACTGTACAATAGGCTATACACAACACTATACATTAGACTATACACAACACTATACATTATACTATACACAACACTATACAATAGGCTATACACAACACTATACATTAGACTATACACAACACTATACAACAGCCTATACGCAACACTATACAATAGACTATACACAACACTATACAATAGGCTATACTCAACACTATACATTAGACTATACACAACACTATACATTAGACTATACACAACACTATACAATAGACTATACACAACACTGTACAATAGGCTATACACAACACTATACATTAGACTATACACAACACTATACATTATACTATACACAACACTATACAATAGGCTATACACAACACTATACATTAGACTATACACAACACTATACAATAGGCTATACGCAACACTATACAACAGGCTATACACAACACTATACAATAGGCTATACACAACACTATACATTAGACTATACACAACACTATACAATAGGCTATACACAACACTATACATTAGACTATACACAACACTATACTATAGGCTATACGCAACACTATACAACAGGCTATACACAACACTATACAATAGACTATACGCAACACTATACAATAGACTATACACAACACTATACAATAGGCTATACGCAACACTATACAATAGACTATACGCAACACTATACTATAGACTATACACAACACTATACAATAGACTATACAGTCAGTAAAGGACAGTAGCATCTAGACAGTGGATCAGTTACCATTGCACATGTATTATTCCCTCATTATCATCAAACGTAGTGCAAAAAACGAGTTTTGAAGTTTTTCCATTTCAGGTACACTATACCATTCTCACCAGAGCTCTTTCTTTCTTTCTTTCTTTCTTTCTTTCTTTCTGTTTCACACTATTGTTCTATGTTAGTTTCTTTTCGTCTCTATGATCATCAACCCCATTGAAATTCGATCATAGCAACAGCCTGGATAACCTGTCTGGTTTTTTTTGTTTGTTTTTTTTTTATCATTAATTTTCATGTTTCAGCGGAAACACCCTGGAGAGGGTTTCAAGGGTTTGGTTGGAAATGTGGTTTCGGTGTGGACATTGTGGGCAAAATGCAGATTCACCCTGAACAGGGTCAGAGTCAATGACACACACGTGTAGAGACTGAAGCTGTGAAGGTGTGTGCTTTCCATCCACCCGGACCGCTACCTTACTGAACCGACACACCAATCACACGCCAGGCTGTGATATTGCTTTTGAGTTTAACCGTATCACAAAAAGCTTCTGTCATTTACTTGCTTATTTTCATTTGAACTCCTGTGTTACACTGTTCTGCTTCATTTGTCTTGGAGGATTGATGAGCAGATCGAACGTTATCACTCATTTCAGCATCAGTCACTCAGGCGAGGCTTTTACATGCAGTACCTAGAGAAGTATGATAAAGCACAAATGGCTTTGTCCTTAATCGTATTCAGTCTCCTCATTACACTGTTTGGACTGAAGAATTTATAATCCTACAATAGATTAAACCATTTACAATATATTTTAAGTATGTTATAGACACGTGTAACAATTTAATTTATTTCGTTATTTTATCTTTCGTTGATGTACGTGAAATTTCAAAGCCATAAATGATCTGAATCCTTCTTGTTGTTGCTGTTGTTTTTTAATAATATCAGTAAATCCACTATATTTTAGGTAATGCTGGAGTTTATAATTTATAAAATGTGCATTAATTAGACAATTAATTCTTCATCAACACACACACACACACACACACACACGCCAGAAACGTATCTGGGAAATTCCCATCTTATCTTGTATGACTGTAAATAATTTGCTTCAATGTATATTCTTAAATCTGTTGGAATTAGAGCATAGTTTTGAACAGGGCTCTCTCACCCTCAAATAAATATTTTTTTTAAATAATAAAACAGACCAGAAATACCCTTATTTGTCATAAACAGCTGTCTTTTTTCTCAGTTTTCTTCCAGACATTTGAGAAAGACCTATCCATAAAACACAAGCTCTGGGTTCTCGTCTACATGCCCACTGTCTCCTAACATTTCTTGTTCCATGCTCCTCTCTGGAGTGTAAAAAACAGAAAAAAAAAGATCTGAACCTTTTCCTTTTTCCTTTTCCAGCCTCAAATTTACATCTTTTGCTCATTTCTGGGCGTCGGCCCCCACCAGGAGGATTGTAATGAACGAGAGAGCGAGTGCTCAGCGGAGACACGGCGGGACCTGGAGACAGGAGCGCGGGAGAGAACGCAGACTGAGCCACGGCACAATCAGCCACTTTAAAAGTGAATGTTTAAGTAGCCTGGTAGATAGGGCTTTGATTCGGCCTCTGATCAAGGCCGAGACGTCTCATTCAGAGAATAATGATTTTTTTTTTCTCCCTCTCTCTCCTCTGCTTAATTTCAGTGTTTCCTTCACATCTATGGGCTTACAGGTAGCGCAAAGCCCAGTGGTATTGTCTTGCCGGAGCTGTGCAGGAGAGCAGACCCTTTATTCTGCCAGATTAGTGCTGAGAGATGAACGGTGGGGGAGAAAAGAAAAGAAGGAGCGAGAGAGAAGGAATTGCAAATGTGAGTGGAAGTGAGTGATTAGACACAGGACACGCTGTCAGAGACGCCGGCCGAAGTCTCGGGCTGCAAGTTCATTATAAAAAAAAATGTACACACTGTTTTTCTTCATACGGGACAAATCAATCAATGCTGCAGCAGTAGTGTTAGTATAGAGTTTAAATGATGCCGTATATGTTGTTTCTGCAAAATATTCTTGGTCACGTTTCCCAAAAGCATCGCAGCATAAAGATCATCTTTAAACGGTAGAGCGAGCATCACACTGAACTCTCTCTCTCTCCCGGTTTAAGATGAACTTTGTGATGATTTTGGGAAACTCAGCCTTTACTCATTATGTAGGAATCAAATTCATAAGATAACATCAGGATGTGGATCAGCTAAAAGGTTAGTCTATTATAATCATAATTATTCACAATAAAAATATTTTCAAAATTCACTTCCCAACTGACATTTACAACATTCGTTGACAATGTAAATCAGCTTTGATAAACAGTCAGGAATATTAATAAAGTAATTAACCCCTGTAAAAAAAAAAAATGCCTAATGAGCATTTTTTAACTAATGAGCAGTATATGACTAAGTAATGACCAATATAAAGCAATATCTCTTAAATAATATGTTCTTCTTTTAACATTTACAGGAACAGTACCTGATCTCAGCTAAATATTAACCTTTAGTTAGTTTTATTTTAAAACACTTAATAATTAATAATAATAATAACACTTAAAAATACTAATAATTTGGTTCATTTTAAATAAAGTTTTGTCCTGACCGTCTTAGACCTGATTTGAAGAATATAGTATACTGCATTTGGCAGTGTCATGTGTGAGGAAGTGTGTGTTACGTTATGGGGGGGTCAAATATTAAAAAAGAGAGAATCCAAAATCTTTTCAGAGGATATGAAACAGATTAGAGGCAGTTATAAAAGCAAAGAGTGGATTTTCAAGTTATTAGATAATATCTATATCACATACTACTACATATATCAATGCAAACTGATTTAATTTTTATTATTCTTTGACTCGTAACACATTTTTTCATATCCTAACATACACTACTTGCCCATATTTGTTACTTTTTTATAATGAAGGAACATCTGTGAAATATAACCACATTAAATGTCTTTTTTTTCCTCATATATGATTTTTTTTAGTCTTCTTTAGATAACATTTTTAACAACAGTTTATCCATTCATTTTCAGGAAGCACTTCTTCCCGGTCACAGTGACGGCAGATCCGGAGTCTTTCCCGGGAATACTGGAAGTGAGACGGAAATGCAGACTGGATGGGAAGCTGGAGTACAAACACTTAATTCCAGTGTTAGTTATTTTATTAATATTACTTGCATTGTGTTCACGATGACGTCTGCAGTTTGCTAGTGTTAACTAATGTTAGCTAAGAGAAGTTGAACGCAAAGTCACACCATATTCGATTAAAATGATTCAATTTGATTAATGAATGATTAAAATTACTGGTGCTTTTTCGACATAGAAAACAAAATATAACAAATAACATCCAGAAATGCACTGTTTGTAAGTTTAACACATTGCACAATCCAAGCATTCACATATACCTCATTTGTAGCACCTTGAAACACTGATGAATATCAACGTCCTATCGCAAGCACACTATTTACTGTATATTAATGTATCAAGAGCTCATTAGACTGCTCTGTAGGTCATGTTCCACACAAACATGATTAGACCACGCCCACATTTCCACTGTGCTATTCATATGAGCTAAATACTTTTACAGAAAGAAAAGCTCCTAAAATAAACCAAATGTCTCCTCTTCATGGCTTTATTTGAAGACAGTCAAGCTTACAAGTCATGTGCTAACATGGAATGGAAGTGTTTTTTTTTAATCATATAATAATGTAATATACAGTCAGGTCCATAAATATTGGGACATCGACACAATTCTAACATTTTTGGCTCTATACACCACCACAA
>CM075005.1:4241015-4285023 GCA_037576675.1 Pangasius sanitwongsei | reverse complement strand
AGTTCATCCCAAAGGTGTTCAGTGGGGTTGAGGTCAGGGCTCTGTGCAGGACACTCGAGTTCTTCCACTCCAACCTTTCACTCAAACCATGTCTTCATGGAGCTCGCTTTGTGCACAGGGGCACTGTCATGCTCGAACAAGTTTAAGCCAGACATTCTATACAATTGTGTGCTTCTAACTTTGTGGCAACAGTTTGAGGAAGGCTCACATATGGCTGTGATGGTCAGGCGTCTACAAACTTTTGGCCATATAGTGTATCTAATGACCTCATATACTGTATATACATTTATACTGCAGCGCTGTTGAATTGTTGATAATGATTGTTCAGAAAGTATTGATTCAATTTCTATAGCTGCAGCTGCAAGGTTAAAACATGTTTCTATTTATGCGCTTCCTTTAATACATTATTGTTTCAATAGTAACAACTTGCTCAGGGACATGTATGGTGTATGGTTCACGTAATATAAGCCTGATAATACATGGATTAAAAAACAAGCTGTTATTTAACAAAGGAGGACAAATAATCATTGATATGGTGAATATTTCAATGATGAAATGTTTATCTAACATTTATGATTTCAGATTTCAGATGTCAGGTGTTTTTTTTGCCTTTAAAGTGATATAGCAAATTGACCACATTCGAGTGAAAAACAAATAGAAATGTTTTGGAGGGAAAAAAAACGTACAATAACAAAAACAATACACTTACAATAATAATTGCATTGAATGTAACTATAAATGGATAAAACGTATGTGACATTCTTTATTAAATAAATAATTGCTTATTGTTAATTGTTGATTTAATTATCAACCCCTTTGTTGTGTTTTATTCCTTGCATACAGTTTAAACAAACTAACTATTTTGCATGAGGCTTGAGTATGTTGAAAATGTCCTGAAAATAAAAAAAAAATCCATGCTAATGTCCAAAGATCAGGAAGAAGCAGTGATCATGAAGCTTTCATATGTATTTGGACATATAAACAAAGCAGAAGAGAAACGGAGCGAAAACACTGGTAAGAAATTGATGCTGATGAATTGCGTTCAGTCAGTTTGTCTGTTTTCTTGCTTCCACTTGCTGATGTAATAGAAATGGAAAAAGTTAGTGGTTAATTGCATAGCTAGTTAGTGTCTAGAGCAAGAAGTGTTAGGTTGCTAGCTTGTTATTAGCTTGTTACTGATTTTAAAGATAATCACTGATCAAAAGCGGTTTATCGAACTAAAGCAACTCAAATGATCACAACTAATGAATGAGTTCAAACTTTTAGCCATGCTAAGTAGCTTAACAGGTGCTATATCGAAGGCTTTTTCAGGTGCTATATGGAAATATGTTGGCCCCCTTGTTGCTTAGGGCCCCTAAATGTTCAGAAGTGGCCCTGATCATCAGGCTTTGCAATTATTATTTTTTTTAAAAATGCTTATAAAAAGACATAAGAGTTAGTGTCAGTAATCTGCCAGTAGTTTTTGCTCTGTTATTGATAATATAGCAAAATTTTTAAAACAGGATTGGTGCATACCTGATAAAAAAATCTTTGGTCTTAGGGTTTTTTTGGTGGTACTTGGTTGTATGTGGAAAGCAAAACATCTAACTTATATTATAGTATTTTTCCAAATGTATGCCACAAAACTAATAATAAATTGTCATTGCATATTATAGCTAATATACTTCGATGACTTGATGTCTCTATTCTGTAAATTTGTATTCTGGAAACCTCTCGCATTCTGTGTTCATGTGTAGTAATAAAGCTCAGTGTCTGTGTTGGAGTGGGGTTTTTTTTGGTTGGCCATCATTATGACGCCTCCAGCTCTCCGCCGGGCCGCAACAGCGCTGTTTGGATTTCACTCTGCGCTTTGGAAAGCCTATCAATATTTAGGCATTCAACTCTCCCTCTGCACACTTGAAAGTGCGCGAGCAGGAGAAAGAGAAGTTTGCCATCGCAATCCCAGTGTTGCTAATTACCTTGCTTCGCTTTGTACAAAAACCCGACTTCTATTCTGATTGGATTTGCTTGACAAATAAATAAATGATCATCATGAAAATATAATGGCCGCCCTGGTAACCTTTTCCTGGAGCTATGTCTGCGAGCAATGGGAGGCCCAGTGGACATTCCCACAATCCTTTTGTTCTTGATTTTTTGCGTTCATCTCAGGCTTCACACCACCGTGACACCACATCTACACTCCTACCTTTTGCGTAACTCTTTGTGCATGAGTGTATGCTTTAAAATGAGTTTTAAACTCAGGGAGAATGCTTAGTTTAGTGAGGTTTGTCTCCTAACTATATTTGACTCATGCAGTTTTTATTGGCATATGTATTTTATCTAAAATGACTTACAAGCGAGCCAGAAACAGCATCCAAGCCTACTGCTGTTATAAGAGCCGACAGAGATTTTCCACAAACAAGTGAAGCACGGTTGTAGGAAGAAAAAAAGAGAGTGAAAGTATTCTGGAGTGCTACAAACACTCGCATCTCTCTGAGTGAGGAGTCTTTCAGTAAACACTCCTTGTTAAAATCAGATACGTGGAATTTAGTTTTTAGTGGATATTTTTTTTTCGAATGAACAATAATGAAATCCATGTAAATGTTATTTTTTTTTATGTCATCAGACTACACTCTTAAAAAAAAAGATTTAGGACTGTAGATGCTTCTTGAGATCTTGAGTCTGTTTAAGGTTCTGTGTAGAACCCTGCAACAGAGAGTTCCCCCAAAAGTTACGCTTTAGAAATGAAGGATAAGAACGATTTTTGTTCCAAAACATCCAAGAGAAATGTGACCTTCTGCTGCCGTAGCCCATCCGCTTCAATGTTAGACATGTTGTGTGATGCTTTTCTGCTCACCACGGTTGTAAAGAGTCGTTATTTGAGTTACTATAGACTTCCTGTCAGCTCAAACCAGTCTGCCCATTCTTCTCTGACCTCTCTCATCATAAGGCATTTCCATCCACAGTACTGACACTTACTGGATTTTTTTTTGTTGTTGTTTTTCGTATCATTCTGCATAAACTCTAGAGACTGTTGTGTGTGAAAATCCCAGGATTCCAAAACCTCAAGTTAAATCCTCTAGAATCCTCTAGTAAAGATCAATCTGGGTCACTGTACAGTAATTAGAAACATTATGTGATGCTAACACTAATATCAACTATAAAACAGATACAAGGATTTGCCAGAACAATTGTTTGTTTCTTTCCCCCTTATTTAATCACTAACAGAGTATAAACTGTACTAAAACATAAAAAAACTCCATGTGTTCAAAACTTGTTGACTGACAGTGTACAGTATATATGATTTATAATGAATGCTTGGAATTTTATATTATTAATGAAAATGTACTTACAGTACAAGTATTAATTTTTAATTATACCTAGGTGAAGTACATATCCCCTAATCCCATGCCACTCTATTAATAAAGCATGATTACTTTACACTTTACACCTTTACACCTCCTTAAACCAATGTAATCACAATTGTAGCCTTTCTTTTAGTTTGTAAAGCTCTAAAATGTTTTGTATAATGTGTTTTACTGTAAGATAACATATAAATTAAAATGACATTATATTAGGAATATTTTTATGTGGGTTTATGTAAATGGTCACATGACCAGAGACATTTTCTGGTCATTTTTTATTAATATAAAAAAATATATTATTAAATTAAATGTAATATATATATATATATATATATATATATATATATATATATATATATATATATATACATACAAGGAAAATAAATAAATATATGAAAAAAAACATTTTGTGTTTGTATTATCTTTTGAGTCACTATTTTTGTTTTACACAATAATTTTTTGTTTAAAATGTTGATTATTTAAAGTTCATATGAGTTTTTTTTAACATTTTTAATTGAGCAGAAAAGCTACATTCAACTATAATTGAATTATTTTTTTTCTTTTGAAAAGGCTTGTGGCGTTGAACTGCCTACAGAATAAAATATATGTACTCACACACCTGTAAAAAACTTTGGGATCAAACAGGTTAAAAAGATCCATGGTGATAAATAATGCACTACAGTATTTTTGAGCTGAAATAATTTCAATAATAAATTCAATGCTGCTGCTTTTCCTCTTTGCGTTAGCTTTGACTAAACTCACTGCTCCATTACTGTCAGCCATTTTCAGAGAGCTTCTCTCACGGAGCCTCATGGACAGCTCGCTGTCATTGCCTCGTCACTCTGGCACGATTGTCACTGTCAGTTTGCTGGTGATAAACTGAGCGTCATCTCTGACCGAGAGCTAGCCGTGTTAGCGCCGGAGTGAGCGATGCAGCAGGCTCTACAACTTTCTGGACTCGGCTGTGCTGCTAATTAGCTCTTTGGAGAGTTCTCCTCATGGAAGCAGGAAAAGAGAGAGAGAGAGCGAGCGAGAGAGAGAGAGAGAGAGAGGTATGATTTGTGTCAGCTGCGATGGAAGTCGTTTCACATCGTCCTCTTTTCTCTTTAGCGCTGTGTGTCGCTTTCTTGAAGAAAGTTTAATTATAAGCGAAGAACTTTTTACTCCGACCCGAGCAAACATGCTAGTTCACGATGTGTGTGCAGGGGATGGTTGGAGGAAATGTCCGTACCTAGCGTAAAGGTGATGATGCTAACGAAGTGGCGCCACAGATGGCTGATTATCTCTCATTTGGAAAAAAAAAAAAGGGGGCACCCGGGTCGGCATGAAAGATTCACCCCGGCTTTGTGTTCTGCAGTGTAAATATTGTGCTAGCGGAATATGAAAGTAGCGCAATGCCGGCGTACAAAAAACACAGGGAGAAAAGATCAAGAGCGGGTCTTACATCAAGGAAGGACCCCGAGGATGTCTTTGTTGTCAACTTCAGAAGGGAAGAGAGGAGCAGAGGAGGAAACTGGCAGAAGGGGAGAAGATGCCAGAGAGAGGCTCAAAGGAGCGGCCCTGGCCGAGGTGATCGGTATTCCTCGCCAGTCTGCCTGCTGGCTCTGAAGTGAGCGAAAGAAGCTGGCAGCCAAGCCAGAGGGCATAACAGCACAAACACACACACACATACACACACACACACACACCTTCGGAGCTGGGTACACACTCGCGCACACATACAGGTGCACTGATACATTCACACTCCTTCCCTCTCTCTCACACACACATACTGCAAATACACACAATGCTTTTCTTTTCTCCTTCTCCCTCTCTCTCTCTCTCTCTCTCTCTCTCTCTCTCTCACACACACACCACTTAACACACTGCATTTTTCCTATTAACTCATTTAATCAAATTACCAAAGTGCTGCAACAATTTTTTGATGGAATCATGATTATTTTTTTAATTTAGAATTGAGATTCTCACTTATGATGAAGTTTTGTAAGGGTTTAATGAGCCGTATTTATTAATAAAGTTGTGTGTGAAGTGTATGTTTTCACACGACTAACCGAAATAAAAATTCAAAATAATAATTGACCAAAAATTTCTATAACATTGATTTTCTGAACACTTGCAGATGTCGATAAATACCCATCAGACATAAATTATTATGCACGTTCACGATGCAGCTGATTTACATGTAGTCACGCCCACAGATCTCCATAAAAGGTAAAGCTCACAGAGAGCTGAACACAACAAAATGGCAGCTAAACGGTGAAAGAGCACCAACCGCTCCTCTTGGATAACGTTAGTGTCATTACTTTAATTAGTTATCGTTCAGTTGCTACTTGGAAAAAAATCTGATATTCATTTCCGTTTTGTCATTTTGTGACAAATGTGTGAGCAGAGGTAACGTGAGCATCCTTGATTGTTTAAAATATACGTTTCTTCTCAATAATTACATGTTAACATTCGGCACACCCCTACACTACTGTGTCAGTCAATGTTTATCCATTATTTTAATCTAATTTATGTTTGTTTGTAAGGTTGTAACCCCAGAAGCCAGGAAACTGAATTGTCTGTGCTACAAAGTGGTAGCTAATGTAATATAATGTAATAACATATGGTGAGATAGTTAGCTAGCTAGGTGCGTTAATACAAATGAACACGTTTATGATTATTATACTCTTATAACAAAGTTTCTAATGTGGCACATCGTCTTTGCGACCTCGACAAAATGTCAGAAATGTTTCGGCTGTGAGCTACAGTGTTCTGTCCTCATGTCACACGTGAAAGACACGATTCGAGCCTGGCTAGCGTCTTTACTTTCTCTAGATTTGTTTAACCTCAAGATGATGTGTATAGTGCTAGCAAGAGAGCTATTTAGTGGCTTTGGGCTGCATTTTACATTATTTTCAGATTGTGACAGTCAGATTGTGCATTTTAATACGTGTAGCGGTGAGATTTAGACACGTGCTATAGATACATAATCAAGGTGCATCACACCACCAGGAAGTGTGCTAAGTTGAGTAAGCATACACACCACATATCACATATTTACAATTTATTTTGGTTTAAGTTCATTTGAATCTATTTATTTCTGTAAAGCCGCTTTGTGACAATGTCCTTTGCTAAAAGTGCTATGCAAAATAAAATTGAATTGAATTGAATTGGACACCAAATGAAAATTTCTGATTTGTGGAAGTCATTTTCTGCTTGTTCTAAATGAACCTATTTGTCCGTCGTGCAACTATGAACAAAATATGAATATCTCAGACAGAGAATCTGCTTGTCATGGGAACCCAGCGTATTGATTTGTCTCACACTTGAACTGACACTGGAGACTCCTTACATAAATGTTAAATAAAGGTCTCCTTACCGAAAACTTTACATTCCCCTTTGTTAAATAACCACACATTGATTCAAATCTGTTTATCTTTAGGCTTCACACATGTCGAGCATCTGCTATACAAGTTCCTACGAATGAGTCGTTACTATAGAAACGATAACGTACTAGAACGGCATGTTCATATAAACCTGTGATTTGATTTACTATCCAAAGTGACTCATAATTTAACTAACTAGAGAACTAAAATCACATTCCTGGTCCATATAATGCAACAAAACTCTGATTCTGTAACAAAGTTTATCGCACACAGTATTTGTAGTACCTTTTTCCAAGAGTATATAAGAAAAAGTTTCACTCTTAAATGAATTATCCATTCACCACAACTCAACCTTCAGCTCAGACCCACGGAAACCAATAAACCCAATTAAAGCTACATTTAAATTTATATTTGATGTGCTCAATTCGATTGCTCTTTTAATCATACATGTACCCTGCATCTTTAGTAATGTGATTTTCAACCTGATCAATATAATTACGACCTCTTGCTTCAATCAGCGCCTTCGACACTTGTTCAAGGCTGCAGAGAAGCTCGATATAGAGAAGAAATAAGCTAGCCCCATTTTGTCATTCTGTTTATCTTTTACTGACTTCATGAACAGAACATCACACATCACACAGGCTCCTCTCAGAAAATGGAAGATCCTCACTGTTTCCAGACGAATTCGAAAGCGTGTTTGACACCAATATACGGCCAAGTCCTTGCCTCAAGGTTAATACATTCGCACCAGTAGGGAAATGAAAGAAATAAATAAAGTTCAACAAACAATTAGCAATGCATCAATGGGCTGATCGATAATGATGTGCGTAATTATCACTTCGGGGAGCGCCGACTTGGCCCGTCTTTATTGACGCTGTCTAATTCGCTCCTGCTGGAAGGATGGATTACAAATACGTGAGTGTGATTTCGGTCATTTCCGGCATGAGCAGCAGAGAACATGGACTAAATCTGCATGGTAAAAAAATTCCTTTTAAACCAGTAAAAAATTATATTATTTGAATTTTTATGTGGTGAAATAATATGGACTATGGTATTCAGTTTCTTTCCTAATTTCTTATTCTTCTATCTCGCTAATTTCTACTGTATTAGTGACATGGTGTGTAATAAGTAAGTAAAACACATAAGGGGTGTGCTGTTATAGGAAAATAATCAGAGATGGCATGGTTTGATGCAGCCCGCTTTGTGGAGCGTTTTATCTCTTTATACACGTCATATTTTTTTTTATCCATTTATAGTTATGTTTAATGTTGTGGAGCATCCGCACTTATGTTATAGCAGCTGTAAACAGTCATTTCCTCATCAACCTTTCTTGAAGTGATCAAAAAAAAAATTAGAAAAAAAAACAAACACGCAGCTTGTCATGCTACTAAGAAGCCACATGAATTTGCCACATGAAACATTTAACATTACAGTTTTATTTCTGATTTTTTACAAAGCTCCAACACTGGAGACTCAATTTGTCATCAATGTGAAATAAACATTTCCTTACAGAAAACTTCACTTTATCAACTTTTACATGTGCTTCTTTAATACGTGTTTAGTTCGTTTATCATTTGGTTGAGATTATGTCAAGCATCCATCTTAGAAAGTCTCTGTGAATGAGATGCTGCTATAGAAACGAGAAAGTATTCGAACGAGCATATTTGATATGTGATCAACTAATGAGTTTTAAGGATAGTCAAGTTAATGAATAGGAATTTTAAAGTATCTCAGAAATAAAGAAATTCTTAGTAAAAGCAACAAAATGACAGTGGTGATAACAGAATCTCCCTGACTCCACATAACCCATTATTATATTACTGTATTGGCAAAGCGGGACGGAGCTGTACGTCCATTTTGAGTGACTGCTCCGTGTCATGCCGAGCCTCGTCAGGGCTAATTGAAAAGTAATGACGATGGTGAGGGCAGAGGAGGCCATGTAGCACAGATCCCAGAGCACTTTAACATTCAGCAGCCTGTTTTTACATGGGCTTAATTGGCAGCCTGTGTTATTGAGCTTAAATTAAACATAGCAAGAGGGATGTTCATAGGAAATGAATATTTATATAGAATCAGAGCAATCTTCTGTAGGAACACAATGTAGCTTGTTGGATTTTGACGGGAAGCAGCTATCCTCTCGGTCCAGGGTGTGCAGGTGAGAGAGGAGGGAGGGGAATAAAGTTAAGGGGAAGTTTAGAGAATTTAAAAGTGTAAAGTGCAACAATCAAAAATATAATTAACGCAGTCATCCCTTTATTCCAAATGCAATTGATCGGACTTGAGTTTAGCATTTAACAAACAGAATGTTAAAATTATCACACAGGATGTAGTTTCTCACACTGGATGCCACACTGATGTCTGTACAAGTTAGCAAAACAGCCGTCGCTCCTTCTTAAAGCAACGTGAAAATCAGACTCTGGTAGGAGGCGTGGACCAAATGTATCTAACATCTGTAATTATGAGATTAAAATGATAAAAAAAAATTTTTATTACATCTAGAAATAGACATTTTACTAAAAATAAGATTGGATTGTGTTATTGGCAGGTAATTACACTACACTCGAGAACATTGTTTTAGAAAGAAGCAAAAATGGCATTATCTGCCAATAGAATAGTTGAAATTGCAGTTAAAAATGTCTAGAAAAATACATTTTAAAAAATTCTACTTATATTTGCTTTATGAAAATCAATCTTGTAGTAATATCATAAACATTAAAATATACTGAAGTTATATAAACTATATAGAAGATGTGTGTACTATATATTATACTATATACTATATACATACATATATATACATATATCTCCGGCTTGATGCAAAGTAAGAACCAGCCTTTGATGCGTGACCTAAACGAGGCGTGGGATATCGATGCACATCCAATACTTTTTCTTTAAAAACTACTAAGCTTTAATTTTTTTTTTTTTACTTTATTTTCTGAAAAAATAAAGTAAAAAATATCTAAAAACATGACTTACGCAAAACCGCAGCTTTCACACAAAAACCACTTACAATGCAAATATAATATATAATAAACTATAAATATAAGTATGATAAAACATCAGTCTTAAATAATAATAATAATAATAATAATAATAATAATAATAATAATAATAATAATAATAATAATAATAATAATTCTCTTTATATGTAACCAGGAAAAAATAAAAATAAACTTTTCCAAATCTAGTTCTGATCTTTTCCATTTGTTACAGGATCAGATCAAATTATAATTTTATTTTTATTATTTTGTTATCCGACGCATGATTTTTTGCTGGGTATCAGATCAGTGCCTCTTTTTAAAACAATAATAATATTAATAATAATAACAATAATAATAATAATAATAATAATAATAATAATTATTATTATTATTATTATTATTATTATTATTATTATTGTATCACTTTATATTAAGGTTTTATTAATTAACATTATTTACGCCATTAATTAACATTAACAAATGTTAAAATTAATAAACTGTAAATAATATAGTTAAAACATTATATTTTACAAAGTATGTTTAAATAAGTTAATAAGTTGAATATTAAATATGTTGTAATTGATGTTTGTTTAAATGTTAACAAAATGCACCTGTTTACTCAAAATGACTAAAAATGAGGTTCACATAAATTATTAGCAGCTAAAATGACAGCAATACAATGTTTAAAAAAGATTAAACGTTGTAATTTTATAAAGCACACTGAATCTGTTTTGGGCTTGACTTTCACAAATGGAAATAGCGAACAGGTTTTTATGACTATTTATTACAGGCTTATTACTATTAATAGTAGTTTTAGTTGCTAAGCTAGTAGATCAAATTTAATAAAATCATAACCACTCACACATGATTATTATAAGAATGTCTTGTGAGAATGGCTGCGGTTTAAATATGATGTGTAAAGTTGTGCAGTGGATTTGTTCATCTCTTTTTATCCTGCTTTTATACGAACGCTCGGCATGTGATGGTGAACAAATAGGACAGTGGACCAACCATGTCAGAGGAAAGAAGTTCTGACGAGCTGTTAAATAATGCATGCCAGTCCTTGGCTTCTCTCCTCGTCATCCTCCTCCTCCTCCTCTTCCTCCTCTTTCACTCTTTCGCCCGTACACATTGTCCTTTTTGGGGTCTTTTTGCACTTTCTGTGACTCATTTAACTGAAATTCCTCTTACAGAAAAAAAATCACTTACATGTCACATGTGATCATATGTTTTCACGTGTCATTATATACACTCATTCTATACATAATCACATGCGAATGTGCATTTCATTGTGTTATACACCTGAAATTGCATCATGGGAATAAAATGCAATGATAAATTAATCATATGGCAAATATACGAATTGTGAGAAGTGACATGTGAAAATAAATGAATCATTTAGAAAAAAAAAATGCATTGAAAATGAATGAATCGTGAAAATATCAAATGGAAATGAAAACTAAAGAAATAAATGATTCGTGAAAAAAAAAAATCACGTGAATATAAAGAATCATGTAAAGATGAATCATGTGAAAAAACATGGAAATATACGAATAAGGTAGTGATAAATTAATCATGTGGAGATAAATGTGAATGAATGTGGAGACAAATGAATCGTGAAAATATCAGATGTGAAAATAAACGAATCTTGTGAAACAAAAATCATATTGAAAATAAACGAATCATTTGGAAACATACATGTTAAATGAATTATGTGAAGAAGTTTACATGTTGACATAAATGACTTAGAAATGAATCATACGAAAAAATAACGTGAATATGAATTAATCTTCTAAAAAAAAAAAAGCCACGTATTAAAATAATCATGTGGAAGAATCACATGTGGAAATACATAAATCTTCTGAAAACCCATGTGAAAATAAATGAATCAAGTGAAAATTTAATCATGTGTAAAAAAAAAATCATGTGGGAATAAATGAAGCATGAAAGAAATTGATTATAAATTAATATTGAAAATAAATGAATCATGGGGAAAAAATAAATTGTGTCAAAAAATCATAGGAGAAAATAAATGAATCATTTGGCACTTTCTGTGACTCTTTTGGTGAAATTCTTCTTCCTGTTTCATCTCAGTTACTTCACACTGCAGTGGCTTTTTCTCCTTTTGATGTCCCTCATTCATTCATTCATTCATTCATTCAGCTACTAAATTACTCCCTCCTTTATATCTGTCTGAAGCTGTAGATTCTGCAATTCTGGATCCTGGTTTTCCTTCACACACTTCCAATATCTCTTGCCTTGCAAATCTTCAGACCCTCGGCCACTAGTGTACACACAAAGACCTTACACACACACTCTCTCTCTCTCTCTCTCTCTCTGGCTCTCTCTCTCTCTTGCACACACACACACACCACATGCTCAGACTTCGCTGAGACTCCGGGCTACGTGCACGCATCATTGGCCGCTTATGAAGGGTCACAGCTGCCTCAGAGCTCCCCATTGATTTTTGATCACTCCTCTCCTTCCTCTCTTGTCTTCTGATGATTCATTCATAGAGGCAAAAGAGGAGCTGTCCAAGATGTTTAATATCTAAACCGTAGGCCTACTCACGCGCCGTCCCGGGAAGGGCTTCAGCACTCAAGGAACGAACCCACGCTTTTATTATCGTTAACAAACACTTGAAACGTTTCACACCAGCCATAAAAAGAAATGAGACACGGCCTAAGCGCTAGGCTTTCATGTAGCAGGTCAGTGCTGAAAGAGTCGATGAATCCTGTCGTCTCACTGGCATCAGATACGGGAATAGGGTGTATAGAGTTTGGCCGTCTAATCTAGTGACATGATGAAATCAAAGAGCAACACACTGGACGCTGAATCGGACAAACAAGAGCACCTGAATGATAATGTTCTCTCACATGGGTCTGGTGGAAGTTCTAAGTTATATAATAGCGTCCACTTACCACAACACTTCACTAGATGGAGCAAAGGCACCTTCTACTGCAGCACTCAACCTGAACGTGAACGTGAGGCTCTTCACCACTTTGAGGTTCTTGTGGTGTAAAATCCAGTGATTTATTTCATCTTCATCTACAGTGACTACTTTATTCTGCTCAGATTCACCGTGTGACATGGTCCTTAAATGCAAAATAATTTATTCCCTCATTATTTTTTTTCCTTCATCACCAGTTTAAAAGCTGTGATCCTGATTTTCTAGAAATAGGATTGAATTTGTCATGTTTTAATGCTCATAACTGTTTTGGTCTCATAATGAGAAATTCCAATAAAATATGATAAAATAAATATGTATTTTACAATACTAATAATAATTGTAGATATGTTGCTAGATATAGATAGGCATTTTACTAGAAATATTTATTTTATTTTTTTTAAAGTATGAGAAATGTTAGATAGTTCAACATTACTGAAGATATTTTCACCTGAATTTCTTTATCTTTTACTTTGTTGATTTAAATGACAATATGGTCAGAAACAATGTTAGAAAAAAATGCAAAGTGCAAATTTCCCACGTGAATCATGTGATTATACACATTATACACACGTGAAGTTTATCTGACTTTTCTGTAACACTTTATAAGAAATGATTCAGCGTCCCACTCGCGACATATTTCCTGATGGACTTGTAATATTTGTAATATTTATGATATTTGTCCCTCATGCTGCTGTTTTGCAAAACTCCATGAATGAATTATGTGACGTTTGAGAAGTTTCCATCATCAAAGCGTGAAAGACGGCCTCACCATGTGATTTAAAAAAGCGATCGAGACTCATAAGTGTCATTTTTATCCCGTGCCAGTTAACTTCATCTTTTACTGAACGGCTCAAACTTTTCCTCTTTTCACCACAACAACAGATTTATAGGAAACGTTTAACACGTCTGATCAGACTTTTTGAGCTTAAACACACCTGTCACATGCAGATCAACACTTCACACGTGGCTCTGTGCCGGACTGCCGAAGATTCACGTGTAAAAATCATGTTTTTAAAGATGTCGAATTTCACACGTACTGCATGTGATTCTCAGTTTTTCCACGTTATTATATCACATGATCTGTTTATTTCTGTGTGTGATTTAATCACAACATTCAGTTATTTCCACATTATATTTGTACACAATTCATTATTTTTATTGTTTGTTAATTTGTTAATTTTTCAAGTACAGGGCACCTTTTTTATTTTTATATCATTTTTTTTACATAATTTGTTTATTTTCACGTGATTTTATGTAACCTTGAGGTTTTATTTTTAACACATGATTTGTTTATTCTTTTCACAAGTAGCACATGTGGTTTTATTTTCACAGTATGTTGATGTCAGGGCACAAGACACATTCACATGTTTTGTTTTGTTTTTTACATGTAATGACACACATGACCATTTGAAAACACATATGATCATATGATATATGATTTTTCCAGAAGGGTGTGAACATGTGTGTGAGTGTGTGTGTGTGTGCGTCCACGTGAGTCATTCACTACATAGGCATTCTAGTACCTCATATTGGTCTTAGCTCCCCATGTATGACTTTTAACCCCCTCCTCGGTACTCTCTCGACATGGACTTAACAATAAAAACGTCAAGTATGTGATATTCAGAAGCGTCATGCTGTGGATGGACAGATTGGACAGAAGAACATGTCAGCTGACCTGTCTCAGGTTTTTACAGCATTCACTGTCTCTCTCCTCGGCTTCTCCTTTAACAAAGGAAATATCTCCAATGTCACATGATTCATTCATGTGATTTCATGGATTTGTGATAATCAAATATTACAAACCCATCAGTTAGGGTAAAAATGAGTGAGGCATTGAATAATTCCTTACAAACCACTGCTCACTGAAGCTCAGTCTCAGGTTTCTCAAGTGAGCATTATGTTTCCGTTTGAATCATTTCATAACTCAGAAGACTAAACCGCAAGATTTTACACCCGATTTTTAGACGAAAAAAGCTGCAGAAGAATCTTTTATCAAGGGAAAAAGAGAGAACAATTTTTTTAATTATCGTGTTTAATAGAGTTTAATAAAAAAAGAAACAATTCTGTCACCTTGTGGTGAAAAATGACACTGCACCTTTTCAAGAAGCTTTTCAATCCTTATATATCCTATCATTATCATCATCATCATCTGAAATTATACTGTAAAAGGTACAGAAACAGACAAACATTTAAAGACAAACATTTAAAAATATTATATATATATATATATATATATATATATATGTGTGTGTGTGTGTGTGTGTGTGTACCTTTATGTATCAAAACCCTTTATGTGTGTGTGTGTGTGTGTGTATTTCCATTTCATATGGCTTAAAAATGAATTTAATTATTTTATTTATTTTTTACATTTTTTTAACATTTAATTTCTTTTTTAATCCCTGATGAAGCCAAGTTACGCGTTGCATTCAGGGCATTTAATAGCTTGAAATAAGGGATTTAGCATTTTTTATTCAATAAATAGAATTTTAGAGAGCCACAATAACTAGAAGTCAGTTTTAGTCTTTTTTTTTAAATTAATGAGTCTTTATTTATTTATTTATTTATTTATTTATTTAATATTTTTTTGAAAATTAACATGATATCTGTTTTTTATTTAAGAATGTTGCGTGTAACATAATTAGAAAGTTATTATTATTTTTTTTTTTTTCAGGGGGTACAAATTATTTTTTTAAACCCGTACATGTCTGAATGTGTAAAATAATAAACACATTCATCCATGTGGTTAATACATGATGGCATGATGGTGTAAAAAACATCTTGACTTCTAACATGGTCGAACTTCATTTGTATAAAATCGTACAATAATCCAACCACATTCTATTTGCTTGTTCAAATTTGTGTATTTTTTATGCATGGTTTTGCAAGTTTGAGAGTCTGTTTATGTGCGTGTCCTATATTCTTTTCAGTGTGGTTACATTTGTCAAAATTACATAAACTTTAACTGTATGTAAACTAGGGGAAAATACTGAATACGAACTATGAATTATGTGTTTAGTCTTTAGGGTTTTTTTCTCTCATCTTTCCATGTGTGTGTGTGTGTGTGGGTGTGTGTGGGTGTGTGTGTGTGTGTGTGTGTGTGCTCCACACCTCTGCAGTTTATTTTCTCTGCATGGTGTGGACTGCAATCTTGGTTCGCCTTTGAGCAAGTTTGATTACTCTGTTTTACTGAAGATCACTCACTTCTTGCCACATGGCGTGACATAGGCTTTAACATTTCTAACTGTTTAACCCATTCAACAATTAATCATGACCACATGCAGGAATACTGAAATACTAAACCTGTGAGCTATGAAAACAATGAAAAATCAGACTCTGAGATTTTTGGAAAAACAATCTTTTTCCCCCAAAAAAATTCAGATAACTTTAACATTTAAATATGTTTCTCTTTATCCTACTGTAATACTGCATGTATATTTTGGCAAATAAATTTGTATTTCAATGTTTTGATTTTTCACAACATGCCAAATTTCCCACTAAATCACCAGCACACACTCTCTATTTTGCACATTGACATATCACTTAATAATTTAGGAAGTATTTGGTCCAGAGACTTACTTTTTAATTGTGCCTCATTACGAAAGAGAAAACCAAAAATCTGCTTATACCTTCATGAATTTGTATTTATTCACTCTTCTGTTAAGTCAAGATGTTACTTGTGCTGTAAATTGCAAGATTTCTCTCTCTCTCTTTTTTTTTTGCATATTTATAGATTTCACTTTTTTTTAAGCACCCTGACATACTTACAGTTATACCTCACATATCCGTGCAAGAACAATGATATAAAACAACATGGGTTTACTTGAAACAGACATGGTTAAAAAGGGCAGAAGTTATTTGTTGTGTCTCGGCCTGGGTTGTTTTGAGTCTCTGTCTGTCAGTGTCATCAGTCTTTTTCATCTCTGTTTCTCTATTTACATTCCCTCTAATAAAACTGCCATAACAGTACAGTCATCGACCCAGTGACCTCTGTGGTATCGCTCCGGTCTTCCGCTTTCACTACATTTTTTTTATCCTCTCAGTCCTGAAGGCTACCTACATACAATAAGCCCTATGTAGGTACCCTTCAAATAAAGTGGCACCTTCAATAATCATCTATCCATCCATCCATCAAATAAAGTGGCACCTTCAATAATCAAACATCCATCCATCCATCCATCCATCTATCCACTTTATCCTGGTCAGGGTCACAGTGAGTCCGCAGCCTATCCCAGGAACACTGGGCACAAGGATTCACCCTAGTCCATCACAGGGTATCATGTACATGACATTCGCAGACTCATTCACACCTAGGGGCAATTTAGCATAACCATTCTGCCTACTAGCACTTACTAGCATGTTTTTGGACATTTGCAGGAAAACAGAGAACCTGGAAGAAGCCTACATGAACATGCAAGAACATGCAAAACAGACAGTAAGCCCAGGACCCTGTAATTACTAGCATGTACTCAGTAATTCTATGTTAGTTAATTCTATGTTAGTACATTAACACTAAGCAGTGACTTAAGTGTTTATGTAACACTATTCACTCGCCACTCCATAATAACAACAAATCATTATTGCAAAATGTCACCAAATTTGCAAGTATAACAACATGCTGACATACATCTAACCCTAACCTTAATGTTGTTTTACAAATGTCATTTTTCAAATAAATGCTGCTTTGTTCTTGCTCATGAATTCCCTGAATGCTGTTAACCGCAATGCACACTGCATTTTGCGGCATGTTTTGTTATGGGTTCTCCATGTGCTTTTCTTTACCATACCATGCGTCTGTTTTTTTTTTGTTTGTTTTTTTGGTCTGTTCTCCGCCCCTGTCATGTCATTGGTCTGTTCCCTGATTGTGTTCACCTGTTCCATGTTAGTTCTGAATTAGTTTGCCTCTGCGTGTCTTGCTTTGTTCATGTAAAGTGTTTTTCTCCAAGCCTTGTGTTTCTTGTTACTGTTTTTTTTTTTTTAGTCGTTTCTGTGTTTGCTATAATTATGAACAATCTTTTTTCAACTTTGCCTGCTGGTGTTTTGACCCCTGCTACGCATTTGGATTATGATTATTGGATTTGCTCCAATAAAACACATACACACTTGTGTCCTCTCTCTCACCACATTTAACACAGTTACACAGTTAAAAAAAAATAAAGGTAACTTTCCTTGTCTCCGCGCCAATAAGGACACACCTTTTGTACCTTTAGTATATATATTTCACCTAGAAAGGAGCATGTAGTGTACCTTTAAAGCTTAACTCAAATATTTATATTCCATAAATTATTTTAAAGGTACACTCTATGAAAATATCCAGGTGGAAGATACAGTACATATTAAAGGTATAAAAGGTGTACCCTTGATTTTACAGTTCAGTACTTTTTTATTACCAGAATGTTCCCACAATATCAATACTGTCATATAGTTATATATATTTAGTCCACACAAAGTGTTAAAACACACACACACACACAGACTTCTCAACAGATGTTCTTTGTCCTTTCCAGCTCTTAACTCTGTCTAAATTTCTGACTCACAATCTCCCCCTTCCAGGTTAATGAAAACCACACGCAAGAACATGAGAATCATCAGTAGGGAGAGCAGCCTAAGGCTGAGCTCTCGCTTATACATACATAAACTGAAACACACTCACTGAGACACGTCATTGGCTGTCCTCTCACCGTGTTTAGTCCATGTTTTGGTTTCTAATTCACCCGCCCGGTGGTCGTCCCCCAGGGTCCACAGCTCACAGGGGGGTCACAGGGGTCACTGTTTTCCTTGGAGGGCCTTCATGGGATCCGCAGACAGAATGAGTACCCTGGAACACAACTCACACATACAATGGTCCAAATCGCTTCCGAGGACCGTTAAGTTATGAAGAACTGATCTCATTTATCATTTATTTCCCAAACAAGATTCCATCATTCTTCATTAATAAATAGAAAAATGGGAGGATAGAGTATAAACCATGAGGGCCATTAGTCGTATAAGGTGCTTTTTGGATCTCAAGACATTTTGGAAAACATGTTCATGTCATTATAGTGCATGCATTTAACTTTCTATATTACATTTTTTTTACTCTACTCTTTAAAATAAATTACTAATACCAGAAGAAAAAAATGTACATTATGTGTTCATAATGCGGCTGTGGTAGAATAACAGCTTGCCCTGAACATATTTTTAAATATCTACGTATATCCCACATATTAGGAGTTTAATGCTCTAAAGAAAAAGTACCACATACAGTACTAACAGGATATAAACTAACATTTGAGACTAACATGAAAACACAACCGAAATACAATTAAATAAAATTAAATATTCATTAAGAAAGAAAAGGTCTTAAGTATGAGATTGGACATACTGTATGTATGTATTTTTTGGCAGTTTTAAACATTGTATATACATAATTATAATTAGGGATAAGGGATGTAATGATGACAATTTGGTGAGGGGCAACAATTCAAAAGACAATTGAACTGAATCAAAGCCACCGGTGGCTTAGTGGTTAGCATGTTTGCCTCACACCTCCAGGGTTGGGAATTCGATTCACCACCCTGTGTGTGCAGTTTGCATGTTCTACCTGTGCTTCGGGGGTTTCCTCCTGGTACTCCAGTTTCCTCCCCAGTTCAAAGACATATGTCGTAGGCTGATTGGTATCTCTAAATTGTCTGCAGTGTGTGAGTGTGTGTGTGATTATGCCCTGAGATGGGTTGGCACCCTCTCCAGGGTTTCCCACACCTTGGGCCCCAAGTCCCCTGGGATAGGATCCAGGCTCCCCATGACCCTGTGTAGGATAAGTGGCACAGAGAATGGATGGATTGATGATTATTGCCGAAAAAGGCACAAACAACCGATGTGAAAAAATAATTCATATTTTTTAACTGATGTGTAAATAGGCTAGCATGGTGATTTGCCCAGTACTCTGATATTTTTTAAAAAGTAATACTTCTCATTTAATTAACTGAATTAACAGTAAGCCTACTATTGAAATATTGAATCACTGCCTTATGGATCAAAATTGTATTGTATCATATCGTATCATAGAAGATTCAGTGGTATCATCAAATATTGAATCATTGCACTATGAATCAAAATTGTATCATAGCAGATTCAGCCATGTTGTCAAATATCAAATCAATTCCTTATGAATCAAAATCCTATCGTATCATATCATATCATAGCAAATTCAGTGATATAGTCAAATATTGAATTGTTGCTTTATGAATCAAAATCATATTCTACTGAATCACAGCAGTTTCGGTGATATCATCATATATCAAATCTTTGCCTTATGCATCAAAATCATATCATGTGGCATCGTAGTAGATTCAGTGATTTTGTCAAATATCGAACCATTGCCTCATGAATCAAGATCATTTTGTATTGTATCATAATAGATTCTGTTGTATCTTCAAGTATAGAATCGTTGCCAGGTGAATCAAAATCATATCGTATCGTATCGTAGCAGATTCAGTGGTATCATCAAATATCTAACTGGTGCCTCACAAATCAAAATCGTACTGTATCGCATCGTATTGTATCGTATCATATCATATCATATCATATCATAGCAAATCCATCATATATCCAAGTCAAATATTGGATCATTGCCTCATGAATCAAAATCGTTTTCTATCATATCATAGCAGATTCTGTAGTATCGTCAAATATCAGATCTCTGCTTTATGAATCGAAATGGTATTGTATCACGTGGAAGCCTGGAGTTTACACCCCTAACATAGAATCAATAAAGGAAATGGCAGATAGCACCAGGGGGCATGACTCCTCACAGAAATAAAACATCTGAAATCAATCTGAAACTGTAAAACTAAGAAATGAGATTTATTCAGGAACAGAAAAAGCACTTCAGAGGAATTACCCATAAAGCTGTGGTTTTTAAAGTTGGGTCAATTATACCACAGTGCTTTCTCAAGTCTGATTGGTCAGAAGGTGTTGATTCATTTTCTATTACAGCAGCTCTGACAGTAGTGCAGCTGTAATTTAACTCCCATCTTTATACGAATGCGCTTCATCTAAAATGGTTATTTGCATGGTTATTTTCAGAAAGAGTCTCCAGTGTCAGCACTTTGTAACAGTCAGATTTAAAGCTGTAACTTTAACTTAAAACTTAAAGTTTTCCAACACGCTTAAGATGAGTGTACACTTTCCAGTTTCTCTGTAACACGACAAGCTGTCATTAACATTAATGGTTAAATGATTAAATAATGTATAATAAATTATAAAGTGGTATGTATTCTTAATGTAATGGTAATGGTATTGTATTCGTGAATAATTATTTCTTTATTGACTGAAACTAAGGTCTTGCAACAGGCCTTGATCTGACTTTGATAAAAAAAAATAAAAAAAAATAAATAAAAAAAACGCAATAATAATAAAAACAGTTGCTGGTAGTGTGACTGAAATGTTCACTGTGTACTTTGGCACTTTTTTCCTCTGGTCCATCATGGCATACTGTGTGGCTCCAGCAGTGGGTGGTCATTTTAACAAGAACCTTTGGGTTAAACAAGGAAAGAAAACAAAACAGCTTTTATGTTTATTTTATTAAAGGAGCAGTGACCTCTCCCAAGGGTTTCAGCTTTTCTCTGATGGACTTGTTGATGTCAGTTGTTACTTACTCTTACTAACAAGGAGTGTTGCCTGTGTATGGAACGTTCTACTGATATTCCAGTAGCTTTAATAAAATATCTGTTCAGAGGAGAAACTCAGGGACCCCAGACTCTATAAACAGAAAAAAAGGACAAGGAGCAACCTCTATTGTTAACTGTTAACTCTTATATATAAAACAAATAAAAAATAAATAAATGCACTTTCTATATATATATATTTTATATATATATATATATATATATATATATATATATATATATATATATATATATATTAATTTGTCAAATACTTTTTCCAGAAGTCTTACAAGTATATTGTACAATGCAAGTTCACAAACTAGTACGAAAAAAAAAAGTAACTAATACAGCTGGAATGCTGATGACAGTTGAACTACAGTCATAATATCGTATAAGGTTAATAAACAGGGCTGGTCATATACAAGTAGTAAATAATATAGCGAATATACTGATGATATGGTAAGAGAGGATTGTATCAGAAATTATTTGGCAATATTGTACATTACAGTGCCAGTGATGCACACACACGTGTACTCAGGAATCATGACTCTTTCACAAAAATAAAAAGATTAAAAGGTTATTTGTAACCTGAAATAAAATACACTACACTACTACTAAACTAAATACTGAATAATACATTAATTCTTTCATTCATTTTTCTTCAGTTTAGTGCTTTATCCTGGCCAGGCTTTACGGTGGATCCAGAGCCTATCCCAGGAACACTGAGTGCAGTATGGGGAATAGGGAATGCCAGGATGGGAAGCCAGTCCATCGCATGGCACCATGCACACACACATACACGCACACACATACACACACACACACACACACACACACACAGACATATTCACACACTCATTCATACCTAGGGGCAATTTAGAGTCACCGGCATGTTCATGGGAGGTGGGAGGAAACTTGAACTCCTAGAAGAAACCCACACAGATATGGAGAGAACACACACTAAATAATATACAGCAATAAAATATTTAAAACTTCCATATTTTTTATTTATTTAATTTTGTTCTTTTTACTGTAGATCTTAATCTGTATGTAAAAACTGTGTAATCATGCATCTTCTTAAAAGCTTAGACAAAAAAAAACTTAAATTAGAAAAATAATTTGAAAAAAAAATAACCAAAAGAAATCCGATAAAATAAATAGAAGTGAAAAAACTAACTACAATTAAGCTGCAAAAAAATAAAATAAAATGAATTAACTAAAAATTTCAATACATACCACTGCCCTGTCTAGATCTTCACTATTTATTGGGACACATAAACAGTGCATTAATACTCGCATTCAAACATGCACATTCCTTCATAATTGCCGTCATACTTGTATATAACAACAAACCCTTCACTGGACTTCTGATTGGCTGGCAAAAATTTTCCTTAGCAGCAGTGAGACCACTCTCTTCATCAGCCTTGCTGTGCATCATTGTTTACTGTGAAAACAGTCTCAGAAACTCATCCCTCTTATGAAAGCGTGCAGACTTTCAGCCCATGTTGCTTCTCCAGGAACATGTTTTTGGATACAGCTCTCCATCCGGTCTTTGGCGCAATGCTGTCTGGTTGAATGTTGGCCAAAATAATCAATGACGAACGATTCGGATCTCCACATGAAGTCCGGGTCCGTGCAAATGAACGCTTGGCATGAATGTGGAGAGAGTGAGCTCAAGAGGTGAAAAGTGCAGCGCTGATAGTGAGGGAGAGCAAGGTCCTCACATGTGGATGTTAAGTAATGCCAACCAGCTGTGTGTGTGTTTGTATGTGTGTGTGTGTGCGCTGATAATGAATCCTTTCTGCCTACATATAGTCATCACAGACTCTTTATACATCACAAATATTGAGCAATATCTCTGTAAGAACATTTAACATCATGTGGAACAACAAAGAATAGGTCTGTATTATTGGTCTAATAGTCCTACTATTATCAGAATCAGGATCAGAATCAGAAAGAGCTTTTATTGCCAAGTGTGCTCACACACACAAGGAATTTGACTTGGTATGAAGCTTCCAGAACACACATACCAATAAGACAGCGAGACATAAAATAATAAAAAATTACAAATAATAATAACATGAGGATATTGGTTAGAGAGTCAGACTTGTAACCCGAAGGTGAACCTGAAGGTCGTGCGTTTGAGTCTCAGGTCCAGCAGGGATTGTAGGTGGGGGGAGTGAATGACCAGCGCTCTCTTTCACCCTCAATACCACAACTGAGGTGGGACCCTTGAGCAAGGCACCAAACCCCCAACTGCTCCCTGGGTGCCGCAGCAAAAAAGGCTGCCTACTGCTCCGGGTGTGTGTTCACGGTGTGTATGTGTTCACTACTGTGTGTGTGCACTTGGATGGGTTTAATGCAGAGCACAAATTCCGAGTACGGGTCATCATACTTGGCCACACTTCACTTAATATATATATATATATGTATTTATTTTTATATATGTTTTTATACAGTACCTATATATATATATATATATATATATATATATATATATATATATATGTACAGATGTGATATAATACAGCTATGAAGGTATTATGTTTTACACCACAGTCAAATTCTCGATTCTTATTGGTCTGAAAGTGTTCATTTTCTATAACAGCAGCTCTGACAGTAATTTTGGCTGTTTTTTTATATTAATGCGCTCTTTCTAATCCTTTATTGTTTCTATACTGTAGTAACAACTCTCCATATAAACAGATTTTTAAAAAATGCATAATTGTTGATATGGTAAAGTTTTATCCTGTTAGGAGATGTTCATTTTAGCATTCACACCACTGCACCACTTATATTTCCTATAAGAGCACACCCCTGAGTGTTTTATCCCTAACATAATGTACTCTTAGTCTATTTCTGAGATATATATAAAAAGTAGAAAAAATAATCCATACTTCTTATTCCCTACTTTCACATCCATTACCATTACAATTTTTTTCATCTAGTGATTTATATCAAACTACTTATATCATCAATGGACAATTTTGCAAATCTTCCTAAGCAATTGAAAAATAAGCATTAAGATTTTCTACAAAATTACGGCTTATCGTCCAAATTGTGCTTTAACCTATTAAACATAACACTGATTTTTCTTTCACTGCCTTAGATGTTTTTTTCCAGCACTAACAGCCCAATCCAGCTCTTTGCTTTGAACAGAATTGTGTGATTTAGGGATTGCACTAACCAATGTTGACATTCCATAGAAACTAGCTTGTGTTCTTTTAATAAAGAACATCAGAAGAAACACCTGGATTTAACTGATGCTTTGCACATGGCCTCATTCATCATCCTTGAAGCTCTTTCTGTTTTTTTTGTTCTTCATCAGCACTGAGGAAACATTGTCAGCTGCAATACAAAGATAATATCTAGCAGAGTGTTTCCTGTGATTAATTTCCTCCAAATCAATTTTCATATAAAGTCTTGCTGCTTTTAGTTAAGCACATGTTCTTTTGCAGGCAATGTCCAAAAAAACCATTTCCAGTTGTCTCTCTGGAGCTCAGCATTTAAGATTCTGTGCTACTGACCAAGTTCAGAGAGCAACTGTAAGGAAACCTCCACAATCAAACACATTAAATATATGAAAAATATTTATATTGGAATATTTAGTGATTCTGGAGTTAATTTGTTGGTTGGTTCTGTCTTTTCTTTAGCGACTGTGTGCCACGCTGACATCGCAGGAGGAGTTACAATGATGTTTAATAGGAAAAAATCATTTCAACAACCTCAAGCATAATGGACGTAGTGCAAGAAGCAGTGGAGACATCGGTGCAAATGCTGGACTCAAAGTCCCAGAAGGCAATGCACCTATACAACACTGAGCCATGGGCAGAGACTCGGCTCAGCTAGTTAGAGATCTGCGAAATTATATGAGGTATTAGCATAAAAGTTTAAGCTTTGGAATCTGATATGTCTAAGCAGAGTGTACAGATGAAGAGATGAGAGAGCTGGACAGACAAAAGCACTAAAGCACTGCTGCATCACTTTCTTTAGGTAGACATGAAGTGAGGACAAATGCTCACAAATACTCACGAATTTACAAGTTCTAATAACGTCATTTCCCACTTCGGCATGACCGGCGTGCAAAGTGGGGGAAAAAACATGGATGTCTCCATGAAAAAAAGCTAAGAAATATCTACTTTAACTGCACAGTTACACTATTTGTTCTGTTCTACTAAAGTAGACTTTAACATGTTCATGCAACATTTCATTCATGCACAGCATCAACACGGGATAATAGTGAGTAGTGTTAGCAACAAGCTAGCTGGCTAACATTAGTGATAACTCTAATGTTAATGATTACCTTCTCAATATATCGAATAGTCAATAGCGATAAGGTCAATGTTATAGATTTAACCAATTAGTGTGTGTGTATTTATTCATACACGTGAGCTTTAACTGATCTAAAGCTAATACTGCTATAAAATCATTTAAAAGTAGAGAAGGGGAACTTTACACTGTTCACAGTGTGAGCGGCCATGTTGATTTGACGTCATTACTGGTAGTTAAGAAGACTACACCAAGTTGATGAGTTGAATATAGGAAAATGTTAACTAAAATGAAAATAGACCAACATATCGATGAAAGACGTTTGTCACAGAATTTAATCCTAAAATTCTTTTTAAAAAACCACTCATTCTTAAACTGTATTCTCAGTCACCTGCTGCTTTCGCTTAAATACGCAAACAGATAATAAACAGTTTATGTGATTATAGTAGAAGTTCAGATGAAAGTGTCACGGATGGTGAGAACAGGATCAAAAGGCCATTAAAAAGTCAGATAACATTTCTATGTGAGTGTTTACACTGTGGGATGTAGTGTTTATGGGTGAAGTATGTGTGTTTGTGTAATGTGTGCTCATGTTAAATAGCTCGAGATTACTGGATTTTGCTTTGCTCCATTTCACCAGATCTCTAAGGACCAGCCTCAAAGTCACATAGCCTGATATGAAAAATGGAAGAGAGAAATAACTTTTCTCCTTTTTCACCTTCTCATATTCCTACAACGACAGGACATATGATGCTCAAGGCTTCAGGTAGGTATTTATCTTGTGCTTGAAGGAATTATACAGTTTACAGTTCTGTTCTGAGATGCATTTGTAGACAACACTAACAGGAAATGATGACTGTAGCTTGACGCATGACATGAGCATCCCAGAGTAAACCAGTTCCTGGACACTGTCTGGAAAAGAGAGAGAAAAAAAAAACATGTCTGTGTGTGTGTGTGTGTGTGTGTGTGTGGTGAGAGAGAGAGAGAGCATTTGGGAGACATATGGGTTGCTTACTCATGATGTTTAGAACTGTGCTTTCATGATTCATAGACGTGAGCTTAAACACGTCCCCTACACTCAAAACTGAGAGACGATATTTCAGTGTTTTACAGCATCAATAAACATGCTGTTTGTGGTGAATTTCTTAACTTTCTATCAAAGTCGTCTATAAAATGAACTAAAATGAACATGTTCATATCATCGTATGAGGCATTCATATGTGTAGCCATGTTTTTATGCATATTGAACTGTTAATATTTATAAGTCTTCATAACACATAATGAACCAATATCAAAGAAACTGAGCAAGTTACAAAAAAACTTTTTTTAGTGTTCTAAATCTCTATCTCTTTGCCATGACTTGCTCTTTCATGCATTCATCCAATCAGCAAACCATGTGGAAGCAGCGCAGTGCATAAGATTATACAGATACAGTTTAGTTCACATGACACATCAGAATGGGGAAAAAATATCTGTGATCTCAGTGACTTTGACCATGTCATGGTTGTTGGTTTCAGAAACTGGGATTTTCTCCTGGGATTTACAGAACTTACAGTCTTACAGAATGACACACACACAAAAAAAAAACATCCAGTTCTGCAGGCAGTAGCTCCTTGTTGATGAGAGAGGAGAATGACCAGACTGGTTTGAGCTGACAGAAAGGCTACTGTAACTCAAATAACCACTCTTTACAGCTGTGGTGAGCAGAAAAGCATCTCACAACATCCTGGACCTTCATGTGGATGGGCTACAACAGCAGAAGGTCACATCAGGTTTCACTTCTGTCAGCCTAGAATGCAAATCTGAGGTTACAAGGGGAACAGAATCAAAGAAACTGGACAGTTGAATATAAGAAAAAACGTCACCTAGTCTTTTTTTTTTTTTTTTAATCTTTAACTGCCCCATTTCAGTGAACCATCACCTTATCAACAAGGCATTTTTCCACACCCAGAACTCCTGCTCACTGGATGTTTTTACACCACTCTGTGTAAACTCGAGATCAGTGTTGTGGGTGAAAATCCCAGGAGATCAGCAATTTCTAAAATACTCAAATGAGCCCGTCTGGCATCAACAACCATGCCATAGTCACTAAGATCACATTTTTTTCCTCATTCTGATGTTTGATGTGAACTGAAACCTGCATCTGCATGATTTTATGGATTCTACTAGGTCTTTTAAACTGTATTTTATAACTGCTGCCATAAAACGTAAAGAGATTGCCTGGGTCAAAGGGGCATCCAGTGTTAAGTGAACAGAATATTAGTGCTCAGAAAAAAAATTAGATTTTACCACCTTAACCAATAAATTGTTATACAGTTTCTCAGGTAAACCTATGCAATGCACTGTATTCCTCACATGTGAAGCTATGTGAGGAAAACACCGCCAGCCAACAACATTAGTGTGTACGGTAGAAAACTGTGTTCAGCCTGTCCCAGACAGTGTTAATGACCACCGCTGAACTCTCTTTACTGCCACAGATGCATCCTCTGCCAGGCTTTTGATCTCCAAGCCCATTTGATAAGAGTGAGCCTCTGTTTGAGAGATTTCTGCCATTTCAGAGATGGAAAACAAGATAATGTTGGCACAGTTATAGTACAGTCATTAGGAAGAGCAAAATAAACAATGCTGTTTAGAATGCTGTTTAGGGCTGTCCCTAGCCTTCTGGGGACTTGAAACAATCTAATTTGTGGATGCTCCTTACCAGAATTCGAAGATAAGCCTGGTATAAATGGTAGAAATGGGCCTCCCTGAAATAACATGTTGTGACATGGGCAGGTCCAGGGCAGAATTTGTTGTTTTTCCTTACTGGAATGGGTGATTTGAGTGGATTTTGGCTGGCTAGCTACACCACTTCTGCTAAGATTAGCTTCTTGGCTCAAATATAATCTTCAGTCCCTCGTAGATTGACTATTTATAATTCATTTTATAATGTTATACCTCAGTAATCCAAGCTTACATTTAATGTCTATTAAGGATGAATTGTTCGAATATGGGCTCTACAAAGGAAGTGGCTGCAAAGGAAACTACAAAATGACAGGAATGATTGGTTTGCTGAACCGTGGCCATGAACATGAAGCGCCACTTCTCAGAAATTACAGTGACCTGCGCTGTTTGTCCATGTTAGTACGGTAGTTAGCCAGTTTACATTCCATCACATCTCATTCTACTTAGCAAAGTTTGTGCTAATCAAGTGAAATGCAGACAAAAACATAATAGTGCACTGACCTACTGACGCAAGATTGGTTCTAAATGGCTAAGAAGAGAGCAAGTTTGGAAGTTTTTTTTGTTTTGTTTTTTAATTTTCATGTGCCTAAGCTAAAGTACGTTTCCTGGGATTTGTCATTTGTCAAGTCCTAGACAGAAACCATTCAGTCCCCTGATTACTAATCATATACACGTCCCCAATCACAGTAATCACCTGGTCAGTCCAAGGTATTGCTCCTGATTTCTGCCAGTGTCTGAGCCTTTTGTCTGATTGACATTATGGACATTATGGACATGGTTCTGTGTAGTTTACGTGTTTTGCCCTAGCCTAGGCTACTCTGTTCACCAGTCGCCAGCCAGAGTTTACTTGACTCTCTGGATTGTTTTACTTTATCCTTTTATAAACCTGTATTGTATCCAAACCCTGTGCGATCACCTGACACATGGATCATACTTTGTTAGCTAGTCTGGCTAACTAGTTTTGTTTTTTCTGAAATGTACATACACTTGCTTTGATCATTGGTTCAACGACTAGGTTTCAATTTGCTCATCAGATATTTGTACATTTTCATGTGTTAGTAAGAACTAGTAAGTAAGAAATATTGACCATACATAATGAATATTAATTATAAATCTTTGTTCATGGCTTTGTAGTGAGCTAAAATACTGACAACATTGGCAGCTCACAAGTTAGTTACATTAGCTGCCATTCCACCAAATTATCTAGCACAAAATAAACTACCGTGTACTACACTGTAAAATAAATAAATGGTATTTAGAGAGGAACACAACTGAAAATGTAATCTTTTTTTTAAAATTGTAGCCTATTCTTTGTGTCTTACCTTCACATCTTATATCATATATTACATGATTCAGTTCAGTATATCATTTTAAGTGCATTTTGCAGCACAGGCATGGGTTCATGGAGAAAAAAACAATGTGAACTTATTAGAACTTACTGTAAATGTTTTCCTAGCATTATGTTAAAGTAGGCAGTAGACATAAAAATAAGTCTGTTTGTTGTTGCGCTGCACTCATGAGAAAAACAGCTTAGCAAGCTAAACAGTTTATGATGTTGTGTTATGTTGGGATTGGATTGTAAGAACTAAAACAAAATCAGTAAAAAAGAACTAAAATATCAGTAAATGTAATTATTAATTCCATGGGAAAATGCAGTGTTTATTTAATTATAGTGCTGCTATTCCCTATGCTAACGTCACATACCGTAGAACAGGGACTGCTGGGTTTGAACACAATTGTCATTTATGATTTATGAACATAAACTGGACCTTAAAAAAGCCATCAGTTTGAGTTAAAAATATATATATAAAAAATATTTTTTAATTGCCCATACTGGTGCATCATGATCCAAATATGTTGAATATTGTGTGTGTTTTTATCCTATTATTATTATTATTATTATTATTATTATTATTATTATTATTATTATTAGCCTAGTTACAGTTGCACTTTCTGAACTCTGTTCTGCATTATTCAATTTGAAATCTCCAGCTTTTACAGTCTCTGAGAAAATAATCTTGTCGTAAATAAAACAAAGTTCTCTTGGATAGCATATGCTTCAATGGACATGGATAAGATTAACCTTTACACTTAGATCTTCTATTTTGGACACTCAACAACTTGTCTGATTTAATAAATCTGTGTGTGCCTCGACAGTGATGTCATTTATTATTCCCAGTGAATCAATTTGTTGCTGACTAGCAGCCATTTACAAACACCTGTCTGTGCAGATCCATGCCATATGCTTCACTACATTCTTCATCATACCCCTTAGCAATGTTTAAAAGTCTAAGTCTTCTGGTGTTACAGCTCTCCTGCAGTTCACCTCCTGAAAAAACATTACGTGATGAGTACCTGGGGATTTAAGGGTTAATAGGGTATTGAATTCTGACTCAGAGGTCAGAGGTCAATGTTAATGCCTGTTACTGATAACTAATTGATAACTGATTCAAGAGTACGAATTGAATGCAGTATGTTGGGAATATTTTAAAATATTAAATGCAAATTTATTGCTAAGTACTATTAGGCTTATAAAAAAATACAAAAAGTTAAAAGTTAAAGGCCAAAATCAGGGGAAAAGAAAAACAAGAAACAAGAATAAGATTGTAATTTCACAGGAAATAAAAAACAACAACAATTAATTACTATGGCAGCAGGGTAAATTGAACAGGAAGCACTGACCATATAAGGAAAGTAAACGGTAAAGCAGACCAGACATGGGACAGAGTATGAATCCATAAGTTACAACAATTATGTGAGGAAAGTTCCTCATATTCAAGTCAATATTCTAAGCGACCCATTCAGATGATACAAAATTGCATGTGTGTAGTTCCTGCCTCCAAGGTTGCCAGGGACTAGAAAATGCAGAGTGAAGAATCAGATCGCTTATTTTTTTCCTTTTGCTGTCAAATGTAATAGGCTGTAACCTAAGAATAATAGCCAATTTAAAAATGAAATCTAAAAAAACAACAAGATGATGATATATGAATGAGAAGATGGTAAGCTTTGAAATAAACATCTAATCAGAGTCATAGAATCTTGCCAAAATATCTCCTGAAAAGAATCTTGCTGCATGAATAGTCCTAGTGGTACTTATTGCATTAATCACTGCAGATATGTTTTCATTTTACTATATGGCTTCCCATGTCGTTATTCGATAGCTTGTAAAATAGCACATGATCCAGCACATCTTATTATCTTGCATTTTATTTTTTTAATAATGTGCTCTTGCAGTTACTCATCCACACAATTTAATGAAGCCATGAGATACAAAAATGGAGGTCATGAAATTATAATGTATGCGTGGGATGTTGGTGATTTGATAATGCTTTTAATTACCTATTTCGAGTTGTTAAATTAATAAAATAATGCCAGTATTTTTGGTTAATATGACATGCTCTTCTTTAAAGGAAGCATGACCATGTTTTGAAGGATAATCTGACCAAGTACTCTTCCGGTATGCTTACAGCTCACTTTACATTAAATCATAATTTTGTCTTATCTGAAGGAATGAAAAAGTTCAGTCTTTGAGATAAGAAATTTCTCTTGTGATACGTCTTGTTCAATGTAATCGCGTCATATTTATGTGTTTATTAGTGCATTTACAGCCAAAATATACATTTCAGTATGACATATTGTGATTATATCAAACTGTTAGACAGTGGAGCTGGACTTAACACGGCTCCTTGCTCAGCTGATATCACATAAGAAAAATGCGCTTAAGTTCAGGATCAGAATTACACGTAGCTTAGACATGCCCCTGTTTTCGGGAAACTTCGTATCAAGTACACAAATCTTGGGCAACTGTCTGAGTAGTGCTTAAGTCTATAGTTATGTCTGAATACCAATGTGCACAATTTTGGTAATCAATCATCACTATACACTTTGAATTCAACCGATTATGAACCATTGCTATTGTAAGTGTCTGTCTCAAAAACTAGACATATTAGTCCTAATTCATCTCTAACCTATCTAAGTATTCTATTGAGAGCAGGGAAAACACTTAACTGTGTTGTGTGGTGATTTTAGAGCACTTTGTTCAAGTAGAGCTCCACAATTGGAGCTGCCTTAATGCTTCCCATTATAAAAGGGTCATTGCCATGTACTAGTCACATTCTGCCTGTGAGATGTTTGGACTGGCAATGAGCAACTCCATAATGTCAAGACTATCTAAAGCCACACTGATGTCAGGAAAGAGTTCAGTAACCTGATGGAAATAATGTTTTCCTTGGAGTCCTGGAATTTCCTTGAAACAACAGGCAGTTGAGCTATGTAGTCATAAAACAAGAATAAAATTTTGGAGTGAAAGAAGCTTTCCCGCAATCGGTTCAGAATTGCCGTCATTTCAGCGAAGCATAGGTCCAGCATCAGGAGCCGAACATGGCCATCGTTGGTAAACATTTGGTGCTGTAATACAAAGTGCCGGAGGCTGATAAAGTCATTGGAAAAGCTTTCATAGCGGGCCTTTAATGATTCCATGTTAATGGGCCATGTGGTAAACATCAAAGTATAATTCTTCACTGTTTGCAATCAGGTTCAAGACAGAATATAGTGAATAAAATGTTCTTGGGTGAAAAGAGAACCGCTCAGCAGGCAGTGGCATTTTCATGGGAAAATGGGAAACAGCTGGACAAAATGCATGACTGGAGATCCGTGGAAGGAAAGCAGAATACGAGAGGAATACGCAAGGCCTTCTAGTCGTTCAGTCAAAGATCCAGGCCTCGCTGACTGATTACGCTCATTTAACACTGCCGCAGTAGGTCAAAGCAAAGCGGTGGTGTAATTTATGTCTAGACACCTGCTGATGGCTCGATTGCAAAATTCTCCTTCAACGATTCTCTGTAAATTTTTAGGGGTGGAAAAAGTTTCCATGTTGAGCTGCTGTTGTGTGGCACCGTCACACACTGACATCTGGAACCGGTTGAGGTACCTGCTACCAGATCCTTCAACGGAAAAAGGGAAATGAATGAAAAAGGAGAGTATTACAACCTATCTAATGTTAATCTCCTGGCCTTCCTCTTTTCTCTTTCTTCTGTTTACCAGTATCTTTGTGAACCAGATGGATGCAATTGAAGCTGGGCCTGGAGTGTAAAATGCTCCATGCGTTTGTCTTTGTGCTCTTGCCGTGTCCTCCACTCTCTTTGCTAGTGTTCAGCAGCTGTGTTGATAACTCACACATGCATCAATAAGATGGGACCAATCAGACATCTGTTGGAGAAAAGGCAGTTATTTACTGGCCCCAGTGGATAGCGATTACTCGGGGTGATTGAACTCATCTTGCTTCAAGCAAAAGAACACTTTCTATTATCATCTTCAAAACATTTCCATGACCTCTCCTAGCTCTAAATCCTCACAGCATTAGGACATTGCACTCTCTCTGCTATTCTGACTATGTTTCAACATCACAGCTTCCTTCATGACATTTGTTCAGTAAAGCTTTCTATAAAGTCCATATTCATCGTAAATCATTTTAATTGTTTGTAAGTTGGTAATGATTCATTTAAGCATTTTTATAAACTCTAAAATAAAGCTTCATAAAACTCTAATAATGTGCTGTAAATAATTCCTTATAACTAGTGATGCATCGATACATTACGCATTAACAATTTTGCTCTGATATCATTTGACACTATGCAAAATAAGCCTATTTTACGTTGTCACGCTAATAAACAGATGTCACAAAATGGCTGCAATCTGGACGTATTTCATGATTAATGATAGCAATCAAAGCAAAGCAGCCTGCAAACCATGCTCTGTGAAAAAATCAAAAGGAGGAACTACAGCATCTTCCTACAATACAAGTAACCTGATAAAACATATAACTCCAAACCTAAAACTCAGCACAAGGAGTTCATTACTCCTCTAAGAAGAAAATGTCTACACACTACATTGGTGAGTGAAAATAACAGCTCTTACCCAGTATGTTGTTCTTGACCATCCACTGCTATTGGTTATTGACAACAAGGGATTCTGATGCATTTAAGACAAAAATATACTTTACTTAAAGCTGTACAGCTGCAACCCTACTTGATCCAAGATAACTAATGTAGCTAGCTAATACAGTATACTTCATTTAAAATCAACTAGCTACTGTAACTAGTAGCCTAAGTGCATGACCATGCACATGTGCACTTTTCATGGCCACTGTTTAACCTGGCAAATCATAAACAGAGCTGAATAAAATGTTCAGTGAAGTGTCTGATTTATTAATACAAAGTAGGTTACTCATTTCAGTATCAGTACCAGTATCAGTATTGACAAGTACTAAAATATGTCCCCTCATACTTGTACTCAGTCTGAAAATAATGGTATTGTTCCATCCCTAGTATATAATGATATATAAGTGAATCATATGTTAAATGATAATCTTAAGATACAGTGTAATATGACACAATTATCTTTATTCCTGTAATGTAATATGGAAACATTTAATTCCAGATTAATTACAAAAACACATATGGACACACTATTGCATTTTAAAATGTTAAAATAAAAACAAAAAGCTTGGTGTTTTGTTTTGTAGCACTTGCTTAACTTTTGAGAGAGAGGAAGCTATGTCAATTTAAAATGTTTATGAGCATTTTAAACGTTCATAAAGCTTTTATAATTGTTAATATATATTACAGTTGCCTTATAAATAATATAGGCACACCATTTGTCATTATAATGAACAGTGACATAATTTAGAATTATATGTTTTTATAAGTTATCAAGGAATTATTATATTACATTAGGACATTATTAGAGTCGTTATTAGCATTTATAAAATGCTTAAAACCTACAAAGAATTATTAACACAGTGATAATGACTTAAGAACATGTGCTTCATAGTCAGCAAATGTAGTGAAGGAGGTCATGGTAGAAACGTGGTTGTCCTAATGGCATGTGGTTTTATCGAGCTAAGAGAGGTCATGGAAACATTTTTAGTGAACATTATGCTGTCATGAGAAATATTGCAGGGAAATGTCAATAAAACTTATGCTAAGAATGTTTGACCAAAATGAGTAGGCCAGTAGGCTGATATAAATGTTTTAGCAGGGCTAAGACCCTCCTGTCTTTCAAAGATAAAACAGATCAATATAAGATTGATTTTTTTTGGCATCCACTTTAGATTATTTGCTGTTAATAAATAGCTTAAAGTGGAATATTTTGGATTTTTGTAAAACTGAGCACAACAGCACCACTAAGCATCATAAGAAAAGCACAGAGAATGGTATAAAGAAGTGAGAAGCGGGGCTGGGGCTGATTTCCTTCTAGCTCAGACCCTAGATTCATGCAGCCTATCAGTGACAGTCATATCAGGTGATTCAACAGAGTGACATGCCCGCTAGATTTGATCTCCACTTGGGCTAATATTTTTTTCAAACATATCCTTAACACGTCATCACTCCATTCCCAATCCAGTCCAGAATTTCCAGCGCTCACACTCACCTGACTTCTAGCACACCTGCTTTCAGTTTTCTCTCAATCACTCTACTTATTTAAACTACACATTCACACCCGCACTCTTTGTGAGGTTTTGCAATCTTCTCTGAGTGTTACTTTTGGATTTCTTTTCTTTCTGGTGTTTACCCATCGTTCCTTCTAACTTCTGCCTATTTTCTGATCATGATTCTACTTATTGTTTTGAGTTTTAATAATATCCATCAGCTTCTAAATTGTGAAACTAATCGGTAGTGATTGCAAAGAAGTACTCATGTGAAATACAGTTGCAAGATGTCATGAACATGGGTTATTTACTCTTCCATCCTTTATTTTCCCAAAAAGCTTTTGGAGGAGAAACTAAAAGTAGATAGACTGAGCATACACAGTACAGAACCATAAGTTTAGCGTTTTTTTTTTGGTTTGATTTCCAATTAAGAAGAAACACAGCATGAAGCCAGTAGTGCATTATGGGCATGAAAAACAGGTGCCTTTAAGTAAGTAAGTGTGTGTGTGTGTGTGTGTGTGTGTGTGTGTGTGTGTTTGCCCCAATGAGACTTAATGCATCAACCCAAATATTTCCAATTTTAAAGTTTTCACTGATAGATTTTAATCCTCCAATTTAATATAGCATCCAGGCATCACTGTAAATCTACATTTGTGACTACAAATCTGTCAAATATTTTCCCTTTTACATCAGATAGGCTTTAATTACATTTCCTTGTACAAAGAGTATCGTCTATGAAAGCTGAGGTCCAAACAGTCCAGATTTCTGCAGGCATGCCAGAGGCCCTGTTCTCTGAGGAACATCATTAAGCTTTCAGCCAAGAGACTCGGTTTGCCATAAATGTGCTTTAGCAAAAAAAAAAAGTCAGTACAGTGTCTGCCTGATGTCAATGGTAGTCATGATTGTAGAAATTATTTCCTGGAGGATGTACAGCCTGAGGTGTCTGCTCGATGTTTATTTTAGTAATGACGCAGATCCCGCGCTCCAGATATGGACATGCACTCAGCTCTTATCAGCTCCAGCATTGAACATGTCTGACAAGAGGGTGGAGTGCTGCAGGAATGTGTGTTGGGTCTAATTACACTCCCACTATCTTTAAGAGGCTGACAGGCCTTTTAAAACATGTGAGGTTAGGAGCCAGCAGGCTCCGGGTTACCGAAGGCTTGCATGTGTGTAAAAAAAAACCCCTTAGAACCTGAGAACACCTGCAAAATATGTCCAATTTGATTTACTACCAGAGGACTGTCCATCTTTCAAATCGACAAAATGGCACGTCTAGTCTGTTTTGCTTTTATAGATATGCAATTTGAGGCGGTTGTACGTAAAAGTGAAAAATACAGGGCTGATAGATTGATTTGGCACCAGCTGTGTGATTTACTGCAGCTTTGATAATCAATTGTTTGTAAATTATTATTAGGACTGAAGGGCAGGTATTACATTTGTGGAAACTTGTTTCTGCCATTTCGGGACAAAAAGAAATTACTAAATGGTAAAAAGAACATTTTTGAATGAATATTACTGTAGGAAATTTGGCTTTGTTATTACATAAAAATAATAAATGATGACATGGTGTGATGCTGTTCTCACCCAGAAGTTGAATATTGTCCAATATCAGCACATCCTGATGTGTTTTATTCCTCTTATACCACAGCACAATTGTTTTGTAACAATTATGGGTTTTTTTTAAAGAATGGAAGATCATGCTTTTTTGTCTTTTTAAAGTTACACTTACTTTTGTGGAACATCATTTCCTCACCAGCCTCTCTTAATGGTAAAAAGACAACAATTTTACAGCTTATCATGTCACCAAGAAACCTTGAAAGTCAATTATGTATAAACTATTATGACAGAAGGGCAAGTATTACATTTGTAGATACTTGTTTCAGGACCCCAAAAATTCCTTAGCAATAACAAGAAAATCTTTAACTACATATTACTACAATAAAGATGGCTTTCTTTGCTCTTGCATTGCTAATTAAGGAATAAAACACAACAGGATGTGATGTTATACAAAAAATATTAAATAATGAGGTGGTGTGAGGCTGTTCCCACCCTGAAGTTGATTATTGTCCAATGTCAGCACATCCTGAAGTGTTTTATGCCTCTTGTACCACAGCAACTTTCCAACAGTTACAAATTTTATTGTATTAAAGAATTACAATTTATACTTTTTGTCCCTTTACAGTTGCATTTAATGTTGTGGAATGTTGGTCCCTCACAAGCCTCTCTTCTCTCTCTCTCTTCTGAAGTTAATATGACATTTAAAAAAAAATGTTACTGACAAACCGCAAAGTGAAGACTTTCCCGTGGTGGAAAACTTACTGACCATTACAAATTGCTGATATTGGAGACTCCTTCCACAAATCAATAAATATCTCCTTACAGAAAACTTTACCATATCAAAAATGAAAGTCTTTATTAAATAAAAACAATGACATTTTTAAAGAATCAGCTGTCAAGAGTGCGCCATAAAATCATTTTTACCACAAGCTCTAACTGCCAAATGAATTAAAATGTCTTTATTCTAAATCACAAAGCAGATAAGGATGTCAGTCTGGCGTCTTGAACATAACCTCTTCCCTGCACTGTAGAAGAGATAGCAGCAACACTTCTCATGACTTTTGACCTGCTGTGTCTCACAGCAAGATAATAGCAAACACTAATGTAACAAACGTACACCACAGTATCTTCTTATAGCACGGCTCCAGGAGTAAAACCTAACAAAACTTGACGTCGGGGAGTAATATGAGCAGTGAATTCTCTTAACACTACCCAGCTGGTTTGGTGGCCTGAAGCCAGGAATCCATTTTAAACGGGTTTACTGGCACTTTCAGCTATTTTTGAGTGAACATTATATTGATTTTTCCCAAACATAATAAATATAGTGAGAAATTCAATAAAGCTGTAAGGGTATATAATATACCACTGTATATAGGTAAAGGTCAATTAAAAATCTTTTTTGTTACTTAAGACAAGACACTACAGGTTTTGGATATATTGCATCTATGAGATGTCTTCTCTTAAACTGTAGGTGAAGTTTTATATAAGTAGATGTTTGTTTAATGATTATGGAAGGAGTCTGCAGGGTTTCGAAAAGTGTCTATGCTTTGTTGTGGTCATATGTTTTCTGCTTCTGGCAAGTCTTCAGGACAGAAGAGTTTTTGTTTTCTGGTTTCTCACTAACATGACAAGCTGTATTTTTTTTTTTGTCTTATTGTTGTCTAGCAGGAAAAAAAAGAGGCTGGTGAGCAAATGCCTGCTTATCGCTGCTAAAAAAGAAGAGACTGAAATATTGTCTAAAGACTTGGACACCCACCCTTTGCCTTAATAACTGCCTCCACCCTCCTTCATATACTTTGAATATCTTTTAGGTTTATTCAGCTGTAATATTTTCAGACATCTCTGTTTCATCTTCCCAGACTGTTTGGCTGATTTTTCTAAACATGTCTGTTATAACTCAGCCACATGTGCAGTCTGCCACAGTCCACCTTTTGCAAATCTGTTCTGGAGAATGTGTTTGTCACTCTTTCTTTTGGCTCCTTCCAAAAAAAAATCTTTCTGTTAATTTTGCCTCATGGCTGGATCGTTACCTTGTTGCAGGATTCTTCAAGGGTTTCACAAAGAGATCATGGAGATGAGAACTTTCGCACTGAATTGTAAAGCTATGAACTTTCATACATACAGTAGAACATACAAGCCAAGACCTGAACATTTCCTCTTCTTTTCACAAAAAAACAATCATGATTAGACACAAATGGCGCTGGAGTTTGCTTAAAACAGTTTTAAATTGCGTTGAAGGAGACACACCTTTATCCGAGATATTATCTCAAGGACCAACAATTTTATGGATAAAGGTTATTAATTAACTTAAATTGAGCTGTAAACATGGCAGATGAGTGCTTGGTCAGATTATCCACTAATCTGTGGGCATGTTTTCTTTATAAGATGATGCATTGAATTAACGAAAAAAAATCTTGTACTGTTTTATTAATTATACAAATCAAAATAAAGAACCAAAAAGCGTATAACCCGACTCTGAATATGCTTAACTTTCCCAGTATAAATATTTAATATTTAGATAAATATAATACTTAAGTCACTGAGTCTTAAAGTGAATGGGTGATTAGAAGTGCTCAGAGTGAGTGCATATGCTAATCGCAGTATACAGTACACGCAGACAATCAAAATGGCCGTTCATTTCTAACCTGCTCTCTCTCTGCCTCCACCCGCAAATCCCCCATTTTCCGAGCAAGTGCCCCAGTTAGGAAACCGCTTACGCCCCTCTCAGTCAGAAGTTTGAGCTCCTGTGTTTTTCCCACAGGGTATGTACCGATATTCAGGGAGCATATTTCGACAGATGCCATCAGAGAACAAGCATATGAGTTACCAGGCAGGCTGCCATCTCTGAGTTCACACGGAATGGCATTAATATGGGATGAAGAGCCCAAAACAACAACAGCACAACAACATGAAAGCCCAAAACCACTGGGACCAGGTAAAGGTTTCATCATTTTATATATTAATGGCTTGATTAACAAAGACTCAAAAACTCAACCACCAGCACCTCCAAAAGTTACGACGCCAATGGAACTGCTGGCAGAGTTGAAGGACTTTGCAGAAAAAAAAAAAAACAAGTCATCAAATCACATCCCAATGAATAAAATATATGCCACTGTTGACCATGACTTATTCAAGAGCCATTACATATTTATGCTTACATTTATGGAAAACACAATCATTTTAAAATTAATTGGTGGTAAATTTTAGCATTACCCAATTAAGTCACAATACGGATATTTATAAAGAAGATTATCTACTGATGCGCATTCCAATAAAATGGTTCAAGGAATAAGACTTGAGAGTAGATTGAGATTTGGTTTGGTTTGTGTATGTTATTGTGTTTGTTGTCATCTTTATCTAGGTCATCTTTTAGCGCATCAGTGAAAATATGCAGGAACGTCTTTTAAAACTTGATTTTTCAGGAAAAAATGGATACAAGACTGCAAGTGTCTGGTATTTGTAAGATTATACAGCGTTTGTTTTCTGAAGGATAACCTGACCAAGCACTCATCTTGTTATTCATAAATTTATCAATAAAACATTATTTCTTCAAGATTAAGCAATGACTCTGATTAAGATACTGTCTCAAAATAAAAGTTCAGCGTGACATATTGTGGGTGCGTCAAACTATCAGATAGTAGTGCTGGACTTAATACTGCTCCTTGCTTGTGCAACAAAAATGTCCAAGTCCAAGGTCAGATTTGCACGTAACTGAGACACCGCTCTATTTTAAGCAAACTCCGCCCCATGTGTAACTCTCATGTAGCTTCAGAATAGACCTTAAGTCTGTAGTTACGTTTGCCGTCTGAATAACGGTGTGTGAATAACGTGAATTTTGAGGGAAAAAGAGTAAAACAGTGAACAATCCATAGAGTATAAGAAAAAAAAAAACGAATGTGACAAATAAAAGAATAAAAATAAAATGTTGTCTTTTAGCCGAAAATGCATTTCATGTAACAAAAAGCATAAAGAGAATGAGCTGTGGGTGGTGTCTCATTTCCAGCCGTGCCCTGTTTATGGCACATAACCTACTACGCCAATAAAATAAACCTCATTCCTGACTGGTAATAAAGATGGAATGTAAAGTGGTAATGTCTGCAATATGGCCTTATGAATAAATAACAGGTACTGGGCCTAGCTCCGTGTAGATAAAGATGCCCAACCCCAGCATCAAAAGCACAACGAGGAAAAATGCTGTTAATGCTGAGTGCACGGTGATGTATGGGCTTCAGGTTTAAGCTGCTCCTGCTGCTGTTGCGGCTGCTGCTGCTGTCTCAGCTCCTCAGCAGTCCTGAGCTGTGTGTGTGCTGGCTGTGTATACAGCTGCCTTCTCTTCCTGCACTTAGCTCACTGATAATGGGTCATTTTCTCTTAAGGATTAATGCACAGGCTTGTGTAATGGTCAGAGATTCAGTCATGAAGGCACTGAGCTTATGTATGATCATGTTTGCATAATGCTGAGCTCCGGATAACTTCAGCTTGGACTAACAAAAAAAATATAACGGAAATAAAGTTTTATAAAACCGGTTGGTCACATATATTCACACAGTATATGACAGAACAGGAAAAGGATTTTCCCTCAAGCTTGACCACCCACAGTAGGATAATTTTAGATAAGGAATTTTTAAGGGAAAGTTCAGGTCCTGAGCTAGTTTACTGCTCAGTCCTTACCCAGTACCCCATTACAGAAAAGTCACACAAACTTCAACATGAGTCATGTGTGAAGTTTACACGTGTTTTTAGCCACTTCACATGTTATCATTCACACATTTTCATGTGAGGACTTTGCACGTATTTTTATTTTTCCACATGGCTTTTTTTTCCACATGAATAATTTATTTGTTTCACGTATGTTCAACTGATTCACTTTTTCATATGATTTTTAGATGATTAATTTATTTTAACGTAATTCTTTTCACGTTTTATTCATTTTGACATGATTCATTTTCACATATGATTCTTTACAAATGATTCATTTATGTTTACGTCATTCTTTTCACACGAATAAGTTTTACATATGATTCGTTTATTTTCACCTGATTTCCCCCCCCCATACTATTAATTTTACACATATTTTCTCCACGTATTTTCTTTAATTTTCTCCACGTATTTATATTATTTATTTTCATGTGAATCTTTTTCATATGATTCTTTTTTTTTTATTTTATTTTTTATTTTTTTATTTTATTTTTTGTATAACATTTTACATTTTTTACATGATTCATTTATATACAGTACACTGTCAATTTTTTCATTTATAATAATAATAATAATAATAATTTATCTGGCGCCTTTCAAAAACCCAACATCGATTTACAGAGCAACCTAAGGAATAACAAAAAAAAAAAGCTGACACTTTAAAAGAGAAGACGTAGCTAAACTATAAGGAGTAAATGATCACATATTACTTGTAATCTCAGGGCCTAACATGATGAAATACACTTTCACATGTGACCACATATTACTCACATGGGCTGGAGTGAAAAACATAGGCTCATTCATAGATTCTTCTGAACCAACAAGAGAAAGTGAAGAAAGAAAGGATGGAGAAAGAGGAGTAGACCAACATGGCCTGTGTATACAAAGCACATCTCCAGTGATCATCACCAGCAGGCTGTGCTTTACGGAAAATTGCTGCTGTTTCCTTTGAGGGCCCCCTCCCACCCAGCCGGGGGAGGTGGAGAATCACAATCCCACCCAGTCCAAGTGCTTTTTCTCACACACACACATATACACACACACACACATACACACAGGAAAAGCTGGAGACAGTCTCCACAGCACTTCACACAGCAGCCTCAGTGCGACTCAGCGGCCCAAACGGGATCCTCTTATACTTTGATAGTTGCTTAATTACTCATGTGATGGCACGCAGATGTCTGGGATGCTCCAGCTCAAAGTTCTCCTGAATAACTCGCTGACTGACTGAGTGACAGGATCCGAGGGGAGGCAGACGTTTAAGGAGCGGTAGGTGCAAAACCAGGACTATTTATAATTCATCAGCGGAGCAGTTTATGGGCTGTCACGCAGTGTCCCTGTAGCACTGGGATGATGCTAAACCATGATGCTACTTGAAGGGCTGTCGGCTAAATAGTTCTTTGTGTACCAGGTGGCGGCAGGGACTTTGAACAGGAAACACATCTCGCTTCTGAAGTGTTGCGCTGCTGTCATGATTATGAAAGGAGAAAGTGTTAGGAAGGAGATAGGACTTGATTAACTTTCTATTTGTGAATATTTGCTTGTTGGGGTTGTGCAAACTGATCTTTTTTTATATGCTTGACATCTAGTAATCTTGCTAGAATTGAGAACATTAAAATGATACAGAATTGCAACAATCGTTGGATAGAATCATAGAACTTTTCTTAAAATTTGAAAGATTTAACTTTCTTGTCAAAGAGAAAAACACTTTCTAAAATTATTTCTCAAAAAAAAGATTTTTTTCACACACTTGTCTTTATTGTGATCTAATACCTTTGATATAATTGACATTACTAAAATAATCTTAAAAGCAAGAACCAATCAAGATGTGCCATAACTGTCAAGTTCTTGAATTTTGAAAAAAAAAAACATTACTTTCTTTAAAATGCTGTCTTTACCTCAAATATATTAAAAGAAAAGATTTCTGAAATGTGTGTGTATATATATATATATATATATATATATATATATATATATATATATATATATATATATATACACAAATGTGTGTGTGTGTATTAGATATATATAAAAAATGTG
>CM075005.1:4208273-4233565 GCA_037576675.1 Pangasius sanitwongsei | reverse complement strand
GCCAAAAATGTTAGAATTGTGTCGATGTCCCAATATTTATGGACCTGACTGTGTATATATATATATATATATATATACAGTATATTACACAGAGGAAGTCAACACAGACGTGTGTTTGTGGAAAAGTAAGTAAAATAACAACTGAAGAAGTTAAAAGAAGAAAAATTGGAAATTAGTAAAAATTTGTATATTAGTATAGCATATACTGCAAAATAAACTAAGAAACGCCTGTAATAAGGTTTTTTTTTTTTTTTTTTGATACTCAAGTTCAGGTTTTTTAAAAACAAAATCTGTTCACTATCGAATTCACTAATGTATTTTTTAAAAATATGACAAAATAGATATAGACATGACTTTATTACAGCAAAGTATTTTTATAGTTGATATTTATATTAGATTATAAGTGGGGGCACCGTGGCTTAGTCGTTAGCACTGTTGCCTCCGTGCTTCTGGGTTTCCTCCCCCAGTCCAAAGCCATGCATTGTAGGCTGACTGGCACTTCCAAATTGTCTGTAGTGTGTGAATGGGTGTGTGAATGTGCCCTGTGTTGGGTTGGCACCCCGTCCAGGGTGTCCCCCGCCTTGTGCCCTGATTCTCCTGGGATAGGCTCCAGGTTACCCCGTGACCCTGTGTAGGATAAGCGGTACAGAGAATGGATGGATTTGCCACATGTACATAATTACAAGTCAAGTATAACACCAATTAAAGGCAGTAACTTTTTGAAATTTTTTTCAAAATGTAAAATAAGAGTGTAGACATGAGTGTGTATTATGTTCATAAAGTAAATGTAAATCTAAATCATTTTTTAGGCTCTGAAAGTGTAAATGAGTGGTGAATATTAAATATAATGTATTTTTTGTATGTTCTTATAGGTTTTCTCAACTAAGATAAGATAAGATAAAAATGTACCTTTATTGATCCTCCGTAGAGGAAATTTAAGAAATTACCTATGAAATCTTTAGTAAACTAGTTTCACTGTATTAGAATATTATATAAACTACATTCTTTGAACATTCAATATGTGACAGAGTAGTAAAAAAATGGCTATAGTGGAAAAAGCGGTGATAAGGTTGTAAAATGAAACAGCCACACAGAGTTCGATCTCCCAGAACAGTGTACTGAAGGTCGGAGAGTGTGTAATGATGAGGGAAGCAGGAATCAGGCCAGTTAAAACAAACACAGAGAGCACTGGCTTTCCACGGCATAGTGTGTTATCACCCATTAAACTCTGCTCTCTTATCTCCTCTGATCCTTAAGGGCAGTGTTAAACAACACTGAAAAATTCAATAGGGTCAAATATCCACTTACGCAGGCCATATGAGCCTAATCTGAAGCATACTGTCTACAATGAGGTTGATGATTTCATACAACTGGAGATCTGAGAGCAAATATGTAAGGAATAAAACACTTGAGGATGTGCTGTTATAGGAAAATAATTAACGACAGGGTTTTGTGATGAATCGGAGTTACTTTCACCACCCTGAAATTGATTATTTTGCAACAATAAAAGTGTTTTATTCCCCTTATATCACACCGATTTAACAAAGATTACGCTTTTTCATGAATTAAAGAGCAACATGCTGCGCATCTTATCCATTTATAGTTACATTTAATGTTGTGAAAGCAACCGTGAAACAACTTAGTTCCTGTTATCACTTACATTATAGCAGCTATAAACAATTCTTCTTCCCTCACCAGCTTCTCTTTGTTCTTAATAAGACAAAAAAAATGTAGCTTGTCATGTTACCAAGACACTTTGAAGTGCAAAATGTTTGGTCCTGAAGTCTTTCCTCTGGCAAAAATAAAACCAAAACGTAAAGTTACATCTTTATCTCCAATTGTTACAAAGTGCTGACACTGGAGACTCCTTCAAGGAGGCTAAATAAATATTTCCTCCCAGGAAAGTGTTACACACATTAAAATCTGTTTATGTGAAGTGTTAATCATACAAGTCCATGTGTAAGTTGTTACTATAGAAACGATAATGTATCATCTAAAAAAGTGCATTAATATAAACCTTGTACCGTAGCCAGAGCTTCTGTTATAGAAAATTAATCAACACCTTCTGATCGATCACAATCAAGCATTCAAAAATGCTGTGGTATAAAACTCGAGTAATCCATTAGTGAGATTTTTTTCAGAAGAGAAATAAATGTATTTAAACGTATTTGCTGTGTTTGTTTTGATAGTGGCCTGGTACGCCTGACCTGCATTATAGTTTATGGCAGCCTCTCGTGTTTTACATGCACACCTGCACCCACTCATTCACACACACACACATACGCAAACAAACAGTGGTGTGTGTTAATGTAGTCAGGATGCACCCGTGAAGAGTTTCCTCCACTACATCATACATAATCCTCCTTCCTCCTGTCTAACAAAAGCCAGTTCCTATACACAAGAGTCCTGCCAAGGCCACTACAGTCTTTCAGACCACCAGACCACAGGAACTCGGAGTAGCATAAGATCTCTTTGTCCTTCTTGGGTTCCTGTAATAGATCACAGTCTAAAGGATGTGATACACATGCACTAATGGGAGCGCAGCGGTTTATTTCTTTACCAAACAGCCAGAGTGCAGAATCAGGATTAGATTAGCTGGCATATGGACCATGGACTATGCCACTGCCTTAAGCCATACAGAGGGAGACATTTCTTAGAAGCTTAGAAGTGGCAGAATAACAAAATCAATGCAAGATGTTTGACCTCAAAGCACAAAAAGAGGTTTTTAGAAAACATTAGAGAAAAAAGTGCATCATATTTCATTTCAATTTAGTTCTTTAAAAAAAGAAGAAAAGAAATGATAGTAATAATCAGACTGCTAGGATTTTTAAATCTTTAACATAGAAACTAATGCAGTTTCAGAAAATGAATCCCTATAGACTGTATTATTACAGACAGACCACTGTTATATTACGGCTGTATTACGTACATCCTGCCCCTCAGGTAAAATAGCCAATGTGCTATTTGCATTCAGTGCTATGACGCATTTCCATTTTGAAATAGGAAAAGCGTAATTTCTGGCAGCTTTGTTTACATTCGTCAGGACTGTAAGGCAACAACTTGTCCTTCACGTATCTCTAAATATTCACACACACAGTTTGAAGCCTCTCTTCCGCTTTGTGAAGGGGCTTTGCATATCATGATATTGTTACATGTCTGATGAATGTCACACGTCCATCTTCAGGAGCTCTTGCAGAGACTGTAAAATACCGCTATTAAGAATATAGTAAAAGAACCGGAAACACAAGAGCCATGTTAAGAAGAAATGGAAGTAAGTGTGCAAAGAGCCCATTGCCATGCTGGTAAATAAGACCTTGTTGGCTTATCAGGCTCTGACACCGATATCACCAGATTAGTAATGCAAAGGCATACACTGATCAGCCATAATATTAAAACCACTGACAGGTTCTGCTGGGAAACCTTGGCTCCTGGCATTCATGTGGATGTTACTTTGACACGTACCACCTACTTAAACATTGGTACAGACCAAGTACACCTCTTCATGGCAGTGGCCTCTTTCAGCAGGATAATGCACCCTGCCACACTGAAAAAATTGTTCAGGAATGGTTTGAAGAACATGACAAAGAGTTCAAGGTGTTGGCTTGGCCTCCAAATTTCCCAGATCTTAATCCAACCGAGCATCTGTGGGATGTGCTGGACAAACAAATCCGATCCATGGAGGCTCCACCTCGCAATTTACAGGACTTAAAGGATCTACTGCTGATGTCTTGGTGCCAGATACCACAGCAAACCTTCAGAGGTCTTGTGGAGTCCATGCCTCGACGGGTCAGAGCTGTTTTGGCAGGACAAGGGGGACCTACACAATATTAGGCAGGTGGTTTTAATGATATGGCTGATTGGTGTATATGCACAGTAGCACAGTAACCTGAAGAAATATACATTTTTTTGTGTCCATATTTTTTGTATTTATTGGAGTCCACATATTAATTATGCAAGTTTTGTCCAATTTTAACAGCCATTTCAAATCTGTCTGTGAAACATCATTTTGTAGATGCATTTCTTTCACATAGATAGGAGTCTGGTCCTGTATGACTGAAAATAACTGCCCGGGAGTCTTGCCAAGATGGCCACCGAGTGGACAGACTTTACTAGAACGATTTACTCACTGTATTAAGAGCCAGCAAATGTGTTATTCAGGAGAGATGGGCATCCAGCTGGCAGGACCTATTTACACAAAGGAACTCATACACTATATGATTGCACTATATGAAGACTAGGCCTCCCAAAGTTCACTCACAAACTGTAACCAGAGTTTCGTTATGAGCGAGTTTGACTTTGAACTTACTCCGGAAAAACTTTGAAGGCATGAACTACATGCCAGTGATTTGGATACTTTTAAGAGGAGATTAAATATTCTGCTTAGCTTTGAATGAATTTTTATTCATGCCAATGGCAATCTAATACACTTTATTCTCTTTTTTGCTGATTATTGTTGCCATATATATATATATATATATATATATATATATATATATATATATATATATATATATATATTCTCAATTTATTTAATTAATTCTTCTTCACTATATGTAAAGCAATTTTTAAACTTTCCCCACTTAAAAATGAAAGTAATTTTTGAAGTTAAGTCCTCAACAATGAAGATGACCCTATATGGGACATATTTCATATAAGTATTTTTCAAACCATTAAAAATATTCGAGTCCCTTTACATTAAGCACAGCTGACTGTTGGGTTTCTTCCTGAACCACACCAAATACATTAGTGGTGGTGCCCTGTTTATAACAGACTGTTTGGTAATGAAGTATACAATTTGAAGGGGAGTTGTAGTCTCCTGGCTTTCCATCTCCTAAAATATCAAACAGATACTGCAGCTTGTGAATCCCTTTATGATATTTCTTCAGAAGAAAAGTTGCAGAGCGATCAATTCTCCTGTCATAATTCCACTAACAGCTGTATTCACAAAAGCAAAATGCAAAGCCACATCCTGATTGGTCAAGATTAGATCACAAGATCACATCAGGGAATAAAGTAGCTCTATCATGAACTTCAACAGCGTTCTGATAATGCTGTCCAAGCTGGGGGAAAAAACTAACAAACAAAAAAAAAACTTTAGGGTCTCACAAGTTGGGCAAATATCACACAGTGTTCACCTGCCCTAATGATAAACAATGAAAGGCAATCTCGCTTTGTTTCTCTTGCAGCTTCTGATGGGAAAATGGCCACTGGATGACACCACTTTTGGCATCTTCCTGTGTAAACTGGTTCCCTTCCTTCAAAAAGCGTCGGTGGGCATCACAGTGCTGAACCTGTGTGCACTCAGCGTGGACAGGTACGTCCTAGCTTTGACTGCGTTGTTCTTGTGGTGTGTATTTTTTGGCACGCTGTGACATTACCAAAAATGAAGCTAATGGTGTGTGAACAGAAGATTCAAATAGTTTTCAATTTCTTAAACAATTACAAAATATTGCTATGGGTTTACACATTTCCAGAAAGAGTAGATATTATGGAGAAGCATGTAACATGTACAATATAAGATATAAATATGAGAACATCAAATAAAACACTAATAACCAGCTTACCAACTGGTGTTTTCACTACATATATGCTTAATGTTAGCAATGTACAGTTTTAATATTTAATACAGTATCCCCTATACTGAAATGTTGCCAGAAATCTTTTCAGATTATCACATACTATTAGGATTTCTTCTCCAAACTGTTAAAATGTCCTCCTATCACGTTTCCCAATCCTTCCAGTGTCTGTTAGAATTAACCAGACTTCTGATTGCTCATGAGATTTGTAAGAATGCTGTGTAGAGCTGTGATTTTTTTCAGTTCAGTTTAGCGCATGACACTTTCACCGGTTAGACCTACAACCCCGAAGTTCAGCTGAGGAAAAAGTGTAGGATTTCAGGATTAGGTTTATGTTTGAGGTCAGAGTCAGGGCAAGAGCTGAAAAGTGAGGGGTTGTGTTACACAAAATGTCCAAAGAGTGTTTTTTTTTAATGCACTGTTTAGGACAGAGCTCTACATACATCAGTCAGAGATAAAGCAGTCCTATTTCATTTTTGAATATTACATGGGTTATAGCTTGTGCTTTGTCATTAGCTCTCCATATCCACCATCAAATCAGGAACATATGGCACTGAAGATTGTTTTCTCAAACTGAGGGAAGGAATTCATGCCCCTTGACTTTTGTTTTGCCCTCAAAAATATTTGGGAATATCACATTGCTTGCAAAATAGCATAAGCCTTTAGCTACTGTGTTACATTCAGTAATAATAATATCACATTTGTGTGTGGTATAAATTAATTAAGGAGTCTTATGTTTTCTCACAGCAATAGAAGTGATATGATTCAGGGTGCAGTCACACCCTGCAGTGTCTGTAAAATCAGTTCCCATGAAACACTCAACAGGAAAGATTAATGGATTCGCTCATTTGGGGTGGCGTCTGGATGAGAAAAAAAAACGCCAGATGTGGGTTACTGAGGCCACAGACGTCCCAGAAGGGTTTAGGGTTGGCTATAACGGTCACTGTTTTCTGCCTGAGACAAAGAAATCATACACAAGTTAGACTTTTTCAGTAAAACTACAAAGAAAACTTCACATTCACATCTTGATATGAATGAATATATATATATATATAGTGGGTAAATATATATAGAGGTTATGAGACGTGCACTGGCCTTCATGGTTTCTGACACATACGTAAGTGTTAGCAACTTTGGAAGGAAAAAACTACAGTGTAGACTCAGAGCACAGCTGTGTTTGATTTCTATCTAGCCAGCTTTGAGGAAATGTCTCGTCTCATCTGATTCACATCCCTGTGGTCTCTCTGTTTAAGCATCTGAAAGGTAGATACAACACCACTTGGTGAAATAGTAATGATCCAACATTGTTAAACAGGAATGTACAAATGAGTCATGAAAAATATAGTTAAGCATAAAATCTTGATGTGCCATTTTATGGGAAACACACCCGAGAGAGGAGTTATTAATGCAGCACACAAGCAAACACGGGTTTGAAGAAGGAAAAAACAAGCTTAACCACAATCAACAGATCTTTAATATTAACACACAGAACACTGGCTTTCATTCTACTTATATTAACTTCTTTCTACTATAACTGCAGATTGTTCTGGAAATGGTGGATGTCACATTATTGAAGGAATAAAATAATAATAAAATAATCCGTGCCAGGATGGTGTGATATAGCCCGAAATGGATTTTTTTCTCCTATAACACCATGCTTTATTCCCCTTGTACCATAGTGATTTGCCAGCTATTACAATTTTAAAGTATTAATAAATGACACTTTGTGCTTTATTAAAACTTTTTACTTTTATTGTTATGGGCCATCCACAAGACAAGTTAGTTCCTGCTCTCACTTACATTATTGTAGCTATAAACAGTTGTTCCTTCACCAGTCTCTCTTTTTTAATTTTCTTGAAGTTAATAAGACAAAAAAAATAACAGCTTGACCTGTGTCTGAAAAAGCGTTGACACTGGAGACTCCTTCTATGAACATTAAATAAATGTTTCCTCACAAAAAAAAGCCTCACCATAACAATTATACATTTTTCTTTTGTAAAAAACATGTTTTTAAAATTTGTTTATTAGCCTTAGATTATGTGGAGTGTCCTGTTTAAGTTCCTGTTTATGAGTTAAGATAACATTCAACCAAGGGTTCTTTGGCCCATTCGTGCTTCCTAGATTGGTTCTGTTTGGAAACTTTTATGGAGAAACTGTCTATTTTAGGGTTCTACAGAGTCCACAAGAGTTCACCCATAGGGACAAACTGAATCAAATCTTCAGGGATTTAATCTTCAGGGATAAAGATGATAGCGACCTGTTTGATATTCTATCAGTCGTAAACGTTGAGCAATGCCACTACTAGGCCCTTGAGCAATGGCCCTTAACCCTTTACAGTCCCAAGGGTGTAATACAATGGTTGACCCTGTGCTCTGACCCCAACTTCATTCCATGTGAAAAGCCAGTTTCCCTTGAGGTCTACTAAAGTATATACAGTGGATTGCAAAAGTCTGAGAGCACTAGTGAAAATGCTTCAGTTTGGCATTTTTTTCAACTAAACACAAAGGTTTTCATTACAAATGATATTATCAGCATTAACTTGAGTGAAAAATAAAATCCTAGAAATATTTACATGAATTTCAGAGTTTCTTAGTATTTAGTATGTCCCCTTTTTGCTGTAATGTCAGTGTGCACTGAAGCTGGCAAGAACTCCACAGGTTTGTGTAAAACCTGATGATCCATGTTCGACCAACTCCATCGGCGTGTCATCGGAACACATGCTTCAATGGAAGGGATAAGACTCAAAATCTGACCTTTCGTACAGAGGATTTAATATCACAAGTTTGCTTACACTTAAACAGTTACCTAGAAATTGTGCAGAATCTTGAATATTGAATAGTCAAGATGCTGCACATTTCCCTTTTTTTTTGTTTTAGAAATTTCAAAATTCTAAAACTTTCTGTTTATTTCCAGTTTTAAATAATTGTAAAAAAAAAAAAAAAAAAAAATCCCAGATTTTCAATGTGATCTCAGACTTTTGAACCCTGCTGTACTGTATATAGATTTACCACAGTGTTAGGACTAAACCTAAAAGCCAATTCACGTGAGTGATAATGGAAGTGAAAACCAGTGACTGTATATCTGTACGTCTGGACGGCATAACGGCAGTGGAAAAGTGAAGCCAAAATGTCTCTAAAGCCCTCTAATGGCTGGCTTCAGTATAATTTTTAACCCTGCCCATTCCCATGTAAGTGCCAAGTGCCAAGTGAATGGAAAACAAGACAAACTTATGTTAAACAACAATCTCCACCCATTATTTTTCTTCTGTTGTTTAGGCAATTTCAGTTAACCCTGATACTTCCCCTAATATTTTTCAATTTATATAAATGCGTCTAATAGGAGTTATTTGATGATAAATAATAGGGCGTGTTTGATGAGTTGACAGCTGAGCACCATGAAAGTGCCTTAAGCCCAACATACCTAACTGACTATGGCTCTGTGCTGTAGATTAAGTATGTTAAGTACAGTTAAATAATGTTAATCAGAGCTGCAATAAGTGTTTTACGTATACTGAATGTATACATTTCTCACAGTTCAAGATGAGTGTGTCCTGCTCACTGTGTTTCTGTTTCTCTCCATTACAGGTACAGGGCTGTTGCCTCGTGGAGTCGTGTTCAGGGAGTCGGCATTCCTTTACTCACCGCTGTTGAAATTGTGGTCATCTGGGTGCTGTCAATCATTCTGGCCGTGCCTGAGGCTATCGGGTTTGACGTGGTGCCCTTCACATACCGCAACATGACTATGCGTACCTGCATGCTCAATGTTTCTGAGTCCAAATTCATGCAGGTAGAACATTCACTACAGAAATACAGCAATGCAATACACACAATGCAGTGCTTGGGACAATAAAACTTATCTAGCCTTTAAGTACTAGAGATTAAGTACTAGAGTTGTCCTTTAAGTGCTAGAGCTATTATTTTCCATGTGATGGAATAAACCCCAAAAACCCCTTATTACTGTGGCAGGTTATGGAGAAAAGAAATCGAAGAAAACATTTTTTAACAAACTTTTTGTTCAACCTTGTTACTCTTAATATAATTGGTACCTGTAGTAAACTTAATTTGAATCATAAGCCAGCATATAAAATCTTTCCTAAACCATATATTAAGAGTAATTTTTAAACTAGCTAAAACTAATTTTACAAACTTGAAACTAGTTTCAAGTTATACTTTGTAGTGATATATAGAATTTCTTTAAAACCTTGTTGCTCTGAATAAACTAACTGTTACCAACAGCACCAGTAATAAACTTAAGTTCAAACATAAGCCAGTTCTTAAAATTTTTCCTAAATGATATATTAAGAGTTATTTTAAAAACTGGATAAAACTAGACTGCAAAATTTAAAACTAGCGCTATGTAGATTTTTAGTCACTTTTTAAAAAACTTTTTATTCCACCTAGTTGCTCTGAACATAACTAGCACCTGCATCATAAATTAAACTTAAGTTCATTAAATAGTTAAAAAACCTTGTCTATTACCTCGGTGTGTGAACCTAACTGGTAACTATAGAACCAGCTGAACTTATGTTCAATAATTAACTATAGTTACAACTTTTTTTTTTTTAATTAAAACTAGCGCTATATAGAATTTCTGCATTTTTACAACCTTTCAGTCCACATAGTTGCTCTGAACATAGCTAGTACCAATAGCAGCAGTTGAACTTGAGTTCAATCATAATCCCGCAATGTTGACCTACACCATATATTGAGAATAATTTTTAAAACTAGCTAAATCTAGTTTTTTAGAAATTAAAACAAGTGCTATATAGAATTTCATTTGCATTTAAAACAAATTATTGCACCTTGTTGCTCTGAACGAGTAGGATTTTTAGTCTAATATCTTATAGTACTGTACTTTTATCCCTTTAACAGGCAGCTCAACCACACTGTCGCACATTTGTCACGGAAATTCCAATATATAGTGATCATAAACTCATCTCCAACTTTCCCCTTTATGTCAAGGGATAACAATGAGTGTTTTTGACATAACAATTTCACAAGGGGATGCTTTCAGTTTTTGAAATACAGCTTTGAAATCGGAATGAAAACCAGACGCTGATATCATCAGCACTACTCTTCATTCATCAAGTTACCGAGCTAAAAAGCTAAAAGTTAGTAAAAAGATAAAACACAAACCTTGTTTTTGACTTTCCACCCTTGACTTTATGAAGCTATAAAAATATAAGAAGCTATATATTTATGTATGACTTGTGTTAAAACCTGTTACCACACGGTCACTAAGTCGCTAAACTGAAGTGACTTAGCAGGAGTTCACTGCCTGCTGTCAGTCAGCTGTGAGCTAGATTTATCAGCAATTTCACAAGCATAATATTTTAACCGAGATAACTTGTTTTACAATGAATGACAATGCATCAGAAATATTAATAAACAAGAAACCCACACTCATGAACCACAGTCCTCAAGGTTTATTGCCTATATTTATCAAAAAGCAAAACGTGGCAAACTAGGCAAGTTCACAAACTGAGCAGCTGTTCTGTGAGCTTTTAACTAAAATATGTAGAATAAAGTTTCCAACTGTGTGCGTAGGATATGTAGTATATTTTATGTTGTTGCATTTGTTTGTTGTTTGAAGGTGATACTCTTATAGAAAGTGATAGTCATAGTCTTGTCCTGTCTAGTGTGTGTGAGAGACTAAACACCTAAAAACATTTGATTGTAATTTTATATCTAAGCACTTGGAAATGTTTATAATAAAAATTAACTGAATTTGTAGCTGTAAAATTAAAACCATACTACTGGTCCAATGTGCCCAATTGGCGCTTCTACTGTTACTTTAAACAGGCAACTCAGCCGGGCAGTAGACGTCCATAACTCCTAATCTAAAGGGTGAATTTGAGAAAAAAAAATGAAATTCTGTTGAATGTGATCCAATTAGTAAGAATTAACATACAAATAATTTTTTTGCACAAGTATTTCATTGTCTGCCTGTTAAATGCTTATAGTACAAAATAATTTCTAGTACTGTTTGATGAGCAGAGCATAAGCCTTAACTGTACTTGTTTGTTTGTAGAGGTCTTTTACGTAGAGTTATGCAGAGAATCTCTGTCAAACTCATGAAAAAAAAGGGAAAAAAAAGCTATTTTTCTGTTTCCAGAGTTTGTTACAGAACACTCTGTCTCAAAGCCTCGATGAACTCAACAAAGTTTGAAAACGAGAACAAAGACATATTTAAAAGTAAAATAAGACGGAGACAAAGAAAGCACAGAGTTGGGCTTCTTGCTCACGAATCTGGAGAAGTTAATTGATGACAGACCTTAACAGTGTGCAATTGGAAGCAGAAAGCTGAGCCATATGTGTGGAGCAGGAATGGACTTTCTCTTGCATAACATCAGCCATAAAACTCTGAGTCATTACAGAAAGCTATTAGTGTTTTCATTACTAGACATTAATATTCCTGTGCAGGTCATGTCCATCATGCCATCTTCCATGGATGATTGAAATAACCTGATAGCTTTGCATGGAACACTGGGTATTCAGAAATGTTTAAGTCGTGATAGACATCTATATATCATTTTTCGCCAATTTATGAGAATATAGATCTTTTTAAATTCAGTTTGGGAAATTTTTGCTTAAAGGAACCTTAACCCAGCTATAGAACTGTAGTTCATGTGTAGTGTATGTACAATGTTTGCATATCATTTTTATTTTTTAATAATTTATGCATGAAATCTCTCCTACCTCCAGCAATATGTACTCATAAAGGACTGGTGGCTGTTTGGATTTTATTTCTGTATGCCACTGGCCTGCACAGCAGTTTTTTACACCCTCATGACCTTCAAGATGCTCAGCCACAGGAATGGAGCTCTCCGGATTGCCCTAAGTGACCACCTCAAACAGGTAAACAATGTTAATCATTAAGCACTGTTTATGTGCTTGTCACAGGGTGGTACTCTCTGGGTATGCTCTTAAGTGAATGCAGTGTACTTTTAAAACCTATTTAAAATACAACCATGGTTTTCAGGGTCTAATTATGTCCCTTATGTTTTAATGGGGGGGCGGTGCAGTGGTGCGGCAGGTAGCTTTGCCGGGGTTTCACAGCTTTCACAGCTCCAGGGTTCCCATTGCTCTTTGGTGTGAATCGTGCCCTGTAATGGCCCAGCATCCCATTCAGGGTCATGCCCATTGTTCCTGGGATTGGCTCTGGATCCACCGCAACCCTAACCTGGGTAAAGCACTTACTAAAGATGAATGAATGAATGCAGGTTTTAAAGGTACACAGTATTCACTTTTCCAGGGTGAAACATGCAGACCAAAGGTACAAGGGGTTTACCCTTGAGGTCCAACCCCAATGACAAGAAATGGTACTGTTTACTACCTTTAGTACATGTGTATATGCGATGGGTTTTAGCCTGTCTTAACTAAGATGTGTGCTTAAAAATGATTTGAGTTAGTATTGTAACAAACAATGGGCCTTATTTATCAATCTTTTAGTAAAGTTGTGTGTAAATGTTTTTGTAGGCCAAACTGAACTAAAAATTCTGACCAGCTTTACAAGTTTTGGTAATGCTGTATGTGGATAAATGCAAATCAGGTCATGTGTTCACAGCACAGCTGATTTACATTTAGCAGTGTCCACACAGCTCCATAAAAGGTAAAATTCACAGACAGCTGAAAACTACAAAATGGCAACTAAATAGTAAAAGAGTGTCTCCTAATGTAGCGTGTCAGTTATAAAACTTGAAGCCTGTCAATAGAGCTTCGCATTCGTGAGTCTTCTCAGAAGTAAATGTAAACAAACTCGGGAGCTCTCGTCCTGTAGGACATGAACGTTTGATAAATGAGGTCCAATGTATGTCAAAGAGTCTGTTTGTACAAACAATCCTGGAATGTTGGCTTCTTTCTGTTTTGCAGAGGCGAGAGGTGGCCAAGGCAGTTTTCTGTCTGGTTTTGATCTTTGCGCTCTGCTGGATCCCCCTGCACCTCAGCAGAATCCTGAAGAAAATGGTGCCCAATCCTTTTGATGAAAACCGCTGTGACCTGTACAGGTGAGTGACAATTCATTTCCATACATTGGGATTCTAAATGTCCCTTCTTGTGAGACTCATCACATTGTTGAGCAAATTGTTGTTTCTTACACCAGTTGTTGAGTTTTGAGTAGTACCTTGGAACAAGCGGATCCTAAATCCCCCTTCTGATCACATTGTTGAGCAAATCAGTATACCTTACACCAGTTGTTAAGCGGTAGATAGTATCTGGGAACAATTTCAGCTTGCATGTTATCCTAAGAATGAAATTAATATATCCACAGTGACATTCTAGAAGCTGTATATTTTGAAAGCTGGTGATAATTGATAAATGAAATCACACTTTGTTAGCTTCCTCTTGGTCCTGGACTATCTTGCCATAAACCTGGCCACCGTCAACTCCTGCATCAATCCCATCATCCTCTACTTTGTCAGCAAGAAGTTCAAGAATTGCTTTAAGGTGAGTCAAACTATACATGCTAACATGAGCTTCCTAACACATGCTAAGCATTATCACTGCTCCCTCTCTATGGGCCTCTGCAATCTGAAAGCTGTAGGCCTGAAATTCTTCTACAGAAAAAAAGCAATGCTTGATTCCTGGAATTGCTTGGACCCTTACCAGTACCTGATCTATCACAGGCACAAGTAGAGATAAGCAGAAGCATAATGGATGTCATGTAATTAGTGTCAAAAATCATATTATAGAAGTAAGCCATGGCCCCTTCATGGATTTCTCTAAATCAAAAGTTGTGGTGGTATATGATATATTATGCCATATTTAGCTAAAATTTGTTAGCTCAAATGTGATTTGAGTCTAAACTCTGTAAGTACTGCTGAATAATTTTTAATAATTTTTCCTTGGTCTTATTCTTTCTACCCTTGTAGTCTTGCTTGTGTTGTTGGCGCAGCTCAAAGAACCAAGTCACCAGCTTGGGGCAGATGAACGGCACAAGTGTCCAGGGCAAAACCCAAGACCCCAAAAACCTCCAGATTGATCGTGCCATCCGAAAGTACAGCTATTGAACAAATTGATGATCTATACTGCATTACATTTACTTATTTTAGCAGATGTGTTTTTAAATCTAAAGTGACTTAGAATTGAGCTGAGCAGACGTAGAGTGACAGCTTGATGATCCTGGGATTCAAACTCACAACTGTCCGATACGTAGTCCAGAGCCCCTAACCACTGAGTCACCACTTTCCACTCATAGTGCCACCTCTGGTCTGGAAGACCAACTGAATTTTGTCAGAACCAAGATATGCTGACAGGATGGAAGACACCGCCCAGTAATCTATGACGTCTGAAGTTAAGCGTTCGGAGGAAATTTGTGCTATTCTGTGCTGGACACAGAGTGACCAAAGCTGCTTATACTGTATACTGTATATATTTGGCTGCACACTACACAATGGAGCTGATGTATGCAAAGTCCTTCTCCCAGAGCAAACATTCCCAGAATCTTCTGCGGGGATGTTTTGCCGTGAGAGACAGGGCAAGGGTGGAGGGGGGTCAGCAGGATGCAGCTGAACGTCAACTATAAATGAACCCAATCAGAGGCCCAAGAACACACAATAACTAGGCTACACAAATACATGCATAAGCTATGTGTAGACTTTCTCAAGGGACAGGAAACTGGAGGAAGGAAGAGTTGAGTAGTGTGTTACAAATCCTGTATATGGGTGTAAATATGGACTACACTAACAAAAAAACCTCCCTCTTCCTTCTCATTTGCTGCTTATGAGTGCTTTCTAAATTCAGATCTATTCAGATACGGGAAGACTGATTATACTTTCATTACTTGCATCCCTCACTTCAGACTGTCTAAACATTTTAAATTGTTTTTTTCTAACCCGGATGTCTCTTTTGTTTTATTACAATAGGTTGCTTTGAAAGGGATAAGTCTGTTTTGTACAGTGCAATGGAAAAACATTTTCACAATCACAGATTTTCTGCATTTTTGGGCATCGATATCAAGACATCGATTTTTAGCATCCAGATCAATTTTTTTGCTGTTGGATTTTTGTGGACACAAGCTCAACAGCACCGCCAGCGGTCATAAGAAAAATACACAGAATGGTATGAAGAAGCAAAGAGGGACTGGGGCTGATTTCTTTCTAGCCTAGACTGTACGTTCATGCAGCCTCCCATTGACAGCCATATCTCTTGTGTGTTGGAGAGAGTGTACCAAAGCTATAAGATCATAGCAGCTTTGCCTACTAACTAGCATTCAACTCAACACCTAGCATCCAACCTAGCTAGATAGTTAGCAAAAATATGATGACTAATAATGGGCATTAACAATTAGAAGTTGATCTGTTTTTTTGACTATTAAGTACCAATTACAAAACTGTAGTGTGTATGTCAAACATATGTATTCAAAATTCTGCAGTTCCAAGTGTCTTCCATTACTGTCATATTAGATGGATGAGACCGAATAAGCATAGACTGCACACAGTGTTCTGGTTTCTGCTAGTAACCAGAAAGATCAAACTTTCACCCATCTGTTTATAGTTTTATAAAAAACTTCCAGATCTTTTGATGACCATCCAAGTGTTTTATTCCAAAGCTAAACAAACACTCATGTCAGCAGTTCTTTATGTCCTGCTGCTCCACCAAACACTGCATTTTTCAGGTTAATTTTTTTTTTTTACAAGTAGGGTCATGAACTCTGATATATTCTGATAAATTCAGAGAGACAACTTGTTTTTTCCATTTATACCTTTCTTACATATGACATTGATCAAAATCCAGCCACTTTGCCCACTTTTGTTTGAATTTGTCCCTATTTTTAAAAGCCCTGTTCTTTGTACATTGCTTACCAAATCCAAATTAGAAATATAGCTACAAGAAGCAATTAAGGGACCAAGCACTTTCTGGTCCCACGCCTTTGCAATGGAGGAAGACCAGACGCCACTGGAACTAGAAACCATTGGGGACATTAGCACTAGTAAATTAGATGATAATGCATCAATCCATTGTTGAGATATGGCCTCACGTTATTTAGGAACAGATTTGTTCACATGATATGGACAAAGTGTTTTGAATATTAAAAATCCAACAAGCAAGTTTTGTTTGGGGTGGCCTCACCATTCTGTGATCCAATGACTCCCTCAAAAGATGTATACCAGTATTACTAATGTGGTAATCATGCAAATTTGCTCTTCATTTACAATTGCAATTATTTTTCTAATCCCAAAATGTACCAGTATTCTAAATTTGCTTTTCAAATTAATTAAGAGATCACCACTCATTATCAAATGACCTTATTATGGACAATGTGCTGAAATGCAGAAAATCAGAGATGGCGAAAATATTCCTTTTTCATTGCATTGTACACCAATTGGGGTATTTCTGCTATTGTGTTCTGTATAAACCTGCTTCCATGTTTTAATCCTGCTTCATATAATCCTGTATAAGTGTTCAGAAATTCTCTGTGAACACATAACCGAAATGAGAAGGTGCTCTGACGCTTGATTAATTGTTGAAAGAACACACACAGTGGATGGTTGCTTCCTGAAGTCTTCCAGCTGGGTTAACTTGTCTTGTCTAGCCATTCAGTTAGAAATACAGAGGATAATGACTTTTGACCCTCTTTAGATTTTAGAATTAGCTCACAGAGGCTAGCCAACTTCAACAAACCCTTGGTAATAATGTTGAAAAAAACAAAAAAGATCATTCCTAAGTTCAGAGCGAGGGCTTGGGAACGAAGAGGCCTCTGCATAAAGTGAAAAACAGCCAAGAGGTCTAAAAATGTCTCTTTACTTATAACACTGTGAATCCTTATGCTTACCTATTACTCACTGTGTAGACATGTTGTATTATTTCTTTTGTATATATTTACACTGAAGTACATAAGTATATGAATATATTCTGAAATTTAGCAGCAGTTATGGATTCCTCGTTTGAAAATTAAATAAACCAGCGTGTATGAAACGTTGCAGTAAATAGCATCAGGGACAGATGGAATTTATTTGGATGTTTAAATTCATGAAGTTGTTTAGAGTGAGACGAGAAATGAGAAACAATCTTTTTGTTCATCTGTTGCATTGTACATGAAGAATAATTGCACTTTTCATAAAAGATTATTTAGATTATTTAGATTTAGGTCTATATTGTACAACATTGTACACACTTTTACACTATGCAAACCAGTGCCAGTGTTTTAGTGTCCACTAAACATATTAGCTTTTTATTTTAATTTTATATTATAAATTTTGGATATAGTCATGTCACAGAATTGATCAAACCACTTCATGATGTCTCAGCAAAATGAGCGAACTCGTCAGAGTTAACCTTTGACCTGCCCAAGGTCGTTTGAGTGCCGCCTGAGGATTCATTCCTCGCCGAGACCTAGAAATGAATATTAATATATGACCGACTCATTAAGCTGTTATTCAAATAATATTTTTGCTCATTATTGGCCTGGTACATGCATGTCTCAGTGTTGTTTTTAATGTGGTTCAGAGTGTTTATGTACAGTATGTAATTTTTTTCAGTAAAATAAAAATCTTATACAATATAAAGCATTTGTGTTTTCCATTTTACAGAAAAGTCACATTTACATGTGGTTTTTAGACACATTTTTATTATGGTATGTTGCACACATTTTTTTTGCGTGTAAGGCATGTAGTTTTTATTTTTCCACATATGATATGTCCAACATTCATTTATTTTTCTTTTTTGAATTTAATTCATTTTTCACATGTAGTTCATGTGTAGTATTTTTCTACATGTGATTTTCTCACGTAATTCATTAAATTTGCACATGTAGTGCCTGGGTTTTATTTTCCACATGTAATTTATGTTTTTTACACATAGAGCTTGTGGTTTTATTTTTCACCTAATCATATATTCATGTAATGTCAGGGTATTTTTTTTCTGCTTCTCTCATGACCCCCATTTGCATTTGAACCCCTGCACTAGTCTATATAAAGAGGCCCTATCTTCTTGATAAATCCTGGTTTTGTCCTGATTTGGGTCTGGAATGATTAATTTCATTATAAGTTCCTTTATATAGCCTGTTTTGCATTTGTGCATTTAACTCAGATTAGAAATGAATAAAATGTATGATTAGGGCCTTCAGTGATAGCAGGGCTATTTTTAATTCTAAAGTCATTACAGTGTACACAATTAATAATATTTAAGTTTGCTTTTACATTCCGGTTAAAACTCCAAGCCAAGTGAAACGTGAAATTAATCATTCAAGGACAAAAACCAGGATTTATCAAGCAGGCAGCTCTGATTTAGATGGACCTGTACAAGTCTCAGAAGACTCAGTCAGTTTTTGGAAATTTTCTCCCTCATGGGCTTATGAAGGCTCTCAAAAGAAAAAAAACAAGTAAAATCCTGCCTTTTGGGAGAAGGGAGGATGGTTTGAGGAAGGAGGAATTCGGTGGGAAATGTTTGTGCTTGCCAAAGAGGAACTGAGTGCACCTCAGAGGACAGAGCAGCCGAGGACGTCATTTTCTACAGCATCGTTCAGACTCTTTTTAATTACCACTTGTTAAAAGTTGAAGGTTTTTCACTCTACAAAGATCACAGAGAAGAGTGATCGCTGTCATTCTCAAGCCTGTGATTTATCTGTGCTGTGTTTCTCTTACTTTGACACCATGACCTCAGGAATGAAAATTCATAACAATCCTTTAGGCTAACTTAAAAAAAAAAAAAAAAAAAGTTATAGAAAATGTATTTTAAAAAATGCCTAACAAATACATTAAATATTCAAAAAGAGAAAAGTATAAAATATATAACAATATAAAATATAAAAATATAGTTATAGAAAATATACAAAGTTGTATCAAAATATGTATCAAAAGTCAGGTTTAGGGACATAACTCAGAGATTTAAAACTATATATATAAGAAGCATTAGATAAGATTTGTCTAACCCTTAACAAAGTTGAATAAGACTTGAATGAACTCCTTGACTCCCTCATCCCACCCATGTACATAAAGCTCCGCCCTTGAACCTACGCTGGTTCAACTATAGCCATGACATAACTTTCAAGATTGTTGAAAAGCCAAGCTGCTGAAAGCCAAGTTTTAACACTATAAACATGCAAAATTCAGCTCATACTGATTCATGAGAATGGTCAAGGGTGCCTTTTCTGTCCATCATGGAAAATCACAGCCAGTTTTTATTCTGGGTTTATTGTGGTTCCTGTCATCTTGTTGTTTTTGGGGGGTGTTTGAAGCACAGAGTGACTTTTTGTGCTCACAGGAGAATTATTTGGCTGCTCTGAGCACTTGCCAAATTCAGACTGAGATGGGGCGGAGTGAATGGGCATTGGGTAGTGTATATAAACTTACTGACACAAGGTCTATCCAAACACAAACACAAAGCTTTAAAAGTGTGCTTTAACACACTTTTCCAAATGGGTTTTCTCAGCCAAATCATGTAATTGTGCTGAGGCCATGGCATAAACAATTATTTTTTAAACATATTTTACATATTTTCCAGGTAACTTCTACAAGTAAGAAAAAAATAGACTATTGCACCTTTAACTTGACTGTAGATGGCTGGTTCATTAGGCATTATAAGCAATTGCCTAGGGCCCAAACATATTTTTAATTTTATTTTATTTCGCTTGTTTGGTTGTGGGAATTAGGAACAAACCAGAAAAACTCTTTAGGGTTCTCTTAATGGTTTAACAGACGTCCTGTGACAGATTATACATGAATTCTCTGAAGTTGAAATTTATGTAATGTCTTTGTTGGACATTACATTGTTATTTAAGTAAGGAATAAACACTTGGTGTGATATTATAGGAAAATAATCAATGATGGGGTGGTGGTGGGGTGGTGATTTATTCATTTATGATTAAGTGTTTTATTCCTCTTACACCACAGCAACTTGCCAATAATTATAATTTTTCTATGATACTTTTTATCTGTTTATAGTTACATTTAATATTGTGGAACGTTTGCAGCATCGTGTTACAGAGAAACCGCAAAGACACTCGTCCTGAAGACTTTCCCGTGGTTAAAATTTTAAAGCTACAGCTTCTCCTTTGTCAGAGCTGCTGTTATTGAAAAGTAACCGACACCTTCTGACCAAGTGATGTATGACTTATTTCTGATTTGACATACAAATCTGTGTTCAAAATGAAGCGAAACACAGACCTGATTATTGGCAGGAAGGAAGTACTATTTAAATCCTGGTGTAAGACTTTGCTGCTGTGGTTTTGGTGTAGTTTTCATACACCATTATGATGAGGGTTCTGCTGTGTCAGTGTTCTTGGAAATATCATCAAGCACATGAGAGTCAGAGTTATATTGTGGTTTTAATGTTTTGAAACATTATGATTCATCCAATGCTAGGATTTCCCATTACAGCATGTTTACCCATATAGATTTATACAACTTAACATAATTTTTGTATAAATAGCATGCTAATGGAATTCAAAATGATCTGAAATTCCAATCATGTTAATGACAACAATTAAAGAAAAAGAAAATAAAGAAAAGCAATAACAACTTGCTCAATGTTACCATCAGCCGTCCAATGACAAAAACGAATTCAATTTCCCAGAATCCTCATCCAAACAACGACCCACATGACCCATCACATGATCTGCTAACTCGTTCTAGTTCCCTGGATTTCTAATCATGCCCACCTGTTCCCAATCAGCACATTCCTCATAAATAACTTGAATTTTTGCTGAATCATTGTGAATTCTTGCTCCTAGCTTCCTGTTAGTGATGTTATTGAGCTTTTTGTTTGTGTGTATGGTTTTCTGATCTTGACCCTGTGTTTATTAAATTGTACTTAACCTAGTTAAAAATCTGTCTGCTGATCTCCTGATACTTTGCCTCTTTATTGACTTTTGGTTTTGGTTTGCTATTTTGGATTTGGCTGCTTCAGTCAATAGACTGATTAGAGATTTTGAGATCCAGGACATCACATGTATCATGGAGTCAAAGATCATTAGAGGGTGACCAGACTTTGGATGGTGATCACTCCTGCCACTTTGGAGTGGTTTTACACCAGTATGTGTGGCTCCACTGGTAAATGACACTCCCACATCCAGTCTGTCAAAGCCATTTCCCCTCAATTCTTATTATATTCAAAGCATCAGGATTCACAGAAAACTCTAATTATGGTTTATTTTTCCAGTGACCAAAGCTTGTGATACATTATATGGCCAAGAGTTTATGGACACCTGACCACCCATATGCAATTTTTGATCTTCCTATTCCAGATTTATCCCCCCTTTGCTGTTATAATAAACTCCGCTCTTGTGCGAAGGCTTTCCACTAGATTTTGGAGCATGGATGTGGAGATTCATGTTCATTCAGCTACAAGAGCATTAGTGAGGTCAGGCACTGATGTTGGGTGAGGAAGTCTGGGGTGCAATCGGAGTTCCAGTTCATCCCAAAGGTGTTCAGTGGGGTTGAGGTCATGGCTCTGTGCAGGGTTACAGTTAGGGTTAGTTAACTCTAACTCTGTCCCCCAGGGGCATTGTCATGCTGGAACAGGTTTGAGCCTCTTAGTTCCAGTGAAAGGAAATTGTAATGCTACAGCATACAAAGACATTCTATATAACTGTGTGCTTCCAACTTTGTTGCAACAGTTTGAGGAATAACCACATATGGGTGTGATGGTCAGGCATCATTGGTATGTCAGGTTGCAGACGTAACTGAATATGAATACGTTATTTGGAATGAACAGTTAATATGTTCTAAACACATCCAAATACAGATACATATAGGAGATGCATCATTTGCTTTGCCGGAAAGGTTCAGAGGGCATCTAGTTGAGTCTAGGATCCAGCAGGACGGAACAGAAAAGTTGCACCAGCAAGAAGTTTAACTTTTTTTTTTTTTGGTCAGATATGAAGCTCACGGGGCAAACAACAACCATGTTACATGATCCATTTGCTTCGTTCATTCCTCTTTAGTAAATACCTGGTCAAGATCATAGTGGTTTAAATTAAGTTTATATTTTGGGAAATAGAACCAACTAAATAGATATTAGAATATATCATGGGCAGTTACAAACAAAACTAATAACTGTGCAAGCAAGATTTCCTGCACACAGCTCTAGACTCTAGACCAATTATGAATTGGAGTGGTGTAGCTGAGGTTGAGGAATTGTCGTATCCAGAATTCACACAACATGCTGACACCTCTGCAATTTCAACATCTGGGTTTTTCCAGGGTTTTTCAGTGTTACTGTGGGCACTTCAGGCTTAAGCCACACCCACTTTTGGTTTAAATCTGAATAGAGATACAGATATGTATATTTGGAGCTCGATACAGATAGACATTGTGTTACACCCCTAGTCTATTAGTATATTGTATTTTCATTGCATTACATTGTTATATGTAAGTATATTCTATGCATTCCTCTTCTTCATGCATGGTGTCTCCATCATCGAAAGAACAAATAGCTCATTTCTAATTCCATGTGAAATTCTTGCTTTACAAAAAAGTTGCTCAATACTAACTGTCAAATTAGTCATAAGAGACATTACTGTACTAAACACTTTCTCTCATACTGTACTCACTGTCTCATTTTTACCCAGAAATATCGTTAAGACTGAGCTGTAACAGGACTGACAGGAAGCAGAGAGCAGTAATGTATGATTCATTTCTGCTTTGACGTATAAATTTTTCATACATAAATCAGGTATGACGATGTAGGCTGAAAAAACCAAAACACAGCTCTTTTTTTTTTTTTTGGCAGGATAGACATGCTGTATAACTTGGTGTAATACAGTTTGCTGTTGGTGTAGTTTTCATACGCTGCTATGATGGAGGTTCTGCTGTGTGAGAGTGCAGCTCTAAAGACCTCCATTTTCAGCACTTGGAAACAACACTTAGTATATGAGTGATAGAATTACATTATGAAAAGGTTGAAAGCACGTCCAACACAAAGATTATCCGGGCACAAAATAAATTGTGGGTTTTTTTTTTCTTATAAAGCCCTGGTGTATGAGAATCACTCAGGGTGGATTTTCTACTCAAGGAAAGCATCTAAAGGTGGATCTGGATGGAGATTTAGGTGACAGCGGCATTAACATGAGGAAGAAACTCATACCAGACTCAAAATAGTGATAATGGATTTATAAATCATTAGAGTATTCAGGTGTAGAAGAGTAAAGACACACAGTATTAAGCGTGTTGAAAAGATGTTCTTTGTGAGCAGATTGTGACGCAACCTTGCACAACTCAAAGCTAGACTGGAACAATGGAAAAAAATGTAGAAGTGTTTATAGGTTTCTGTTGGTTCGTACTGATTTTGTAATGGTTAATCTGGCAGATTTTGTGTTTTCCACATGGGATGATCACAAAGTGAGAACATCACATACCTAAAAGGCATAGCAGCACATTAAGTTGAGGAAACACAATATTGGTTCAATTTTCATTCGGAGCTATGACTGAGAGCATCTTCACATCAGCATCTCCATCACAATGTGGTTCTCCTCTTCCTCTTTTCAACCCAAGAAACTATTACAATGATTAATCCGTACTGCTGAGAAGAACATCGGATGCTGTAACTCATCCCCATCAATGAAATATTCACCATCAGATCAAGGATATATAGCTAGAAAAAACTAATATCCCCACATCCAGGTGCTAGTGAACTATAATCACTACAAGAGCTCATCCCTTGTCACTTACAATGTATGTTAGATGTCCAGGACACCAAATTACACCAGGAGAGATTTCAATACATGTCTGTGTAAGTCAGACCACATCATGTATTAGCAAATAAATTGTGCTGTGATTCTGAAAAGAGAGATCTTTAAGGGTTCTTTATATGGTTAAGTGTTCTAGCTTATGCTTAGAACCTTTTCTGAAAAACAAAAAAGTATCTATCGCAGGATTCTACATAAAACCTGTAAGGGTTCCCAATGGGAAAGCCAAAGAACGCATTCGGGTGCCAGTGAATTGCTTTTAATTTAACCCCAAGGGTCATAATGGTTTAAAAAAAAAAGTAGTGTGTAACTAATTATGGATGTGTTTGAGTAGAACTATGACTAACAAATCTGTTTTATCAGACGTAAATATTGTATGTGTCATGTGGTATGTTTTCTGGTCACATTTGCTCGATCAAGACTCAGTCACAGAATACAAACCTACATTTCTTTAGACTGGATAAAATGTCTCCTAGTTCCTAGTGATTTTAATAATATGCTATGTTGAGTAATGTGATGTATTGTGTTTTCTACAGTCATGAGACATACAGGAGTCAGGTGGTCTCTGATGGTGACCTTGTGGTTTTAGGTTATAGCTTAAAGAATCTAATGGACCTCTGTAATGGAAAAAAGAAATCACTGAGAGACCTTCGGCATTCAGTGTTATCTACATAACATTGGCCAACATCACAGATACAAGAATTTGGGTCCCTGAATGGCACGACAGGAAAAAAAAGTTTGCCTTATTGTTGGGAGTTCGCTAGTTTAAATCCTGACAGTGTTACAGCCTTCCATGGCCAGGAGTCCAAGGGAGCAAAATTGACTGTACTCTCTGGGTGGGAGGAATGGCATTACTCACAGTGACACTAGCCAATCATGGATGAGCTTGTGTATGCGGAAGAGGACAGATTGCATTTTTCTTCCGACTATGTTACCCTGCCCTGTGATGCGGCATAAGCAGTAGTTCAAAAAGGTCTTGGAGGAAGCACTAGTTTGCTTCACTCTCCCCGGTTGGTACATTTACATTTACGGCATTTGGCAGACGCCCTTATCCAGAGCGACTTACAATAGTGCTTTGAAGTCTATCAAAAA
>CM075005.1:4188121-4208173 GCA_037576675.1 Pangasius sanitwongsei | reverse complement strand
CAGAAGAGGGAGAAGGCAAGAGGACTGGAGTTTGTCAGCAGGGAGGTTGAAGTCTCCAAGGACAGTAAGAGGGGTGTTAGTAGGAAAAAGACTGAGGAGCATATCCATTTCTTCCAGGAAGGCCCCGAGGGGACCAGGAGGTCGGTAGATGACAGCGATGAGAAGGTTGACTGGAGAGGTAACTATAACTACATGAAATTCAAAGGAAGAGATATTAAGATGAGAAAGGGAGAGTGGTGTGAAGCACCATCTCCGAGACAAGGTTGGTAGCTCTCAGATGGTATGGGAGAGCTGGCTAGTGGGTGGGAATTGACCAAATTGGGGAGAAAATGACATACAAGAATTCTGTTCAATTTTCATTAGCTATATTTTTGAGATATCATGGTGGTAGCATTGTCACCTCACAGCTCCAGGATCCCAGGTTCGATCCTGAGTTCAGGTTAGTGTACCTTTGTAGGTTTCTTCTGGGTTCTCCAGTTTCCTGCCACCTTCCAAAAACACATCATGGGTAGGTGGATTTGCGATTCTAAATTGCCTCTAGTTGGGAATGAGTGTGTGCAAGGTACCTTCCAGGGACGCTATCCAGGGTGTATTCCTGCCTCACACACAGTGTTAGGCTCTGGATCCACCACAACCCTGACCAGGATAAAGCGCTTACTGCAAGTGAATGAATATATCCTTGATCTGTAACCAATTTAAAAATAAGTGGATTCATTACATTCATTACATACTGATGGTAAGATGTTTGCTGGATACTATTAGGCTAAATCCCATTAAAGTTAAGTAAAACATCATTTCAATATTCTCTTGAAGATTTTTAAATGGTAGGTTGTCGAAAATCCTTTTCACTGAATATGTGTTTTTGAGAAGTATAAGAGCTCACGTGCTTGTCTATTCACAGCAAAGTTGCCTGTATTTGTAGAAATCCCAGTGGAACTATGACAAACAAATCTGTTATCAGCCATAAATATGTTTTATCAGCCTTCGAATTTATTTTTCAGTCGCATAGGCCTTGTCTTGTATGCCTGACGAGGGATTAATTGCAGACCTCAAAGTGTGCTTAATCTTTAAATATGTCTCCTGTTTTTTTCAGACAGAGCAGCTGTTTGTCTATCCCTGCCCTAACATAGCAGCGCCACTTGTGCCATTTTGCACAGCAATCGCTCGCAGCCATTCAGCACTGCGCTCGAAATGGCTGTGGCAAGAGTCATGTCTAATTTATAAAAGCCAAAAGGATCAATTCAATATTCATGCACAATCTGTCCCACCAGAGTCAGTCATTTCTGAGACTTGGGGGCAGTGTAATAACCGAGCAGTGACACAAAGGGAGAAAGTTTAAATATGCCTCTGTGCAATCAGAATCTGATCTTTCAGATAGTCGAGTCAACCCCGGTGCTATCCTGGCAGCTTTTCTGCTGTTTGGATATAAAATCCGATCTGCAATATGTTAAGAAGTGGCAGAACAAATTGCTGGCAGAGCAGTGAGCTGTAGCTGATTCCCCAGCCTCCCAGGAAAAATAACAAGAGCGAGGGAAGAAGAAAAATATGCTGGGTATTTAGCTTTACGGCCTGCCTCGGCTTCCAAAAAATCAATCCTTCTCCACATAAAACACCATTAAACTCCTGATTGTCATTCGCAGGGTAATGAGGGTAATCGAGACGGGCTGGAATGGTGCAGTAAAGCAGACGTGTTATGAGCTCTCTGAGGTCATAGAATCAGACTCGTGGAGAAAAGACAGACCTAGTGACAGAAATGTCGGCCAAACGAATTACATCAGTTTGTTTAAAGTGATTAGAATTTCAAATATCAGCTGTTAGATTATGTGGGTCAGGTTCTGGGGCAGCTGGATGTTTGCTTGCTAATAAATTATACCACAGAGATGTTGAACTCTCAAATCAGTAACAGTCAGGTGTAAAGCCACAACTTTAAGTCTTCCGACACGAGAAAGTCTTTATGATGGAGAACTGTCCAGTTTTTTCGTTAACATCAGGTTACTTCAGGTTTTTTGCCTTATAGAGAAGATAAAAAGAGAGGACGGCGAGGGAATGACTGTTTACAGCTACTACAAACATAAGTGATAACAGAAACTTGTTCTGCAGATGCTCCGCAACATTAAAGTCACTTTGGATAAAAGCGTCTGCTAAATGAATAAATGTAACTATAAATGGATAAAAGGTATGACGTGTCAAAAATTTGTTAGCGATGGTAAATTGCTGAGCTGTAAGAAGAAGAATAAAACACTTGCGATTGTGCTTTTATAGGAAACTATTGGTAATATTACGTCTGCTGTTGATTATTTTCGCCAAGTGAGATCATTCAGCCAACTTAGAGACAGTTTTATCATTTCAAGCTTGAAATTGTGTTGTTCAAAAATATCTGATAATAGAACAAGACTATTTGTGATTTTATAGGAAAATAATCTACATCCAGCTTCCACTTCACACCACCCCATCACTGATTATTTTCCTATAACAGCATGCCCCCAAGAGTTTTATACCTTACCCATTCACTGCTATGAGTATGATTGTTCTGACATCACAAACACTATAATTTCTATAATTAGATAACAGGACAATTTTGTTTCGTCCTGTTGTTTTAGTCACTATGAGACGCACATTTTGTTATTTTTCCTTCTTTAACACACCTGACTCAACTTATCAGCTCATCTCCCAGCACCTCATGTGTTTAAAATTATGGTGACTCTAGCAAGCAATACGCTCTAACAAACTTATGTTATACTTCACGAGGCTAAAATGGGTGTAGAAAGAGGAGAAATACAATAAAAACATGCAGCACAGGGGAATTAAAGGGTCAGAATTAGGTAGTAAAGCTGTATGTTGGCATATTAAACTCATGGATGGCTTGTTAATGTGCTGCTAAGATGAGCTTAGGTGCGTTACAGCATGGAAGTGCCAAAATCTGTGAAAAACTGACTTTAGAAAGCATTTTAAGCAATAAGAACATTCAAAACATGTGAAACTTGGAATTTTGTATACTATCTGTAGACACATGCTGTATGAGTATCGTATTTTCTTGGGGATGGAGCTAAATCCAGAATTAAATAATAAATCTGACTTCATGCAACTTCTAAAACCAACTTTCTCTTCAACTGTTAAATAATTCAGTTAGAATTATAATGGAATTATAGATGAGATGATGTACATTGATAGTTTGCGACCACTGAAGAATGTGAAAACAATTATGATTCAGGAGACTTGAATCACAAAAATCCCTGAAGAATGAAACTTCACATTTCAAATTTCATGTGAAAAACATGTGAAAGTGCATTTCACCATGCTGTGCCCTGAAACTGCACTGTGACCAATGCTGTATGTGATATGACATGAATCATGTAGGAATAAATGAATCCTGAAAGTAAATGAATTGTAAAAAAAAAAAAAAAAAAAAAAAAAGTAAATAAATAAAATAAATTAATAATAAATAAATTAATCATCAAAAAGTCACATGTGGAAATAAATAAATTGTTAAAAAAAAAAAAAAATCACATGGAAATAAATTAATTGTGAAAAAAATCACATGGAAATAAATTAATTGGAAAAATCACACTTGGAAATAAATTATTTGTGAAAATAAATCATATGTAGATATACTTGGGGAAAAAAATCACATGTGGAAAAGAATTAATTAATTAATGAAAGTAATTTAATCATGTGGAGAAAAAAAGAATCCTGTGAGAAAATAAAAACATACATAAAACATAATATGAAGTGTTTAAATGTAAATTTGACATCATGTGATTATTCTTGTGAAGTTTGCATGACTTTTCTGTACAAACACATTTTTATCAAAAAAAAAAAAAAACAACAACTCATCACTTAGACTTCATTTGTGCTGCAGCTGTGATTTAAATTATAAATTGACAGGAGATACTACGTCTCTGCTTTAATGTGATAGGAATCAGAATTCAACATGCACCTTGTCATCTAATCAGACTGCACACTTCAGCATGGAAACTGGAGAAGTTGTTGCTGTTGGCTTTGTGCTTCTGAAATAATATTTGGAATGACGTGTAGAAATATGTGATTCTGTTTTGTTTTTTTTTTTTAAAGAAAAATGTTCTTTTCGTTTTGTTCAATTCATTCTTCAACAGCACATTAGTCCATTCCTGTCTCGAAAGGCAGATCATTTTATTATACTCTGTATGTTTTTTTAAGACGGTGGTGATGATAATAATGGAGGAAGTCAGAGAAATGAAAAAGGTGTTGGGTTTCACAGTTTAAATTGCACAGCAGCCTGATTGTGAGTCCACACTGCCATCTTAAGGAGATCTGCTGACATGCTTTCTGACTATCTTTCCCTCTTTACTACACTGAAGGTCCATTTTAACTGGAAATCTGTGTGTCATTGTTACCATGTTTTAGGTTTTAGCAATCTGTTGTTATTTTTATGGAAATGGATTGAGAGGTTTGTGCTTTCCAATTTCTCTGTAACATTACAAGCCTTTTTTTGTCTCTTTTTTAACATAACGAGAGAGGCTGGTGAAGGAAGGACTGTTTATTGCTGCTATAATGTAGAACATTAAAGAACATGTTCAGAACATTAAATGTAACTATAAAAATAAATATCATGTGTCACCATGTGTCATTAATAATAATAATAATAATAATAATAATAATAATAATAATAATAATAATCTATCTATCTATCTATCTATCTATCTATCTATCTATCTGACAGAGGTAGTGTCAGATAATGTGCACGAATTGTTGACGTCTGTAGCAAAATTAAGTCCCGCCTCCTTGTCTGTCATTGGTCGACACTATCGGCTTCTCTCTACGATTGGCTGGTAATTTGACGCACTCGGTCCTGATTGGATGGAGACGTTATTTGCATCCAATGCACGAGGCGTAACTTGATCTAAAACACATCACACAGTTTGTACACAACATTTTATTCTAATTTATCACAGAATCCTGCATTTAAATTGTATCTATATCGTACAAAATATGTTTTGAATATCCAGTTGGTTTTAACTAGCCAATCCGCAGTTAGGAGGCGGGATTTGTTTGAATACGGACGACAAAAACAACGCAACGGCGGCGACGATGTTGCCAGATCCTTGAGATTTATGTATGAAGGGTTTTCAGGACAGAGTAGCTTATGCTGTGCGGTTTATTGGTAACATGATAAGCTGCGGTTTTTTTATTTTTATTTATTTATTTTATTTATTTTTTATCTTATTAACTTCAAGAGAGAAAAAAAAGAGGCTGGAGATGGAATGACTGTTTATAGCTGCTATAATGTAAGTGATAAATGAAACAAAGTTTACTTGGATGTTTGACAACTTTAAACATCATGTAACTATAAATAGATGAAGCATGAATCATTCATTCATGAATAAGCATGAATGGAGCAGTCGTTCATGAATAAATTAAACATTATGATTTGCCAGCAAATTGCTGTGGTATAAGATGATTAAAACACTTCAGGTCATGCTGTTATAGGAAAATAATCAAACTCGGGGAAGTAACAGTAAATGCATCCTATCGTTGATTATTTTCCTGTAACAGCACGACCAGTTAATAATAATTACACTACATGGCCAAAGTTTGTGGACACCGGACCATGACACCCATGTGTGCATTTTGAAAATCCCATTCCAGATTTAATATATATATATAACTTCGCTGTTATAATAAGCTCCAAGCTTGTTGCTGCTATAACAAGTTTAGCAGACTTCTGTGAAGTCTTTCCTCTAGATGTTGGAGCGTGGCTGTGAGGATTTGTGATCTTCAGCTACAAGAGCATTAGAGAGGTCAGGTGCTGATGTTGGTGAGGAGGTCTGGGGTGCAGTCGGTGATCCAGTTCATCCCAAAGGTGTTCAGTGGGGTTGAGGTCAGGGCTCTGTGCAGGACACTCGAGTTCTTCCACTCCATCCTTTCACTCAAACCATGTCTTCATGGAGCTCGCTTTGTGCACAGGGGCATCGTCATGCTGGAACAGGTTTGAGCCTCTTAGTTCCAGTGAAGGGAAATTGTAATGCTACAGCATACAGAGACTTTCTATACAATTGTGTGCTTCCAACTATGTGGGAGCAGTTTGGGGAAGAAACACATATAGGTGTGATGGTCAGGCGTTCACATATTTTTGGCCATATAGTGTATATGTAATGTATAACAAAAATCCAAAATATTATTACACACCTCATAAATGAGTTGAATAATCACATAATATTTAAGATTTCATCTGTGCTGCATGAGGAATTTTTAAGGAACACTTAAAGGGATATCTATCTATCTATCTATCTATCTATCTATCTATCTATCTATCTATCGCCTGTCTGTTTTTTACATAGGTTTTATGCAGCTCTTTGTTATTTTTATATTTGTGTTTTTTTTTATATCTTGTGTGTCATATATTGTGTGTATGTACTATGTATTGTTGTGCATTGTATATTTATCATCTTAATGTAATTTATTCATATTCTGTTAATGATCTGATCAGCCTTTGTTAAAATCTTGTTACCGAGGTATACTGTGACTTCCTTTCTTTCCTTCTTTTTTGTTTGCTTGCTTGTGGACTTGAGTGGGATTTTCCGCAGATCTGGCAACCCTTCTTGTTGGACCAGGAAGTTGAAGACTGCATTGTTTGACTAAAGTTCTGTCTTACCTTACAGGATGGATGTTTGCTGTCCTTCCGTGCTATAACGCTCAAATTACGCTGTTATGGTGTTCATATTTGTTTGTAGCACATGTCTGGATTTCGAGACAATCCGCCTGAGTAGATATTGAGGTAGAAATTGTGTGTGTTTGAGAGCTAGCATGAGGGCTAACGCGACACGAGCCACGTTTGTTGACAGTGAATCAGCTGATTAGGGTGAGTGTTCCTCAGAAGCTCGCGTGATAGTTCAGCACGAGCTGCTCGTCCTTTTACCCAGCTCTCTAGCTGAATGTGAGGAGGGAGAGGAAGAAGGAGAGGAGGAAGAGGAAGAAGGGGAGAACTGAGCAGGAGAAGATGCCGTGCACCTGTGGGAACTGGAGGAGGTGGATCAGACCTCTGGTGGTGCTCCTCTACATCCTGCTCCTGCTGGTGGTTCTTCCCCTGTGCATATGGGAGCTGCAGAAATCAGAGGTCTGATTCATTAGTAAAAGGGAAACCCCACTCTTAAACACACACATCTTTATACTGAAGTATCTGCCATGGGGTCAGTGATTAGGGCGTTAATTTGTTGGTTGGTGTTGAATTTTCAGGGGAAAGTAGCTAATGCATGCTCAGAAAGTCCCCAGATGACATCACAGACTAATAATCCTAGATATTCCTAGAATTTTCACAGTCATTTGCATGTCAACACGTGTTACGTGGAGAAGGATGGTTTTCTGAAGACACGGAAAATTAAAAAAAAAGATTTAAAAATATTTCATATAGAAAAAAAAGTTGTCTTTAATCACTGAACCACAAATCAGCTTTTTACATATTACATGAAGAAGTGTGCACCTGGGACAAACCATCAGTGACTAGTCTTCAGGAACAGTGATGTTCAGTGATTGGGTGTTGGGAACAATGTTGATCAGTGATTGGTCAGTGGGAACAATGGTGTTCGGTGATTGGGTTTTGGGAAAAAATAGTGATCAGTGATTGGGTTTAGGGAAAAATAGTGATCAGGGATTGGGTGTTGTTGAACAATGGTGTTCGGTGATTGGGTGTTGGGGAACAGTGGTGATCAGGGATTGGGTGTTGGGGAACAATGGTGATCAGGGATTGGGTGTTGGGGAACAATGGTGTTCGGTGATTGGGTGTTGGGGAACAGTGGTGATCAGGGATTGGGTGTTGGGGAACAATGGTGATCAGGGATTGGGTGTTGTTGAACAATGGTGTTCGGTGATTGGGTGTTGGGGAACAATGGTGATCAGGGATTGGGTGTTGGGGAACAATGATGATCAGGAATTGGGTGTTGGGGAACAATGATGATCAGGGATTGGGTGTTGGGGAACAATGGTGATCAGGGATTGGGTGTTGGGGAACAATGGTGATCAGGGATTGGGTGTTGGGGAACAATGGTGATCAGAGATTGGGTGTTGGGGAACAATGATGATCAGTGATTAGGTGTTGGGGAACAATGGTGATCAGAGATTGGGTGTTGGGGAACAATGGTGATCAGTGATTAGGTGTTGGGGAACAATGGTGATCAGGGATTGGGTGTTGGGGAACAATGGTGATCTGTGATTGTTCTTTTGGTGCGATGCTTTTCAGTGATTAGTGTTCAGGAACAGTGATGATCAGTGATTGGTCATTGGGTAAAATGGTGATCAATGATTGGTCATTGGACACAATGGTGATTCCGTGACTGGTGCTTCTTTTCTCAGTCACCATTTTCCAACATCTTATTAATGTGACCTCCAGTGTCGAAATGGTGGACCTATTGGTGCAAATGCGGGACTTAAAGTCCCAGAAAGCAGCGCAGATATATACGACGCTGAGTCACAGCAGAGACCCGGCTAGTTAACAATCTATGAAATGATGAGCGTGATGGAGTTGAGGATGGTATTAGCATGAAAGTTGAAGCTTTGGAAGCTGATCTGTTTGAGCAGAGTGAAAAGATGAGGAAGTGAGAGAGCTGGACAGACTAAAGGACTAAAGCGCCGCCCCATCGCTCTCTTAGATGAAACGAAGGTTAAGTCCCACTGCAGGTAGAACAGCATTGTGGGTAATGTAGGAAACCGTTAACTAAAGCGAAAATAGACCAACATAGCCAACTCGGAATTTCATAACAAAGAAAGACCGTTGAAGATCACGTAGTGATTATAAGTATTGACGTACATGTCAGGGTGGACTTTTCTGTTAATAACCCAGTGTCTTGGTTCTTCTTGATGATCTGCGAAGGTCTGATCTGATCTTGCTGGCTTTTGCTTAGGTTGGCACTCACAACAAAGCCTGGTTCATCGCAGGCATTTTTGTCTTCATGACAATCCCCATATCACTGTGGGGGATACTTCAGCATCTAGTGCACTACACCCAGCCCGAGCTGCAGAAACCCATAATCAGGTAAGTATGACATCAAGCGTTAATCACATATTATCAATATTAGGTTATATTTTCACACGCTGGCTATCATGAGTATCATTAGATATCACTGCTTCATAACTCCATTATTAGTCATAGTAACCTGATTGGATGTTAAAATATTTTTTGTACCAATTGATTTTTTTTTAAAATCATTTTCTTATGATCTTGTTTTTCTTATAAATATTTTTAAATATTTTTTTAAAATAATATGGCTTAATTGTTTTGCCAGCAAACCTAAATATTGTCACAAATATCTTCAGATATTGGGCTATATTTTCCATATCATCCACCTGATACGGTGGCAAACAAACTTTATACATAAATACATACAAATAAATGTCATTGGCTGAAATGTATCGTTAAAAAACAAATACAAACTAGATTATATCGTTTTTCCGTTCTGTTTATGTTTATGTTGCTTGCTAAGAGCATAAGCTCACATACGTTCCTGAATAAAACTCCTGGAGGTTTAACATCGTATCGATCTTCAAACATGATTTGTTGCAAATGAAATATTTTCTCCCTGACTTGCCTTTGACTCATACCCTTACAATCCGTGTGTCTTTGACACCAAACGTCTGATCGAAATGCCATTGTCTTAAAGATAACTCGCTCAGTATTGATTAACGAATGTGCTTTGTAAGCGCCAGGTATGAGCCATCGAGTCAAATCGGCGAATACGACACAATGTCAGCCTAGTTAAACATTAAACACTTCAAATTATTAAACGTTATTAAATGTTAAATATTGAACATTGACCACCAGGACGCACATTAAGCCTTTCCTCATCATGACCAGAGTCTCAATACGTGTTCATGTTGCAGCGTCTGATCTGTTCCTCCTTCATGTCTGTTCTTTCTGTTTATTCTTAGGATATTATGGATGGTTCCGATATATAGCTTGGATAGCGTAAGTATTTTTTTTTTTTGGAATCTTTTGTCTAAAATGTTTGCTTACCAAAGTCATAAGTGCTGTGTTTGTGCTATCTTAGCTTTGCTTGCATGTCTCTTCCATCGTCTCCAAGGCAGGCGGTGATTGAGGGCTTAACGTCGAGAAGCACATGACTTCACTTAGGATCGGCTGCAGTCCTACTTCCTGAACTGCGATCTCAGTGTCAAATCAAAGTCACACGCTTCTCGTTGTTGTTTGCTGGAGCCAAACAGTCTTCTTTGTTTGTTTGTTCCGATAAACAATTTATGCCACAGCGCTGCTGAATTCTCAGCTCTGATTGGTCAGAAGGTTTATGTTAATGTGTTCATTCTAATACCTTAGCGTAATATGTTGACTTATAAACTGTAAACGATTAAAAAAAAAAGTAATAATTAGCAAATCTGTGTGGTATAAGAAGAATAAAACACACAAGGACGTGCTGTTGGAGGAAAATTAATCAAAGCCTGGTAACAGTAACTCTGCTTGGCACCAGGCAGCATCACACCATCCCATCACTGATTAGTTTCCTATAACAGCACACCCCGAAGTGTATTATTCCTCACTTCATGTCGTTAACCCGACCAAATTTCTCTGCCTGTCTGTAGTGGATTGCGCTGAAGTACCCGGGCATCGCGATCTACGTGGACACGTGCAGAGAGTGCTATGAAGCCTACGTCATTTACAACTTCATGATCTTCCTGCTGAACTACCTGGAGAAGCAGTATCCCAGCCTGGTGCAGATGCTGGAGGTGCAGGAGCAGCAGAAACACCTGCCGCCGCTCTGCTGCTGCCCGCCCTGGCCCATGGGAGAGTGAGTGTCTTATAGAATTCCTGCACAGGTAAAACCTACATACTTGTCATGGTCACGTGATCAAGCGTAACCTGCGTGGCCACGCCCATACAACAAGCCGTTCATAATAATAAAGGAGAATTAACCGGTTCGTACGTAGTTCACGCGGAAGTGGTAGCGTGACAACCAGACACGCCCATCAATCATCATTACTACAGATGACCGCCGACAGCATGATCCTCTCCGAATAGTACCTTCGTGTGTCTGGTGTCTCAGGTAAGACTATGTGAAGTGCAGGAACAGACTTCAGAGAGTCGTCCTTTGGTGACTGCCGCTAGCTCGTGCGTGAGAGCAGTGCTTTTTTTAGACGTCTTTAGCTCAGCTGAACTGCAGCCAGGTTGAAACAAGCTTCATTCAGGCCAACACTGTAATGCGTAGCTGTATTGTTTCTCAGCAGAAGGGTTATAAAATGGAACCATGTGTGCTTGTGTACATGTACATTCGTGACATTTTGAAACAACAGCTCTTTATTTCTGCTTTTTTTTTTTTTTTTTTTTTTTTTTTTTTTACCTTGCAGCTGAAAATACTTCTTTCGAGACCAATTCAGAATATATCTTTAGTGGGCACTCTGGGATAACAGTACTGGACAGAGCTACTCTTTTTTTTAAATACTAAAACTGCTAAAACACACGTGGAATTTTGATTAATCCGGGTATACAGGTTTGAAACAGTGTGACATTGCACCACAGACTAGGAAAAGCTTTTTGTATTATTTTTACATACAAGCTGTATTTATTACAGTGTCACTGCCACTTCCTGTTTAACTTTCAACTAGACTTTAATTTTCCACCCAACAGCAAGGTGCTGCCTAATTTCGAACCAGGCCATGCATTTTTAAGAGTAAAGGTGCACCATTAGATGATAAACACAGCTCCGAAGGCTCATTTGGCTGCGTTTAGCCGCACTTCAGTGCAGCCAGGTTGAAACGAGCTTCAGTCAGGCCAACACCGTAATGTGTAACATTTGTCTGACTGAACGCACAGTGGAACTGTGTGTTTGAGAGATTCTGGGTCATCTGCGTCTGTGTTTCTTCTTTTCTTTTCAACATGTTTATTATTAAAACCAACTGCGCCAAAGTACTGTTCTCGACTCTGATTGGTCAGAAGGTGTTCAGGTTTCTTCAAATCGCACGAATTTCTTTTCTTTACTTACACAGGGACTTGTATCTTTTTTGTTTTTAAAGACGTTTATCATTATTGAAAGGGTGACGTTTTCTGTGAGGAAACATTTATGGAAGGAGTCTCCAGTGTCAGCGCTTTGTAACAGTCAGACGTAAAGCTGTAATTTTATGTTTTAAGACACAGGAAAGTCTTGACCATGGAGGACTCTGCCGCTTCTTGGTAACATGACAAATTGTTTTTTTTGTGTTTTTTTTGCCTTATTAACCTCTAAAGAGAAAAAAAAGTGAGATTGTTACGGGAACGACTGTTTATAGCTGCTGTAACGTAATTGATGAAAAGGACTAACTTGTTTCAGGGACATAAGTATAAATGGATCAAAAGTATGACGTATTTTAATTTAAAAAAAAGTGTAATAATTTGTAAAATTGCTGTAGTATAAGAGGAGTAAAACACTTTGGGGTGTGTCGTTATAGGAAAATAATTGACTTTGGGGTGGTGACAGTGACTCTGCTTCATCACACCACTCCACCGTTGATTATTTTCCTGTAACAGAACACCCCGAAGTGTTTTAGTCCGTATTAAAACACTTGTCATGTTTGAGGTTTATATGTAGGTAGTATTGTACAGGCTGATGTGTTAATGTGTGTGTGCAGTGAGTGATTGGTGATAATTGTGTGTGCAGGGTGCTGTTGCTGAGATGCAAGCTGGGTGTTCTGCAGTACACTGTAGTGCGACCCGTCACCACAGTCATCGCCTTGTGAGTGTCCCATTTACGCACCAGATACTCTTCCTCCAGTAATACCTCAGAGATAACATTAGCTGAAAAATTCCACTTACACAAATGTTCCAGTAGGAAAGTATAGCTCTATAGCCAAGTCATCATTTCGCTTCTTCAGGAGGCTTGAGGCTAATGTAGTTCCCAAGTAATAGAAACCTCATGATGAACTATGAGCGTGCCAGTATTTTTGATGTTTTGTTTTTTTTTTTTTTTTTTTTGGTATCTTCAGGATCTGTCAGCTTTGTGGGGTTTACGATGAAGGAAACTTCAGCTCCAAAAATGCCTGGACCTATTTAGTGATCATGAACAATCTCTCCCAGCTCGTATGTACCTCCTTATTCATCATTCTTAGTGTTCTGCAATACAGAAAGATGCATAAGGACAGAGTTGCTCCAAATTTAACATCAGAATGAATGCACAGATAAGTACAACAATAAATCTTTTTTAGTGTGTGTTTATTATACTATTTCTAGACCCTGAGTAACTGTAGAGGTTGTGACTACACGGCTCAGAACCAGAGTAGACCTGCATCTAAATAAAATGTCTTGGCAGAGAACCCTCAGTTTTATCTCTTCAATGCAAAAAATGTCTTGGCAAGTGAAAACATCTTGACACAAATTTGTGATTTCTATTTCTAGAGACGTTTGGGCAGATATTTAAAGTTTGAAATGATCCACAGAAATTAACGCCGGAAAGAAAACATGTCCGCGTCTACAGTTTAAGCGTATCATTTACAGTTTTTGAACATTTGCCATGATGATATGGGAGTCACCTGAAAACTATTCGTTCTGTTGTTTAAGCTAATGCAGAGCATTAAAAAAAATGTCAAAGCATATGTGAATAACGTTCACTGAAGGGGAAAGGATCCACGACGTGAAAGGTTTTTTCACGTCCAACTTCATGTGAACGTTGCCCTCTGAATTTTCAGTTTTGTAGATCAAGAGAAAACAATAAGGCGGGGCTGTGGTGTCTTTGGTCAGTAAAAGCTCATGGTAGAACATGGCGTTTATCAGCTGTGATGGCCTAAAGTATGCCGACACCTGACCATCACACCCATATGTGTTTTGTTGAACGTCCCATTCCATATTTATTCCCCCTTTGCTGTTATAATAACTTCCACTCTTGTGCGAAGGCACAACATTTTTTCCCATCAAGCGGTGCATCAGTTTTTGGTCAAGATCTTGTACTGCCAATGAAAGAGATGAGCACTGTTTAAAGTCTCCTCCAGCACGTCCCAAAGACTTTCACTGAGGTTAAGGTCAGGACTCCGAGGTGCCAGTTCATGTGTGAAAATGATTCTTTATGCTCTCTGAGCCATTCTTTCACACTTTTCACCCTGATGAATCTTGGCAGAGTCATCCTGGAATATGGCCATGATACGTCTTTCTACATGGTTATTAAAGAACTAAAAAGCTACACACTTCATCTTTTAAGATTAAACATATAACATGCTAGAAACATTATAATCACTCTAATAATGAGCCCTTCATAGACTCTTGTGTATTTGCCTATTCAAATCTAAACAGCGACTGTTTTTTTTTGGCCGGGCGGCGTATTAGCAAGCTGTCGATCAAACAGTGCGGTAGTAGCAGATAAAAACACAACTTCTGTGGAAGTGGCGTATGGTTAGAAGGTTTTGGAAAGTAATTATTCCACCCTGCCTTACATTTTTCTTACATTTTCATTTCCAAATGATACCAATATGAGAAAAATCGGCGTCTCAGTTAATAGTGATCCGATACCAGCCTTCTCCTAGTGACCGAGCTGACTCTCTGCAAGCTGGAGTTATGCAAAAAAAAAATTTATACAAAGTGGCACAGACATGAATGGTGTCTATTGCAGCTTGCATAATCTCCATGTTCTTGTTGCTTTCAGTACAAAACTACAGAAGCAAACTTCAGACACCTAATACTGCACAAGTGAGCATACGTTCACATGCTCAAAAAAAGTACCTTTTCCCGAACTGCCTCAACTTACCCCACCCTTCCAAAGTGCTTTTCAAACACTGAAAGTGTTATAAAACTGTTATAAAAGCATGAAACTAGGCTTGAGGTCTACACAGCATCCCTGATAGTTATTTACAGTTCAAAGCTAGGTAGCATAAGGTAATAAAGCGTTCACTGTTTTTGTTTTTGTTTTTATTTTTCCCCTCAGTTTGCTATGTACTGCCTGGTGCTGTTCTACAAAACGCTAAGAGAAGAACTCGGCCCCATCAAACCTGTGGGCAAATTCTTGTGCGTCAAACTCGTCGTGTTCGTGTCCTTCTGGTGAGAAAAACGATTACATCACACATCATAAACTTATCATAACGTAGCCTTGGACGAGCGTGATGGCATTAGCGGGAATCTAGCATCACCTACAGCGCACTAGGATTGGCCTGAATAATTTGAATACTCGAGTATTCATTTGTTATGATGTGAAGTTCGAAAGTTCCGTCTTTACCTCCCTGCTCCCTATACAAGTGCACCATGTAGGCAATGGCATAATGGTTTCTCCACCCTACGTCATGCACTGTACAATATCCAAATCAAGATTCACCCAAACGTTGTTAACGTCCTGAAAGACAGTCATGTGACCGAAAACGTGCTGCGTCATACCGACAACGATTTAATGATTCATCAGAGACGACGTCAGACACAAGTCTGTCGATATGTATCCCTGAATTGTAGCCAATCTAACACAGAAGTTGTTGCATTAAATATCTTCGGCGATGAAACTACCAAGAATACCAACGATTTTCCTAGTAATTACACTGATAAAAAAAACAAACATTTTTTCTATCTGTTATTTTTGGTTATAATTTTTATTTTATTTATGTAATAAAAATATTAGAATTATTTATGCATGTGATAATGTTAAAAACTGGCCTGTATTATACAAACCAAATCAGTCTGGTGTGATTGTGATGAGATGGCTAAGATTGTCACAACACTCTCACTCTCTTTCTCTCACACACACACACACACACATACACATACACAAAGTTTATGGATTAGTTACCTGCAATATCACCAAGGCTTGATTAACATATGATCTATTGTGCAGCTCTAGTGTAGACCGAGTGTGATTGTATTCTATGCATGAACGCAGCTCAAATGTACGTTGCCACTTTGTATGTTGAAACACACCGATAACTCACACACACACACACACAGGCAGGCGGTGCTCATTGCGTTGCTTGTGAAGGTTGGAGTGATTTCAGACTCTCACACCTGGGACTGGGACAGCGTGGAGGCCGTGGCCACCGGACTGCAGGTACACGATGATTTCTCTTCCACGTATTAATCTCTCTACTACAGCTACGTAAATAAACCTGAGCATGATGTGGTTCTGTTACAGGACTTTATCATCTGTGTGGAGATGTTTTTGGCAGCCATTGCTCATCACTTCAGCTTCACCTACAAGCCGTATATTCAGGAAGCGGAGGAAGGCTCGTGCTTCGACTCCTTTTTGGCCATGTGGGACATGTCAGACATCCGGGCCGACATCTCCGAGCAAGTGCGCAATGTCGGTGAGTCACCGACGAGCTTCATAACGTGTCTTGTACCACAGCGCTGTTGAATTCTCTAATCTGATTGGTCAGAGGGGTGCTGATTAATTTTCTCTAACAGCAGCTCTGACAGTTTTTTGACCAGTTTCACAGGTTTATATTAATGCGCTCGTTCTAATACGTCATTGTTTCTATAGCAACATCTTCCACACAGACTTCAACATAACTGAGTGTAATTGTTGGTATGGTGACGTTTTCTCCAAGGAGACTTATTTAACATTTATGGAAGGAGTCTCCAGTGCCAGCGCAGTTTAACAGAGGTAAAGCTGTAAAGTTTTCTGCCAAAGGGAAGCTCTTCATGACACAAGGCTTTGCAGTTTCTCTGTAACAAGTGGCCTTTTTTTTCTTATTAACTTATAGAGATAGAGAAAAAAAGGAAAGGCTATCTTGTTTCACAGGCACTTAACATTAAACGTAACTATAATCAGATAAAAAGTACATCTTTAATAATGAATAAAAAATGTAATTGTTGCCAGATTGTGGCGGTATAAGAGGACATGTTATACGCGATCAGTAACTACGCTTCATCTCATTGCTGATTATTTTCCTAAAACTGCACACGTCCAAGCATTTTATTCCTTACTTACTCTCTGGAATGTGACTGAAATGTTATATAGCACCCGTTTTAAACTAACTAATGTCAGTATATGGTTTTTTGTCTTGGATTATTTTCCTAGAACAGCACTCTCCATCGTGTTTTATTCTTTACATGCTTGATTTGCCTCAAGTGAAAGTGACAGATGATGTAAGCAGTTGAGCAGGTCTCTGTTTTTCTTAGGGCTGCAGGATATTGAAGAAAAATGCAATATGCGATAACTTGTTAAATGATGCGCTATGTGGTATGATAATGCTAAAAGTATGTAAAATCAATTCAATTTATATTTATATATTTAAAAACTGAAAATGGCATAAGCAACATACATATTTCTTATTGAGGAAAAGAACGCATTCTCTGCTACTTTGACTTTTTGTAACTTTTTGAAGTATTAAAATCATTCGGTTATCACAAGCCCGTGTGATATGCTTATTGCGATATTGACGTTTGTGACATTGTGACAATTTCGATATATTGTGCAGACCTAGTTTTAATTGTTATTTCTTTGTTATTAAAGTCAGTTTTAATGTTATTTGTTCCTGACAGCAGCTTTCTGGAACGGGACATTAACTGCACACCGTAATGACAGTGATAAATGGACTGCTGGGCGGATGTATGTGGATAAGTGGATAGACAGTGGATAGAAACTGGTGAATAAATGGATAGATGGATGGATGGATGGATGGGTAAATAAGTGGACAGATGGAGGATATATAAGTAAATAGATAGACAGACAGAAATATAAGTGGTGGATGGATAAATTCATGAACACATTGATACAAAGTTAGAAGGACAGAAGTGTAAATAGTCGGGTGTATAGAAAGATGGATGGAAAGACAGGATAATAGATGTATAGATTTATGGACAGAAGGATGAATAGAGAAGTGGTCCAGTTATATGGAACCAGATAGATGGAACAGGTAAGTGTGTAAATAGATAGGCACATGTGGATGGATGGATGGATGGGTGAAAGAAGGAAAGATGGAAGGATCTAGTTGTACAATGAAAGCCACAATCAACAGCAACCACGAGAGCGAATGAAACAAGAAATTACATATAAGGTTATCTCATGGGAAATTATATTTCCTTCTGTTTTTAATCTCATCGTGCATCTGGTTGTTCTCCCGCAGGCCGAACAGTTATGGGCCGGCCCAGGAAGAGCTACTTCGCCCGCGACGCAGAGCATGACGAACACCGAGGGCTGCTGTCCTCCGGCTCTCAGGACGCCGCCGTCGCTGAGGCTTCCTCCACTCCTCCGTCTCTATCAGGCCACTATCAGGGTCTGGGACACACCCGACCCCCTCACTCTCACTCGGCCCCCGCCGAACTCTGCTCCACACCCTGGGAGGGAGACGTGGACGACGTGGACGACATCACCCCCACCGTGCTGTCCGGGGATCCCAAAAACCAGGCGCGCACACACTACGCTGAAATCACTTAACACACGCGAACGCTGTTCACAATATTCCCAGTGACTAATTCACTGGGAGCGGCGGGTTACAAAGGCACACTGGGGATTTTAGTCAGCCTGTTTCACCCCGGCTTTTATCAATTTTAAGAAAATCTAATAATTTTTTCATTTCTATTGACTCATGTAAAAAAAAAAACTTCCGTTCTTTTAAGACAGCTAAATTAATTTTTTTGTAAATTGCAAAACAATTTATTGACACTATTTATCTGTTCCTTCCCCTGCAGAAATGCATGTTTTAATATTTTAAAGTCACCCTGTGTCCTTGTGGCATTAGTGTCTCAGTTAATCTGTTGACTGAAAACATCATGATGTAATCAGTGTTTGCTGATTACACACACACACACACACACACACACACTGTGCCAAAGTGATCTGTTTTTTAAGCCAGAGAAAAAGCTGAACAACGTGCAAATGACATTTATGAAGAAGTGCACAATATACTCGAAATGCATGAAGCTTTTTTCTCTCAGCCTCTGAGCAAATATGTCGCATTCATTACCTGTTATGCTCCTTTTTTAAATACTAATTCCTTAGAGGGATGTTCTGTCTATATTCTTTGCGTTTTTATGGATGATTTATTTAATTTTTCTTTTATTTTAAATGAAGCTAAAGTGAAAAGGTTCCTTTTACTCCAAATTTAGCTGATTAGCCAAGACGTGTCTTCGCTACTAGGCTAATGTAGCTAACAACTAATTTACAGTTTAGGTGTAGCATTTACAAATTTTGTCCCTGTACCACAGCAATAAGGGAGACACTTTTTAACAGCAATTCACTGAAGGGGAAAGGACGTATGGCTGTGAAAGATGCACAATAGCTTCCGATAGCAGTTAATTTCACTCCGCACTGACTTTCACTATCCTCAGTCATGCAAGCCAATAGAAAAGAAGGCGGCGGGACTTTGGACTTTTTGGTTCAATACAAAATGGAGGAGATTGTTATATTTAAGTAGCGTAACAGTGGACCTGAAATTAGCATTGCCGATTTCTTACTGTTGTTTGTCCCACATTTGAAAATAAATTGCCATTTCATCCAGTGACAGGTTTTTGTGTGAAAATTCTGGTAATTCTCTGCTTGCTCGAATTTTCTTGTGAGCAATGTCGGCACCTCTTGGAGTAAGTAAAGCATATATCCTCCAGATTAACACTCGAATCAAACCAAGTTCTGAAGTGGCAGAAAAATATACAAAATGACGTCGAAGGGCTAAAAACAGTCGTTGCGCCACCTGGAAGCTGAATCACTTTCTGTCTCAGGACCAAGTTTGGTATGAAAGTGAGTACCAGCCTCAGGTAGGGGACGTGGCCTATAGCTTAAAGGCGGAGTTAAGTGTCAGACATGATTTAGATGTTAACTAAGCTTAAGTATTTAATTAAATACAGAACTATTCTGCTATTTAATGAAACAGTTCTTGTACAAATGTTATTACCGAATCACCAGTGTTTACTTGTTAGTGATATTAGCCTTGTAGCGCTGGTGCAAATGAAATATAAATATTAAATTTTGAATAGGAAGCATGTCTTGGCTGATAGATGACTTTTGGGGTGAAAATGGAGGGAAAGTTGAATTAAATGAGAACATAAGCTTTAATACAGAAAGATGAAATGAAGTCAGTACTTTTACTTTTTGTTTTGTTTACCAAGTAATAAAATATGAGAGATAATATTAAATTATATATATATATATATATATATATATATATATATATATATATATATAATATATAATCACATTAGTT
>CM075005.1:4172897-4188021 GCA_037576675.1 Pangasius sanitwongsei | reverse complement strand
ATATATATATATATATATATATATATATATATATATAGATATATATATATATATATAGAAAATATATGCACATTAATGCACAATTTAATTGAAAAGAACTGACTTTACATCCAAATTATATTCGTGTGAGATCTTGGGGAAAAATGAAGATGCTAAATCACAATCTGACAGATGTTCTCGGACCTGCCTGACAGATGTTCCTGTCTTCATTTGTGTCGTTTTCCTGATGCTTGGTGCAGAACAGTAACCGAGTCCAACACATGATTATTCACCGAGTAATCGTCTTACAGCTGTACACCTCGGCTACTGTTGTCTGGGTAGCACGAATGTCCGTCACAGCGTATAACATTATACCATGATTAACATATCATTTATATACCATTAAACATAACAAGACTGTAAGAATTGGTCAGTGTGCTTGGTTGTTTAATGATCCCACTGGCACTGAAGGTTACAAAACATTTGCATGGTGCAAAAATCACATGAACAAACCAAAAACACCCCAGAACGTAAGAAACACATCAACATGAACACAAACTGGAAAGGGGCGGTCCTTAGAGAATATCGGATGCTTTGGTGCTGATTGGAGTTGACGGCGTATCGACGGTGACATCATGTGAATGCCCTTGATAAAAAATAAACATGATTAAGCATGGAGCATCAGCAGATCAGTAGATCTGAGCTCCTATTTCCTCCTACTTTAAACATCTCTCACACAGACACTTGCTGTAACCAATCAGCAACAAGCATTTGATTTAATAAGGACCGCCCCTTTCCGTTTTGAGTCAGTGTTGATGTCTGATGATGTTGCTACGTTTTTGGGTTGTGTTTCATGTGTTTTGGCCACCGTACATTAGAAATAAACCACTTTTAACATAAGCATAACATTCAGATCAGAGCACATAATGATAAATACCATCTCAGTGTTTAAAAAAAAAAAAAAAAAAGGAAAACAAAAAAAACTATAGACTAGATGTACTTCAAAAGACCTGTCCTCATTTTAAAGGTGCAGTCTCATTTTTTTTTTTTACAAAGTATTTTAAAATCTGTAATAGTTATATAATTGTAAAGTTCCTGGCATGCAATGAACGTGGCATGCTTCTTCGTTCCCCCCCCCCCCCCCACCACCACTTTCCCGAACCTGAATCTAGCTCCGCCCCCGCCGTCTGCTGCCCAGCTACCACCTCTTTTCCCTAAAATCAAACCCATGAGGAAGTTTCATCAGAGACGGTGTGTTCAAATGAGGGGAAAGGGAAACGCTTCAGTGTTTTCACTGCAGTTCGGTTCATGCGGGTGACACGAGGGGCTGTAAAATTGACACACCGCTCCTTTAAGCTGAGTTCCTATTAAAGATCCACCATGACATAAAGCCTCTCTTTCTTGTGTGAAGCATTACTCTATCAAGTCCGCGACCTTTTCCTTAATGAGCTGCAGTCTCCTCCTCTTCCTCCTCTCTGATGGCCGTTATGGAGATGCTGCTCTTGTGGAACTGGACGCTCAGCCTGACCCAGTCACCCGCGTTCACCACCAGGGGGCGCTGCAGGATCACAGCCACCTGCTTCCAGTGTGAATCCGGCCTGAAGGTGCTCACACACACATCAGAATCCAGGTAGATGTGGTACCAGAAGGGGATGGCTGTCACCCTGCCGGAGGCGTTCACTCGAACCTGCAACAGGAACAGCAAGTCTTTATTTAACAGAGACAAGGTACATAACAGATACATGCTCATGCTTTGTGTGTGTGTATTACTTTATATGAACACACACCTAGCTGAACAACTCATCAGCTCCTCAATATTTCCTGCTCTTCAGTCTACACATTCGTCAGATTCACTATTCATCTCTCCCTAGTCATTTTTGCTATTCGGGATTTTTCACTTTGTAGGATTTTCCTCCATATGGTAGTATTTTTTTCCCCCTCATTGTTTTTCCTCCCATGTATTCGTTCCTGTTCTGCTGTCAAACTGTGCTTTGTTGCTGATTTGTTCATATGCACATGCACAAGTGCATAATATTTTTTCCTCCTCTCTCCTTTCTTATTTTTTCTTTTTCCCTTAGAAGTGGCTTTAATAATCCACAAAATTGTAATTTCATATACTGCTAGCTATTTATTGTCCTCCCTAGAGGGGTGGGGGGGGGTTTATTAAACTAAAAATGAAAATATATATTTAAAAAAAATAAAAATGCACAGGGTATAAATACTACTCATAACCCTGCAGAAGCAGTGTGCAGTTTCGTACTTCATCTTGGTCATCTGATTTACAACATAAAACGATTTTGGGGAAGAAGACAACAAGGACAGCACGTTTCAGCAGTTTTTATCAGTTCTTAATCGGTAGCTGCTGTTTATGCTAATCAGCACGTATAATATTTTAAATTAGAGCGGAAAATAGGCAGCGCGCCTAAAAACAGTCACAGTGCAGCGCGGTCTAATCCAGCGAACAGGATTTGAAACTACACAGAGACTGTGGATGTTAACAGAGAGGGGCAGCTTGTGTACTCTTAATCATTTGAGAATGTCTGACTTTTGTAAACGCTGGCACATGTTGAGGAGAAATCGCATTCCTCATTGTCTGTGATAGCAAAAAATAAAACCTTTAAGGCAATACTTGTGTGAAGCTTTACCCGGACGTCTCTGCTAGTGTAGTTGTTGTTGCTGTCCATGAGGTCGAGGATAAACATCTCGGCTGGTTCGCTGAGGTGTGTGCACTCCAGCGTGGAAAGGTCCAGAAACACGTGAACAGGCACCTGGAAAAAGTCAGAAGTAATGATATATTAATGCTAATGTTAAGCAGGTCTTGTGTACGGAGGGGTGAACTGAAGCGTACAGTGAATTGGTTGATGAAGGGAGCGATGTTGAAGCCCAGTGTAGGTTCCGTTCCCTGCACAGCGCTCTCCTGCAGAAGCGTGTCCGATTCTACCAACATGCCGTGGATCACGATGCGCTCGGGGAAAACGCGGCCGCCTTCCTCCAGGAGACACCTTTTTTAAAAAAAACAAAAAAAAACAGCATGAGATGTAAACCAAGTCTGTTACACAACCAGGATGCTTTATCCCAGCATCATCAAAACATGGAGTCCAGTTACAGAGGACTAAAGTCAGATGGTTCAGTTTCACGACGTCACCAAGCCAAAGCAGGAATCTGATTCATTTTCAGTTTCACCTAGACAAGGTCGTTTTTCTGATCCATCAGTTATGCTTTTATCTAGAATTATGTCCATACATAACCATGTTATTGTACTTCACCTAGGCATGACGGCAGTTATTGAAAGTGACCTAGCCTGAGGATCAAATATCTTCAGTCTTATCAAGCCACGGTGTTAGCTATCTTCGGTTTTACACATCAGTTACTGAGCCAAGATATGACTTTTCTGAGTGTTACCTCGCCAGGGCATCACTGTGTAGGGGTTTTACAGAAACAGACACTCAGACCAAGATGAGTTTTTACCTATCCAAGACATGAGTTTGAAGAATTTTACTTGGGCAAGACATGAATTTATTGGATTTCACCTAGCTATGGCATGAGTTTTCTGGATTTTACCTGGCCAAGGCATGGATCTTGTAATTTTTATTACCCGGCCAAGACATGGCTTTTCTGAGTTTTACCCAGCCAAGACTTGAGTCCTCTAGGTTTTATCCCACCAAGACATGGCTTTTCTGAATTTTACCCAGCTAAGATACGAGTTTTCTGGGTTTTCCCCAGCTAAGATACGAGTTTTCTGGGTTTTCCCCAGCTAACGCTTGAGATTTCTGGATTTTACCTAGCTATCACATAGGCTTTCTGAGTTTTACCCAGCCAAAACATGAGTCTTCTAGGTTTTACCCCAACAAGACATGGCGTTTCTGGGTTATACCTGTCCAAACATGGCTTTTCTGGGTTTTATCCACCAAGACATGGCGTTTCTGGGTTTTACCCAGCCAAGACTTGAGTCTTTTGGGTTTCTCTGTGACGTGACAAGCTCTATTTTTTGTCTTATTTAACTTAAATAGAGAAAAAGAGAGTATCTGGTGAGGAACAACTGTTTATAGCTGCTATAACGTAAGTGATAACAAGGAAATAACTTCATGTACTTTCCACAAAATTAAATGTAACTATAAACTGAATAAAAAGTGTGAAAGTTCTTTAATAAATAAAAAAACTGTTAGTGTTGTCAACTATCTGTAGTGTAAGAGGAATAAAACACTTCGGGACATGTTGTTACAAGAAAATAACTTTGTCGATTATTTTTGTCATATTGGAGTCCTTACATGACCTAGCCACAACAAAGAGTATCTGGTTTAACTTGCCCAAGCCACTGTATTTCTATTGTTTGTATCCAAGACATCAGTGATAAGGCTTTTACCTAGCTAAGGAAGCCTTCTCCATGAGGTTTTGTCTGAGCAGGCCGCAGATTTCCACGCAGTCCAGCACGATGGCGCTCCACAGCTTATCCGAGTCGGGCCTCTGTAGCACGGCCGAGTCGTCCTCCACTTGGCCGAGCCAAAACTCCAGCGCGTCCTCGCGCACTCCATTTTCCCGGGCCAGGAGCTGCAGGAGAGCCTGGTGCTGTTGCTTCTCCACCGAGCTGTAGGCTCGCACCGGCCCTAATCGCGCTGCCATCAAAGAGAGCACGGAGAAACCCTCCGAGACGTCCAGCACGTACAGCGGCCCTGAGGAGGAGGAAGATTCCTCTCTGACCTCTGACCCACGTGACTCGAAGAAGGACAAATGTTTGGCCATTGCTTTCCGGAAGCACTCGTGATAATTGGTGTTGTTGACAAGAGCGATTTCAGAACACTCCAGAGTAAATGATTGAGCCGGAAGGTCATGGTTCGTCTGGAGGCCAGCCAGAGCGCTGCAGAGCTCCAGTTCAGGATTTGAAGGAACTTCAGCAGAAGCATCTTCATCCATGCTGCTGATGTGGCGCTTTTGGCTGCTGCTCATTACCCCAGCACAGGATACTCTCAGGTAAGCGTCTCTGCAGGAAACTTCCACCAGCAGTTCATCACTGCACTTCACACTGTAGTCTGGAGGCAAGATCAGAACATAAGAGTGTTCTGTTATACCACAGTGCTGTTCAGGTCTCCAGTCTGATTGGTCAGAAGGTGTTGATTAATTTTCTATAACAGCAGCTCTAACAGTTGTGCCGGCTGCAAGGCAAACCACACGTCTATATTAATCCCTGTTGTTCTAATGCGTTATCGTTTCTATAGTAACAGCTCATTCACAGGAACTTGCATGGCTTTTAATCGCTTAAACAGATTAGAAAATCATGTATAATCGTTGATATGGTGATGTTTTCTGTCAGGAGATGTTTACCATGTTTGGAAAAAGTGGTACCTTTAATAATGTAAGTGATAATGGGAACTAACTTGTCTGAGGATGTTCCACGACAGAAAATGTGACTATACATTCTTTAACTAAATAGATAAATTGCCAGTGTTGGCAAATTGCTGTAGTATAAGAGGAATAAAACACTTCAGGAAGTGCTGTTATAGGAAAATAATCAACAGTGGTAACAGCGAGTCATCATTAATTCTTTTCCTATAACAGCACACACCTAAGTATTTCTTTCTTATTTTATGTGTCATTACTCCTGCTGTTTAACTAATCTTTGGACTTATAATAATGAAGAATTTCACTGGATGAAAAAAGTAGTATTTTCATAACTGATTTAGTGAAAAAGTTACTTGGTAGGGGACTCGGACTTCTGCATCTAAGTGTAGTAGATGGTTCATAGTTTAAAAAAAAAAAAAAAAAAAAAGTAACCAGCATTTTATGCTATATTAGATTTCTAATCAAAACTGAGATTGTATGTTGTTTATTTGTAACTCAAATTCAATTTTGCATTGTTAGCATGCACAACCTTTTTTTTTTTTTTTTTTTTTCTAAACTGATACTGCTACATTTCACCCTTTACATGCTTCTTTCCAAGTAGTCTTACGAGTCGGGACTGGGTAGACGGCCTGCTCCCAGCACGTGTCTTCTTCCGGGCCGGTAGAGATGCTGTTCTCCTGGTCCAGATGTAGCTGAAACCACACAGCCAGAGCGTCAACGTCTCCGTCCTGGATCACAGGCACACGCAGCCGAGTCGCTTCCCTCAGACACAGGCCTTCCAGCTCCTGCAGCACACGCAATCAGCACACATGATTCATATTTCAGGCAACATGGTTACTGAAAAGATGAAGGAATCATTCTCAGATGAGGAGTGTATTTAATAGTGCATAAAAACGTAACTATGTTTTGCTAACAAAGTCTATATTGTTTGCTGAAGAGGGAGTGGTGGTGGTTTAAAAGAGAGAGAGAGAGAGAGAGAGAGAGAGGGAGGGGTTGGCCAATATAATTGCAATATGCTATTTTTGTCCATGTGCTTTGCCAATCCTATCATACAGTAGGATAAAGTTCACCTGGGCACGTCAGTGATACCAGAGATTAATACTGAACTTCATCCAGCTCAAAACTAAACCTGGAAGAACTGAATGTTCTAGCAGGTAACTGAGTTGACTGACATTTACACTAGCTGGGTTCCTGCAGTGTATCTGGGTACCTGTGGGTTGTTGAAGTCTATATTCATCACGCTGCAGGGCTCGGTGAGGGCAGTGAAGCCTCCAGGCAGACGGCTCAGTCTCTCAGTGGTGTACGGCTCCGACGACTCATCTGCGTCCCCCGAACACCTCACAGGACTGCGGATGTGTCCTGCTGCAGCCAGATCCAGTCCCCCTACTGCGCTCACACACAGCCTGCGTGTGTATACACACGCACGCACACGCACACAATTAACACAATGATTAAAATATCAGTGCTGTTCATCTCACTCCTTACATAACACTTTATACAAGAGTTTATTACTAGTGAGATTTTTAACCCTGTAAACATGCATGCCCTTTGACCTCTCACCTGTGGTGTCTGCGGATCTCGTGGCACTCCAGGGCCATCGCGAACACGGTGGCGCCGGCCGGTATGACTCGACCCGTTTGGGAAGGACTGGACAGTGGAACATCTTCAGCGTTCTTTCGGGAAGTTACACAACGCAACAGTTCAATTATTGAAACAATCACAGTTTAAAGATTCACCTCTACAGCATAGACATAATCATATTTTATAATGTTATAATCTCTGTATCATCGAGCCAAGAGGGTCCTGAGGGAGGACAACAGATATAATTATACGTTAAGGATGGAAATAAGACAAAAAGCTTATCAAGCTGGATATGAATGGATTTCTTCGTAAATTTGTAAGACATTTACAAAAGAAATTTGGTATTCATGAAAATCCTGTAATTTCGGAAGAACGTTCGTATCGTCCTCGTGCTCCTGAGTGTGTGTAAAAATCCCGCATAAGTACACTAATTAACATAAACCTCGCTTAATCGACTTCTTATCACATAAATCGCGATGAGTTACTGCACTTTTATATACGGATTATTCTGTCATGTTTAAATCATTTACGTATTTCCGTTACACACACACACACACATTTGAACATTTTGTGAAACCCAGACGTTTCACACGAAAGGCATTAAGTAAAGATATATTAAATATAAGATATACAAAACATTCGAATGTTTAAAAGGAAGACAGACCGAGGCGATGTGTAAGTCAGTTCTGTTTTCCACAGCATCTTCTTTCGGAAATTTGGAGTTCAGTTTGGCGTAAGCACGCAATTTTTTAAAATTTACACGCAAATTTACTAAAATATTGATAAATGAGGCCCGGTGTTATACTTGTGAAAATGCATAACACTTTATAGCAATGTTTATTATGCATTATGGATTGTTATCATAATGCATTCTAAGCAGTATTTGTTACTTTACAACCGTAACACACAATACCAACACTGAAAGTTATAGTTTATTCATTATTGTGTATTGCTCTGTTTCTAGAGAAATAATAATATATTGAAATATTAAAAGGTTCAATCATTATTTTGTTTAAATGTGTCTCACTTTAGCATATTATGTTATTATGAAAAAAAACTTTTAATATCTTATGTCTTTCAATTGTATTAGGAGACACGATATAGTACATTAAAATGACTATAAACAATTATTTCCTTTACTGGTTGGTGTAATTAAAAAAAAACATTAAATCATCAGTAAATCACTGTATGCAATCTAGGTTTCTGTGCTATTGTAAACGTGTCGTCGTTACCATGTATTATCATTGTGTTAAATATTAATGCATGTAGTCAGACTGTTATATGCGTATAATGTCTTATACGCTCATTATAAATATGGTTCTCATAGAAAGTGTTACTAATCCGTCTTAATGGACGTGTAACTCTTAGAGTGAATTAAATCTGGCAACTTACTGGTGGTGGTAAGAGCAGATGCTTCCAGGCGTGAATCAGACTCTCGACAATTCCCTCCCCGAGCAGTCCAGCATCCACCGTTTCCGTGACAACCAAGGACACCCTGCCGAAACATTTCACCGATTAACACGACGGCTGAAATCTGAAACCGGACTCACCAGACATTTTTTTTTTTTTTTTTTTTTTTTAACACATATTGTTCCTTCAGTGAATCTAGCATGTGTGACTTGTGTATAGATGACCTGTTGGGAATGTCTCTCGGGATTTCCATCTCCAGCGATTTCTTGTGCAGGATCTCGATGCTATCCGCCATGCCGTTGGCCGAGACCACCTCGCACGCCAGCTCGTACATGGTCTTGGACAGCTCGCAGGCGTACACCTCGCTCGCCCCGGCTTTCTTCGCACACATCCTGCCAAACACAAACACAAAGTGCACGCAAAGTGGCTGTGTTTGTCCGTGGTTTCCATGACGCATGAGCACATGTGACTGAAAAGGTGAGTGCGCAATGATTACTAGTTACTGTGGAAACGAGGTGATTGTATATTTGGCAGAGAGGTTACACGAAGACTGATCGTTTATTCAAATTATTATTATTATTATTTTATTTAATTTTGCATGATCTGGCACAAGTACTGTTGAGATGTAACCATAACGATAGTTGTTCAATGGTACACGGCGGCACCATAGCATCTATCGTAAAACTTGTAATAAAATTTAAGCTTATTAAGGTACACCTATGAATAAATTAGCATAAACATGATATATGATATCTGCCATGACATGTTTATGATGATGAGGTTATGTCAGTCTAATGATGCAAGGCTCAGGTAAAATGTTTCCAGTGTCTTTATGTCTAACTAAAGGAAGTCAAGGCAAAGTATTTCTCCGTGTGACATGGAGTGCTGTGAACCCGGCTGGATAAAGATCTTACCCGAGGATGCCGGTGCCTGTTCCGATATCCAGGACGCTTCTACAGCCGTCCTGCACCGCCCTCTGAATAGCGAGCTGGTACTTTCGATTGCGCCCGTTATCGTTAAGCATTAGGAAATGCCAGCGCTCCACCAGCCAGTTAGCCACCCTGTAGAAGTTCTCCTTGGCTTCTGGGAAATCCGGCTTCAGTTTCAGGGCTTTGTAGAAATGCGCCGCAGCCTCGTCCCTGAAACCCATCCTGAGATACACGAACAGTAACAGCTCATTCTCTCGCTGGAGAAAGGAGCTACTGACTCACTACAGACGTGATCTATCGTCTCTCCTCGTTCGGAAAAAAAAAAACAAGGAAACAGTACCTGAAAAGATGCTCGCCCATGCTGTTGACGATCACCTCGTCTTTAGGGAACAACTCCAGCGCTTGCTCATAGCAGTCGAAGAGCTCCTGAATGCGACCTACTCCGTCCAGCTCGTCAGCCCACTTCAATAGCGTGAACCTGAAGGAATCCTGTTAGTGCAGAAAGATAACGGAGACAAACGTAAGGCTGGTAATGGAAAGCAAACACACGTACACGTAACACACGTGCACATGCACCAATGCTATACTCTAGTTCTTTTGCATTAATGCAATGATTCTCAAAATGGTGTTTGATTTTTTTTTTTTTTTTTGGTTACTGTTCTGGAAATCACAACCAAACACTATCAAAGTAAAAATATTTATTAATGAGTTGCTTATAGTAAATAGCCAGTTTGTGCACTTTAACTGAATTATTAACTGTAATTACTGAGTTGAATCTAAACCTCAAATAACTCAAACGCATATAAATCATCCTAAAAATCATCCCATTCAGGAACGCAATGCTCCATGGCTCTAATAAATCCACAAAATCTTACTGTACACTTGAAAAAATAATGTTCATGATATAAAACCAGCCACGGAATTTATTTTACAGTTTAAGGAGACCCTGCCTACAAAAAAAACCTTTAAGATCCCCTGTCTTAATGGACAGGAGATGTGTTACAGTCAGGAACTGCATACCTACACAGTGCCCTATAAACCTGGCACTAACTGCATGTTTGATAAAATGATTTTAAAAATGTTCAGGTTTCTGTCTGTGTGGAGTTTCTGTGTTTGTGTGGGTTTCCTCTGTGGTGTCTGGTTTCCTCCCTCCTCCCAAAAAAACAGGTGAAATGGCTATGAGGACTTGCCACCTAGGTGCGAATAAGTGTGTGTGTGTGTTTGTGGTGCCCTGAGATGTACCGGCACCCACTCCAGGGTGTATTCCTGCCTCACGCTCAGCGTTCCCGGGACACACTCCGGATTCAGTGTGACCGGGATAAAGTGGGATAGATAAAGCGCTGAACGAAAGTGTGTGATGCTGTGAATCTGGGAGATCATCCTGAGATGATTGGATGATACGATTTTCTAAACATTTGCGATGAATCAGAAACTGTTTTCATCTAACCACCTGGTGAAGAAGGTCTACCAGTTTGAGACTTTCGGACTTTCATGCTGAGTTTTGCAGCAGGAGTGAAACTATCTTCATCAGATCTTACTCTTGCCAGGTCTTTCAGAGCTGGGGCGAGGTTTAGGGCCAGGAGGAAGTGGACGAACGCGGTGCCGTGATCCTGCTGGAGGAGGCATTGCTGTGCGCTTTGGAGAGAGCTGGAGACGAGCTCGTTTCTAGCCGGATCTTCAGCCGGAGCTCTGCTGCTCCTCCTGCTGCTCCTCCTCCTGCTCCTCTTCCCCTTCACTGCCGCGCTGCTGCTGCTGCTGCTGGGCATCTCGGAGTGGCACAGCCGGGGCACGAGTCACCAATTAAACCGACAAATCAGTAAAATAACATCACCAAGTCTCGATATTAAACCATTCCGCTCACGAAAACTGCGCATTAAGAAAAACAAAGAAGAAAAACGCTTCCTCTCGCCATTGCTAGTTACTTAACCTGCATGTAAATAACAGCAGTAAATAAACTGCCCCTCCGAAAGCTGTCAGAAATGTTCCCTAAAATACACACACAATCTATAAACTAAAGATCATATTCGCTACCTTTTTTCTATTTTTACCAAAATAAAAAAAAAACCCTACATTTTTCCATGCATCTGTTGTGTAGAACTGACTGTCCGTCGCGTAAATATTCACGGCGGGAAACGACCACCACTGAATCATTAGTTCTGCTTGAGAGTCTTGAAATGCTAGGCTTTGTTAGCCATACACGTTTACAATGCCGCCATCTTGCAAAGGTCAACTGTCTGTGACTTCCGGATTGATATGAATTGTTTAAAGCATTAAATAAGCTTTTCAATAAAAAATATTTAAAAATATTGCCACAGTGGATGTAAGAATCTTCAACACTTCATAAGAAGAGAACAACAAATAACTTTCCCGCATGAATCTCAATATGTATTACAATATGTGTTTTTGATTTAATGAAGGAATTGAAACAGGGATTAAAGCAGGTGGATGAATGAGTTGAGTTGAGTTGTTAGCTTGATGCTTAATGTTTTTGATTTATTTGTGATTCATGGGCTTAATGTTTGTTTAAATCATGTGATTTATATTTACAGTTGAGTTACGTTCCAGTTATAGATCTCTGTTCTGATTTAGTACGATCAGTCTGGTATTATATTTCATTTAATTGGTGGTGTAATAGATTTAAATGTGTGAAAATCAGTAAAACCTTTTCTCCACGCTGGCAGGTCTTATCTTAGTTATCTTCATTATAATAGTTTATGCCTTGTTGGTACACTTAGCCAGCGTACCTGTGCTTTTCTGGAATTAGGGTCAACAAGTAAGGAATAAAATATTTATAGTAAAATAATCAATGACAGGATGGTGTGATGAAGTGACAGTTACTGCTGATTTTTTTTTTAGTCTTTACCTGTTACATCACAGCAATTTACCAATGATTACATGTTTTATGTAGTAATGTCATTCTTTTTATCCATTTATAGTTGCATTTAACGTTGTGGAACATCCATGAGACAAGTTAGTTCCTGTTATCACTTACGTTATAGCAGCTATAAACAGTCCTTCCTTCACCAGTCTCTCTTTCTTTCTCTCTTGCAGCTTGTTGAGACTTTATCCATATTTATAGAAAATCTAACCTTACAGCTTTACCTCTGACTGTTAAAAAGCTCTGACACTGGAGACTCCTTCCAATAATGTTAAATAAACATCTCAAAACATCATCATAGCAATGATTAGACATTTCTCTTTATTCAGTAACAACATTTCTATCTGCTTGTTGTTAGCTGTATGTTTAGATTATGTTGATTGTCCGATTATGTAGAAGTCCCTCGTTAAGTTGTTGCTATAGAAACGATAACGTATTTGAATAAGCTCATTAATATTCCCCTGGATTTAAATTATTGCTGCACTATTTACAGAGCTGCTGTCATAGAAAATTAATCAACACCTTCTGACCACTCAGGATCGAGAATTCAACAGTGCAGTGGTATAAAATATCGATAGTGCCAATATACCCTGCTGAAAAAACACAACAGAAACCTTCATAGAATTTGTAATGGTTTTAATAGTTATAATGGGAATTGTATTGGTTTTAATGGAAACTCTAATGGTCCCTGTGGGTCTCTACTGGTAATTTGTTGCCTTCTATTGGTGGCATGTCTAGCGGATACCATTAAGGACCAGTAATGGGAATGGTTTTAATGGTTAGCTGATGGTTTGTAATGATATTTGTAATGGAAACCATTAGAATTTCTCTGATTTCTGTGAATTTCTATTGTTGTTTTCAGCTGTGTATTTACAGTTACGCCACCTGCAGTAGGTGGAAAATCAAATTATTTTAAACAAATTGTGACAGAAATATAAGATATAATAAAATAAATTAAAGATATAATAAATTATAATAAAAATATAAGATATAATAAAATATAATATAAACAAAGAATTGCTGTCATGTTGTCCATTTTCATTTTCTGACCAGATCCATCTGAACACACACACACACACACCACGTCGTGGTTTTTACATGCATTATATCGAGATACATTTTATATCCAATTCATTCCTTTCCAATATGGCGGACGTAGGAGCTTGTTGCCATGGATTCACCCCCCCACCCCAAGTTGGTATGACGTCAACACGACTGTCTACGCTCCTCCCCCAAAAAATTACGCGCGTGCAGTGGGAGGGGCTTCAGCTGCTCAGTCTGTCATTGCAAATGTTTGGGCGACGTGGACCTTCAACTTGACCCATTAACTTTATCTTATTGTATATATATTTTTTTTCCTTCAAGAAGGTGTTTCATTTTGTGCAGGTTATAAAGCGGATAATTCACCTATAATCCAAGACGCGGGCTCTTTTTTTTTTTTTTTGCAGGGGAAGACTTTATTTCAGTTATTATTTAAGGAAAAGCCTCGACTTCAACTCGCAGTTCATCCAGAAATAGCTCCTGGACATTTGGGAAAAGTGAACTGGACTGAAAATAAAGCTAATGTAGCGTTAAATATCCGGGTTTTTTTTTTGTGCTTCTTTTTGTAGCCAGTCGGCTTGTTTGTAGCCTCCTAGAAGTGAGTAAACTCAGAGCCATTCATTAAGAAGGAAAAGAGAGGAAGAGAAATGGGTTTGCACCCGCTGGAGTTCAGTGAGTGTTACCTGGACAGCCCAAGCTTCAGGGAGAAAATTAAAGCTCATGAAGCAGAGCTGGACAAAACCAACAGGTTTATTAAAGAGCTTTATAAAGACGGGAAAAACCTCATCAACGCCACAAAACGTGAGTCTGGCACCTTATTTCACTCTTTCTGTTCTTTCTTTTTTCCTTTCTTTTTTTATTTATTTCCTCGTCAGTTAAAATAAAATCCATGAGAACATTAGTGCTGCTTTCTCATAACCAAAATGGATCCTGCTTTCTCAACCAAAATGTCTTCATGTCAGGGTTTATCTAAAGATCTCATTCATAAACTACAAAAAAAAAAAAAAATTCTTTCTCCTCTTGGGGATGGTCCCACCTGTAGGATTAATCTCACCTGACCAGGGTTGCCATGTCTCAGAAAAATGTACAACCCATCTCAAACAACAACATCTCAAAAACTACTAAATCCATGTGTTATTTCTTTATTTTCCTTGTGATTCGCAAGAAGTTGTTTTCTTCGGAGCTTGCTTTTCAAAATGTCAAAATGCATGATTAGGCGCACACGCTGTACATTATGGATGAGCGCATCTTTTATTAATTTCATCAGGGAATATTAGCTGGTGTGGTGGAAGCGTTGCCACCAAACACCTCCACGGTCCTGGGTACGCTCCTGAGCTCTGGTGACTTCAAGAACTTGCATTTGGACTCTCCTCAAATTTCCCCATCAGGACCACTCTAGCTTTATGGGTGTAAGTGCTAGGTAATTTCCAAATCTGCAGCTATACCATCAAGGACACAGTGGTGACACAGTGATGACACAGTGATCCTGAATGAGTAATCAGATTCATTACAAGCCAGTTTGAAGGACAGGGACGTCTCCATGGTTACCGCGTGAAGTCTGAAAGATGCCGCTTATATGGTGGGCGGCTCACGAGGCGAACGGTGATCAAAATCCTCGTAAATAGGATGTGATCACTGCAGATTTGGTATAACAAAAAAAAACAAGTCATGGATTTTCTGGAACTCCATACCGAACCCACACGAAAAGACCAGAAAGTTTGGGCATTGGAAAAGGGAGATGAATTTTACATGGGAAACAAGTTCAGCATGGTGCACTCAGATTTTCTACAGTACGCCTTTTTGTCATCACCTAATAAGGACATTGTTTACTCCATAATCCCTCATTTCCGTCTTCCAATCTTTACAATGTATCTTACAACAGTAACAGTTCTGTATATCATATACAGTCAGGTCCATAAATATTGGGACATCGACACAATTCTAACATTTTTGGCTCTATACACCACCA
>CM075005.1:4145623-4156381 GCA_037576675.1 Pangasius sanitwongsei | reverse complement strand
CCATGTTCCGTCATTCATCGCCATGTCCCGCCATGTTCCGCCATTCATCGCCATGTTCCGTCATTCATCGCCATGTCCCGCCATGTTCCGCCATTCATCGCCATGTTCCGTCATTCATCGCCATGTCCCGCCATTTATCGCCATGTCCCGCCATGTTCCGTCATTCATTGCTATGCTCCGCCATTCATCGCCATGTCCCGCCATTCATCGCCATGTCCCGCCATTCATTGTCATGTCCCGCCATGTCTCGCCATTTATCGCCATGTCCCGCCATTTCTTGCCATTTATTGCCATTTCCCACCATGTCCCGTCATGTCATGTCATTCTATTGGTTCTGGTACCAGTTTTCTTTAGTGTAATTAACAGCCCCTCGTTCTTTCAGTCATTTTTTTAATCACAGTAACTGCATTTATTACTCATTAATTAATGTACATACTTGAATGTTTTTTACATTAATGTTTGTATAACCTGCCCTGTGTTCTATAACCAACCTGGGGCATACTTAAAAGATAATATTCAATATCAAAATTTCTCTCTGAGAGCAGCATTTCTTCTTTATTGCTAGCTCAGAATCAGCGGTCACATTTGTAAACAGGACAGATGGTTAATACTTGGGTAACCTCAAATGCAGGGAAAGTGTGTTTATTGGTCTGCCAATAGTTGAGTGCTTATTTACTTCTGCTTTGCAGCTGCTGCAGGTCACTTTGGCCTGTAAAACCAGCATTACCTTCACTCTTTCTGCATTTATTCACATTATGAGACCTCTGAGCTGTCGTTATTATATTAGTGGCAATGATAATGCCTGTAATGGTCTATTGTTTGATTTAAAAGAAATATGTATATATGTATGGCCACAAAACAAGTGCACAACAGAGCAGCATCATTCATACTGTATGTGTGACCCTGTTTGATGGAATAATAATAATAATACAAATCATATTATTATTATTATTATTATTATTATTATCTCACGCACTGTGGAGCATTGATTGTGAGGAAGAATGAAGCTTAATGAATGTTCTTTGAAAAAAAAAATAAAGCAGTGTTTATTGCCTGAGTATTTAGTTCACTCAGTAAAGTGAGTCATAATTTCAATATAACATAATAGAAAAATGTGCTTTAGGCCATCTCTGACATTAAGACGTTGACTCTAACCTAATGCCACAAGTTTTGTGTGATTGAGGTTTAGTAGTTTTGCAGGCCAGGCAGATGCTCTCACACACAGATTTAGCTCTGTGCACCCTACAGCCTTTGTCCCGTAACAACGGAGTGGCTCAGTGTTGTGTTCCGATTGGACGTTAAGCACAAAAGACAAACCTCAGAGTCTGACCAGCAAACTGACCATCAGATTTTAGATGCAATTACATTCTTGCTGGCACAAAGTATTCACATTGTACTGGAAGCCAAACATTTCCACCATTTCATGCTTAAAGAGAGTGTACAGGAGAATAATAATATTATCAGCCTTGAAGTCGGGAACTGCTTGCTGGCAGCGGCAATAAAGAATACTCAGCTGGATGGTGGATATTTTTAAGGGGATTTTGCAGTAATTTTCAGTAAACAGTTAAAAAACCAAACAATATATTTTCGATATAAATCAGTTGTCTAATGTCCACTTGGCTGACATTTTCACTGTTGATGCTGTGTATACGTGTCTGCACACTGACTGGCACACGAAAGCAAAAAACAAACAAACGAACAAAAGAAACCCAGCATATTTCTAATAATCACTTTTTTAAATTTTCACAGTCATTAAGATTATTTGTAAAGTGTTAAATTTGGCAGTTTGTTGTAGGCCTGTTTAATCTTTTTTAAGTTAAACTTTTTGGCCTTTTTTCTCTTTCAGCCAAATAACCAAAAATCTGAACGTGCCATTTTTAACCATTTTCACTCCAATTTGTTTGTTAGCACCTTTAATAATTATAGTAAACTGATGTTAACTATATACTTGTCTAGTGTTAGCTAAATCAAGCATACATTGATAGAGTTTATTTAACGTTAATGAACGCAAAACTTTCTCCGTTGACAGAAAGCGACGACGCCCCTCAAGTCCAGCTGAGGGCACGTGAGATGGGGCAGGGGGCGGGGCTTCCAGACTTCAAAACACGTACGCAGAGCATTCCAGATTCACATGACGATTGGCTTATCTGCCGTGTTTACTGGGGGAGAAAGAAATTTTTTTTTTTGCCGCAGTTTTTAAATCATACTAGCATGGTCTGATGTTAAATTGCGGAGCTACTACGGGAAATGTGTCAGTGTCTGATAATATCATTGCGAATATCACTGGACGCTGTGGCAGGGTGCGATTGCCTAGATGTGACCCGTTTTTTTTTTGTTTTTGGTGCTTATATTGTGCATCTCTGAGATTTCTCCCTTTAATTAAGTCACCCTTATCAATGTTATGCAAACTCATTTTCGCTTCATGCTAGCAATCATAGCTGGTCACAGTATCATTTTCATGTTTACTTTAAATCGCTTAACACAGCCTCCTAAATCTCTGGTGTTTTCCATGTGGCGCTCAGCCAGAGAGCACTAAATTCTACTGATAAATGGGATGCTGTAGCGTTATGACTCACAGTGGGAAGGGCTTTTGGCATCCTGCAGGGAAATCTCAACACTTTCCCTTGTTTCTTCTTGGATGCCTTTAAAAGGACTGGAGGCTTAGTGCTGGAAAATGTCTTCAGCGAGTCTCGAGCTCGCACGGATATTTAATCAGACCCAGCAGCATTAATCTTTCAAATCAAATGCATGACTTTATCTGTTTTGGTTCTCAGGTGCCATGGATTGGTTTGTTTAATGTGACTCGCCGTCTAAGCAAAAGATGTAGAAAAAAAAGATCTGTGTAGATTTTTATTTCGCATTTTATACGTAATCTGATTAGTCAGCCTGTCAAATAAAGTGTGGGACACAATGGCTAAAGCTTGACTGAAAAAATGTGAATGTAGTTCATTTTTCATAAAGACAGAATTGACTTTGTTGCATATGTTTCTGGGAAGGGAGGAGTGAGGCAGAGAGAGAGAGATAGAAAATGCTATGATTGATGAGTCTGCATATTTGAAATTTTTATTTATTTATTTATTTTTAATTGGTGTGGATCTTGGTTTGCTCCAGCACAGATACTCATGAAACGTTTTGGGGGGGGGAAAAAAATATGGAAGGGAAGTGCACCAAGAAGTAAAAACCTCCTGCTTGCATGACTTTTGTTCTGTGGGATCCCAGTCCTGATGCACACCTCCAGTCTCAACCAAAAAAAAAAAAAAATAGAAAAAGGAATAGTGTGCCTCCTATTTGGATCTGTATTTGTGTCTGTTAGGAACATGTTGGGCGTCATTTCAAATCCTTTAGTAATGTTGTGTGTAAATGTTTGTGTAAGCCAAACCAAATAAAAAATTTCCGCCAGATTTCCAAACGTTTTGGTCACAGCTGATTTGTCACACCTACACTGGAAAAATTAGAGTTTGACCTTTAGTAAATTGTACATGATAAAATTTGGATAAAATCTGTTCATATTGTTCCAGTGGTGGGGGTGTGGCTTATAAACCTGATTTGCATATGGGTCTAAGGAACCGTAAACTGATTTAATTTTGAGTGTTGTGTAGGGTTTGTTTTCAGTATTTCTTGTTTCGCGTTGGTTGTAAGGCTTAGGGCTTCTGAAACGTTTTTGCAACGGCAGTTTTCTCGGTACAAATTTTATTTAGTTCACCCTCTTCGTGTTTCTCAGTCACTGAGTGCGTGTTCTTATTGAAATACTACTCCCAGTTTGAGTGCCTTAAGGTGTTCTTAGCATTTAGCAGTAGTTATGCTAAATGATTTGCAAAATCAGATATTTCCAATTGAAAACAAGAAAGTTTTGATAGTGTATGTTCTACAGTGTTTAGATTTGCACATTTTATTTAAGCTCTCTTGCATGAAATAATTAAAATTTCCGTAAAAGGGAAGTCTGACTGGCTTGTTTTCTTTGCGCAATATAGAACCGTTTCAACCAAGTAGATTTTACTTGAAACGACGTGAATTTAATTTTACTTAAAAATAAAAGCAAATGCAAATAGTCGCCAAATGTAAATTGTACTAATTACTTTAAAAATATACTTGACTTTACTCATGACGGTTTATTTGATTGCAGTTACATAATTTATGCAAGTAGATGAAACATGATTAGATGTAGTTGGAATCACTCGCTCGAAGTAAACTCTACTCGATATAATTTAGGTAATATAACTAAAACTACTATAACTGAACGTTACTACAAATATACATCTGAATGTAAAACGTGTAACCACTTGACATAAAAAACGAATAAAATTCAAAGAGGAATTTTTTTCAGTGTGCCAATCTCTATAAAAGGAAAAGCTTACAGAGAGTTGAAAGCACAAATTGAGGACAAAACTCTGAAAGGAAAAGAATTTCTCAGAAGAAGAAGTGGAAGTTATTCTCTATGTTTATGCCAATAAAAAATTAGATTTATCAGCATAACACCACCTGAAAAGGTCAGAATTTGGAGCTAATTCACAGAAAGAAATACCGAATTATGTGTGAATTAAGTGAGGTGAAAAGCAAATGGTTTGACATGACAATGGAGGGGAAAAAACAAACAAACAAGCCCTTCACACAGGAAACCATTGTTTCATTGCTATAAGCGTCTCGGCAAATGGTTGCTATCTTGCACGCTAGTGCAACTGAAATGCCGGCTTACTTCTTCCGATAAACTAAACTCCTTGAAGTGGTCCCTAAATATCCATTGTCTGGCTACATTGTAAATGTGGCAGTCTTCGTAGACTTCTTATACACACTCAGGAGCTCGTGTAGGATATGAACGTTTTCCCAAACATTCATGGCTACATGTGCAAATGCTCCGACGAATGATTTACGAATAAATTCATTCGTGTCCAGCTTGATAAATGAAGCCCAATATCTGTTCATTCTGAATAACATTCGTATACGGTGCCATCCCTTCTTCTTATGCATTTCAGCCCTCCTTCAGCACCAGGATTTTTAATCTGTGATCCAGCACTGCTGAGGCCCATCAGATACAGCTCTGGCCTCTTAGCTGAACCCTCCATATGGCTGCAATCAGAGGACGTCATCGTAAATGACCTCACTGGCTTTAATCCACACGCTCTCTGTATCGTACTCTGAACATGACCCAAGAAGGACTTTGTGCAGAAAGCCAGTTGCCAATGAATCATAAAAAGGCATTTTGGTGTGTTTTAGGAAAGACTAGAGTAACAGTGTGATGAAATTAGATGCCTGCTTTTAGTCCTGTTTGCTGGAACATATTATTATTATTATTATTATTATTATTATTATTATTATTTTAACAAATTATGAACTGGTGTTTGGGGTAAATTAATTACCATGGCTCCAAAGTTACATTTTCCATTTACATCAGAGAGCTACATGTATACACTCAAAGTGTGATATCACAAAATAGCTAATATCATCCAGTATAACATTAATACAGTAATAACTAATAACAGTAATAACATTACCAGAGTGTAGCACGGTAGCCATAAGTTTCATCTACAGAACATGCTACATGCTAACTTTCTACCTAGCTAGTATGGCTAATATTATTAATAAACAAAAGTTGCTATAGTAACTTTATACTTTGACAGGCTTGGCTTGGCTGCTGTTAAATCAATCACTGAGAATATGAAATTGCTGGCGAAGTCGATACTATACTGAAATTCCCCTTGCTGTGAAAAATGTGATCTAGTTTGCTGCCAGCTAGCTTTGTGCTAAAGTTACCTGCAGTAAAATACAGTATAGCTGTACAGTATCGATGACCAATGGCAATGAACACAAGTCGGTAACCGAACTCTTCTGATATGTCCACAGATTCAGCCTGAGGTTCACAGAAAGAGGGTCACATATTACGACACGCCATGTGTAGTAGGGAGAGAAAGGGTGGGGTTGGGGTAACAGGAAGATATGGGGGTATTTCTAATTCGCATATTCAGGGATCCTTAAATTTTTTATGAGGTTAAAGGTGTAGAGATTTTCCGCCAGGAATGAGGGAATTGTAGGTAGGGATTGTACAAATTGTAGGTAGGAAGGGTAGGTATGAATGGTAAAAACCGTAAGTAGGGATGGTACAAATTGTAAGGTGATATTGTAGGTAGAAATGGGAGGTAGGAATGGTGGGAATTGTAGGTAGGTATTCTAGGATTTCCAGGTAGGGATTGCAAGAATTGTAGGAAGAAATTATTGGTAGGGACTGTACGAATTGTGGGTAGGAAAGGTAGAAACTGTAGGTAGAGATTGTACAAAATGTAGGTAGGAATGGTAGGAATTGTAGGAATTGTAGGAAGAAATTATTGGTAGGGATTACACAAATTGTAGGTAGGAAAGGTAGGGATTGTACGAATTGTAGGTGGGAATGGTAGGGATTGTAGGAATTGTAGGAAGACATTATTGGTAGGGATTGTACGTATTGTAGGTAGGAATTGTAGGTGGTAAATGTAGAAATTGTGGGTAGGAATTGTACAAAATGTAGGTAGGAATGTTAGGGATTGTAGGTAGGAATTGTAGGTGGTAAATGTAGAAATTATAGGTAGGGGTTGTATGAAATGTAGGCAGGAATGGTAGGGATTGTGTGGAATGCAGGTCGGAACTGTAGGTAGGGGTTGTAGGAATTGTAGGTAGGAACAGTAGGGATTGTAGGTATGGATTGCAGTAATTGTAGGTAGAAATGGTTGGTAGGAGTTGTAGGGATTATAGGAACACAGCAGAAAAAAAAATTACAAAAATATTTTACAATTTTAAAGAATTAGTTCATAATGTATGTATGTATATATGTGTGTGTGTGTGTAAAAAAAAAAATATATATATATATATATATATATATATATATATATATATATACACACATACACTTACGCGTGTGTGTATAGCCCTACAGGGTACCACCCGAGTGCAGTATGTAGATTCCTCCCACCAGCTTGCCCTTCCTCCAGCTGCTCCACTCAAGTACTGGTTGTCTCTAGTTAAAGGGTGTGTTGTTTTACAGGCGTCCTTTGAACCTGCCTGGAACGTGTTGGTGTGAAAGTGAAAGTCAGATCATGTCTTTATAACAAGCTGGGCTTCAGTGCTTCCGTTCTCAAAGAGCTCTTCCGTGGAACTGGGGTCATTGTTTTGGAGAGGGGAAGCAATGATGGAAGAATGTTTGTTCTCCTGAGATAGACACTGGGAGGGGTGGCTTTGTTTTCCACTTCGGTTTCCTCAGTGCCATGGTGTGTTTCATATTCACAGAGCTGTATTCAGAGGAGGGATAGAGGGAAAGGTTGTGATTAGTCCTGGTAGGAATGGAGGGCCAGAACGCAATACAGGCTGAGTGTTTTCCTGAACGGACGTAACTCTGCTCATCAGAGCTAGGTGTAATTTGGCGTGATGTAATTGGGCAGTGCTGTAGCTGTTTAGGAGTCAAATTTGGCTTTCCTGGTTTACGCTAAAATAATGTGTGTATGTAATATTTTTTTCATTTTTACGCTTTGAAAAAAACACCATAATGCTGCTCACTTTTATTTAAGAGTCGGCAATTAAGCACAATGATCATGCTGTCTTGAAATTATCCTCTAAGCCTAATAGTAATATCCAAGTCCAAATGGATGGTTTTGAGGCAAGTAAAGTAGTCCTAAGTAGTGCAGAAATTACAGAGCAGATTGAGGTGTGTCTCTGTAAGACACTGACACGGAGGCTTTGTGTCCTGCCATGCACAATTCACTTTCAACAAAGTTTCTCTTGTATTTGTGTTTATCCCATCTCCCTGAAACCAGGTACCAACATGGGCAGCACCTCCAGTTTTCTAGGGTTTTTTCCATAGTTAGGGGTTTTAGGGAAGCCTAAGTTGTGAAAAGGTGTGCCTAAGCGAGGTACAAATATATACAGAGCAACAAGTTCTTGGATAACAGAGGTATGAACATGAAGTAAAGGAGCGAGGACGAATTGTTTCAGTGAAGTTTAAAATTAGTCGTATCAGATTTACAGAATAATATTATTTTTAAATAGAAATGTCATGTCTCAAACTGTCCAGGAGCCAGTTGCACCAGCTGAATATAAGCTCAATCATAAGTCAGGGTGTGAAGTTACACTTAAGGTACATTGTACAGTAATTAGTAGGACATAAAGTTCAAGTTCAAGTGGAGTTTATTGTCATTTCAGCCATATACAAGTACATAGTGAAAAGAAACAACGTTTCTCCAGGACCAAGGTGCTACATAAGACGACACAGAACAACACAGAACTACAAGGAACTGCATAATTTATACATAAAGTGATCGCTGTTGCACAGAGGGACATATTTCGGCATCTGCAGCGAATCAGTAACATGATCCGACATAACCAGGAAACAGTACATCCACAATCGAGGCATGTTGAGACTCAGGGAAGCGGCTACTAGCCGTCTTATATTTTTCAGCGTGATACGTGAGGACTAACACACAATGCTGTTATAGGAAAATAATCCACACCAGGGTTGTGACACATGCAGCCCAAAGTGTTTTATTCCTCTTATACCACAGCAATTTGTCACCAGTAACATTTTATTTTATTTATTAACGAACAGCATGTTGTGCTGTTTAACCATTTAAGATTATAGAACGGAGTCAGTTCCTGTTCACTTATGTAATAGCAGCTATATCACTGCCTCTCCAGCATCTCTTTTTTCCTCTTTCTTAAATTTAATAAGACAAAAAAAAAAAAAACCTATAGGACACCCTCCTCTGTCCTGAAGACTTTACTGTGGTGGAAATCTCACTGTTACAAAGTGCTCACACTGGACTCCTTCCATAAACATCTCCTAACAGAAAGCTACCCCATAATCACTGACTCTACATTTTTCTTTGTTACATAACACAATTTTTAAAAAAAATATTAGCCTTAGGTTATTTGGAGCACCCAAGAGCTCACTCTGCTGGCTGACATAAAACAGTCTATTTGTTGTCTTACAATTGCTCTTCTGTGGGATCAGACCAGACGGACTAGCCTTCGCACCCCACGCATCAGTGAGCCTTGGGCGCCCATGATCCTGTCGCTGGTTCACCGGTTGTCCTTCCTTGGACCACTTTTGGTAGGTACTAACCACTGCATACCGGTAACAACCCACAAGTCCTGCCGTTTTGGAGATGCTCTGATCCAGTCGTCTAGCCATGACAATTTGGCCCTTGTCAAAGTCGCTCAGATCCTTACGCTTGCCCATTTTTCCTGCTTCCAACACATCAACTTCGAGAACTGACTGTTCACGTGCTGCCTAATATATCCCACCCCTTTACAGGTACCACTATAACGAGATAATCAATATTATTCACTTCAACTGTATGTGGATTTAATGTTACGGCTGATTGGTGTATTTGACTTTAATTCTTCAGTATACCTAACACCATGATGGCAGACCGATATCCTTATTTTAAAGAATAAACTATGTTTCCACAAAATAACTCCCGTTGCGCTAAAGACGGCACATTATTAAGCGTCTTCAACATGGATGGTTTGTAAATTTGACTTGTGAAACATTCAGCCATGGATCTCCAGGTGACTGGCTTTGTGTGGATAAACCTATCCAGCATTTTAGACACAGGCTTCCATGTTTAAACCAAAATAAAAACCTGCCATCTTGTGCCAGGGCTCCTGTTTTGACAATACTGCATCAACCCTTTATTTAGCATATGTTATGCAGATGTTTCTGGAAGTACAATGTTGCTTATGGCTTCAGTCTTTGTAGATCTGTTTGTATTTCTTCATTTATTTCTCTGAAATATAAAGATGAAATGTAATATTGCATTTGATAAAAGTTGGCACCAAAATGAAACAAAGTCAAAATCAAGTTGCTAAACAAGTTGAAAGCACAGAAGTTAAACTTTGACCACTGTTTGAAATTCTCATACTCAGACTGATATGATTGTAAATTGCCACATTATAACGCATTGTTACGCTTAATTATTAAACAGTTGAAATGGTATTCAGCAGTGGTAACTTTTTTTTGGGTAAACATAAAAGTGTCCGACTTGGCCATTTTTACCTCAAAACTTTTGCTGGTTGATATTTGGGTGCATCTCTAAATTGTGTTGTGTTAAAAACTGAAAGAGGCAAAAAAAAAAAAACGTAGATAGGATAGTTGAATTCTTTATTTAGATTTTCACATTTTAATAGTGAGGACATATTGCATGTGAGCTAGCACAGGAAAAAGTTGAATACAAATAAGGCCAATTTTTTTGTACAAGTTTGTTTTTTGTTTTTTTTTCTGTAGTAACTAGGCTATAATGTTATTTCTGTATATAGTATGGTACCTAACTAGTGCTGTCTAGTAAATGCATGATTTTAATTATTTAAAATATATTTATTTTATTTTTATTTAGTGTAGAAACTCTAGTGTGAAACTATTTGATCACTATAGTAGTGTAGCACTACGTAGTAGCTGATTTATTTATATAGTATAAATATACAGTAATTGTGTTATATAATAACTGCAGTGCTATATAGTAACTATAGAGAGATCTACATGATAAACTGTAGCAGTGTAATACTATATGCTAGCTGTCTGGTTATTTCTAGGCTATTTCTAGTGTACTAACTGTAGTACACAAGTAACTGTTGTAGTGTAGTACTATAATTAGGCTATAATGTTATTACATATATATATATACACTATATATACTGTATCTGTATATAGTATCTACTTACAGTTAGGTCCATAAATATTGGGACATCGACACAATTCTAACATTTCTGGCTCTATACACCACCACAATGGATTTCAAATGA
>CM075005.1:4087401-4139527 GCA_037576675.1 Pangasius sanitwongsei | reverse complement strand
AAGATAGAGTCACCTATAACCAGAGCTCTTTCAGGTTTCTCAGCGGGTGCTTCACTGAGGAGAGCAAACCTGTTAGATACGTGAAGTTTAGACAAAAAAAAAGCATTCTTTGAGAAAATGAAAATGCGACAGAAAAGGAAAGTGAAAAATACAACAAATGAAAGTGCAAAATTATTGATGAAAAGAGGAAAAAAATGGTATAGTTTGAATGCAGACACTGGCAAGAAATTCCCTGCAAACAATTCAAAACCAGGAACTACATCACAGGAACCTTGACACAGATAATATGAGATAACATGACAATACAAGTTAATATGAGACAATATATTAATTAATTAATTAAAGATAATATGAGATAATATAACATGAGTTAATATGAGATGATATAAGTTAATTTGAGATAATATTAGTTAATATGTGATAATATGAGTTAATATTAGTTTATATGAATTAATATAAGTTAATAATGCTTACATTTCTATCAGAATTAAGCACTGGAGCTAAATGAAGAAAATGTTTAAATCATCTGAGTTTATTCTACATCATCTGAAATACTCTACTAAATACTAGAATTTAGATCTAATTTTATATTTTACTGTAAAAATAAGCTGGAACTAAAGTCTAAAGTGAAGCTCTAAAAGCATTTCTTGACCTTTAAGACAAATGATCACTGTATTAAAAATCACACAGATGTCTCGATCTGTCCACTTCCTGTTCCTGTTAAAAACAGCAGCAGTAAACAGGAAAAGCGTGACTGGGTGTGGAACTTGTGTTGTTTTCCTCAGCAGGGGTTTGGAAGGTTCGGTTCAGGACCGATATTTCCCTCCTGATGTGGCGTATCGACCTGACCACGGGGTTTTCAGGACAGTAAAGATGAAGTGTGTTGTGTTCACGTGTTGCAGTGTGTTCTCTCTCAGGCCGCCGTGTTAAACAGGAATAACTGCAGATTATCGGTGCTCTGTTAAACATGATTAACTGGGTTCATCCACACGGCCCTCTTCCCAGCAATCCATTTACCTCGCTATTACAGGACGCAGGCTTCTCCATGCTGCTGGCTAATGAGTCGTGCCGCCTGCCCGGAGAGCTGTCTCCACCACGCTACATCATCATTAAACCCCATTACGGCTCTGACGGACCGACCCACTGCGGCCGAACCAGCCTGGGGGGGCGGAGGGTGTGTGTGTGTGTGTGTGTGCTGACACAGGAATGGCTGATACACAAATCACATCTGTAGATTAGCCTGAGTTTAAAGATGGTGGGTTTGTGTGTTTGTGTTAATCACATGTTTGTAGATCAAAGTCAAAGTCAACTTTATTGTCAATTCTGCTATATGTACAGGACACACAGAGGATTGAAATTTCGTTTCCCTTAGACCCATGGTGTGAGAAACCAACATAACAAGACAAGTAATTAAAAAAAGTAAAATAAAATACAATAAAAAAAATATAATATAATAAAATACAATATGTACACGATAAACCTACATGGCTCATGTGAGTGTGTAGATATTTACATTGTAGTGCAACAGAGAGAGCAGCATTAGTAAAAGTGGCTTGTGCATTTGTGTGATTTGGGGTTGTGTGTGTGTGTGTGTGTGTGTGTGTGTGTGTGTGTGTGTGACACTGATGAGCACAGGGGTTCACAGGTCTTTCCTCTAAACTCACGCCACGTCTCTGTCACAACAATAAACTTTAAACTTCAACCAGAATCAAATACTATTTTTTAAAATCTGTGAACCAAACGTTCAACTGTTTAAACATAACTAGCATTTAATCTGTTATTTAATCCAGGAGTACAGAAAATGAAAACGTTAAAGAAAGTATTTATGGTTTTCACTGAAAAAAGAAGAATTAAAGTAGAGATAATGTTTGATGTGTAGAGTTACACTGCTGCTATTTATTAAACCGGATCCATTGTGGTAAGGAACAAAATAAATTAATCTCAGTTCAAGATTCTAATAAATTTTAATCACTGAATTGTAACCAACCTAGATTTAATCTAATATATGTTTGTACAGTGCATTACCTTATTGTTATTTTGTTCTTTTTGTTTGTCAGTGACTCATGGTGTGTGTGTGTGTGTGTGTGTGTGTGTTATACACTGATGTGGTGTGGTGCTGGGTCTGGAACCTTTCTGATGTCTCCAACATGGCAGAGGTACATTTTAGCAATAAGAACTGGTGACATCATAGGGTCAGGGGTCATTAAAATTGGCCGTGAACGTTATGTGGCGTCTCAGAGATGTTCCATGCACAGAGCTCGCATCATCGCTGAGGGGTTCTCACACTGAGATCATGAAGAACATGAAGGAACTGGCTGTAAAGGTAAAATATTACAGATACAAAATTCTAAAATAATAATAAAATAAAACATTTTAAAATAATAATAAAATAAAATAATAAAAACTTTTAAAATATTAAAAGGTAGGAAAGTCACATTAATGTTATAGTAAAACATTTAATTAAATTTAACTGATTTATTTATTTTATGTTCTCCAGTGTTGGAATCTCATTCTTCTGAACAGGAAATGTCCAAGGCTTATACGGCTTATATAACATGTTTATGTCTGTGTTTTACATGTAAATATTATATTTGTTTTTGTGTGTGTTTCTGGACTGAACCTGGTGCTGGCACATTTTGATGATTGATAATTTGACCTTTATTTTGTCTAATGGCTCAGAAACGTCACATTTCATATCGAACAGAGATAAAGACCTGCAGCAGTGAATGACAGGAATCATGTATGCACTTTGCTCTGATAAAATATTATGACCTGCAGAGAGAGTTTCTGTTTCATATCTTCTTTTTTTCTCACAGTCACAATCAATTTATCACATTTATCACATCCTCAGCTGGGAGATAAAGGAGAAAAACAGAACTCATATATATACACATTAAAAATCTCACAGTAGATTCTTTCAGTAGTTGGTTAACACAATCCGAAATGCAGTTTTATTTACATCTGTTTTTTTTTTTAAATGAAGTTTTACAAATTTTATAGAATTTAAGAACTACCTGGAACTTATTATATTATCATTATCTATAATCATGTCACTAATTGACATTTAATTAGAATATAATTTATATCATTTTCTCCACCAGCACCTCACTGCATCACTTCTGCTCATTTAACTGCTAAAAGTGACATATTTTGGGTCTCAGGAACTGAAACTCCTCTGTACATAAGATTAAATATAATTTTGAGAAACTAACACACACGCACACACACACAATACAGTATGTATATATAGTATCTATATTATTATTATTTCTCATCAGAGAATGTTTATTTAATTTAATGAATGAGTCAGTGATGATGTCTGTACACTAGATGGCGCTGTCTCTCACTGTAAATTACTGACTGGTTTAAATTCACTTTATTTACAAAACCACAGCTTCTTTAACTGTTGTGAGGTGTGTTAAATATTTAATATGAACTTTATCAGGAATAAACACAGTGAGGTATTTACAGCCATGTGCGTTGTGTTCAATCACAGACATTTTTTTTTTAAATAAAAGGTATAAAATAACACTTTACTCATTGCAGGTGTTCATGGGACTACATTCCACCTACATAAGGCCTGCTGAGAGGTTTATTAATGAGTTTTATAGTTTATTTATGAGTTTCATAATTCTGATATTTTGATGAAATGTGATTAAACATCTGTTTTGCATTCATTACTTTTTTTTTTTTTTACAGAAAATTATAAAATATGATTTAATTATATACTTATATTTTATTTAATTATATAATTATAGTTAATAATGTAAAGAGATACAAAAATACCAGAAGAAAAGTAAAAGGAATCTGTTTATGTTTTAATGCAGACTGTCAGCCATGAAGATGTTTATATAAATTAAATATAACTTTTTCATTAAATTGCCTTTTTGAGTCATGAGAGTTTGAGACTTTTGTCTGTAAGCTGATTGGTGGAGAGGAGAAGCTTCATGAAGCACTGCTGCAATTTTATTGGTCGATGGACAACCCTTAGCTTTAAACAGCTGCACTCTGATTGGTCATTCTGCATGCTGTACTTCAACATCTTTTATTGTAATGTAATATAGTTCTTTTTTTAATATTTAGTTTATATATTAGTCATGTTGATTCTGAATTGAATTTTGATCAGATTAAACTTTTGCAGCCATGTTTTTTCCCATAAAATAATGAATAAACAAAACATAAAGCACGATTTCCATCTTAGACAGATATACAAACGTTAAACTTTTTAATGCATTGAAATATTTTCAGTAAAACTTTCAGTAATGATGTGTATCGGAGTTGCGTAATTTGTAGTCAGTTTAAAACATTTAAATATTCTCAAAGTGAAATAGATTCAAAACAATTCTTTTATTGTACATAAAAAATTCTACTTATAGACTAGAATACAGATCTGTGACAGTGCTTAAAAACTCAGCAATAATTCTATACATCATTTTACACACACACACACACACACACACACACACACACAATGTGAAGGTCATCATTATATAACTATAAACAGTTCAGTAAAGACTGGACTTTTTTTGTATATTATTCAAATATCAGCCGTATTCCAATACTGTTATATCTGTGTGTGCACTTGCTCACTTCCCCTCACCACATATAGACTCTGATATGTTATAGAGCATGCGAAAGTCAGTGTGTGTGTGTGTGTGTGTGTGTATGTATGTGTGATTTACCCAGAATGCAATGCAGTCTTTTCAAAACAGCAAAAATAGCAGATTAATCAGTTCTGAGAAAAATAATCATTTTAAACACACACTTAATTCAGTTAGTCAACACTGCAGCTAGTGAGCGTGCTAGTTAGGTATACTAGTCACCTGTAGTGAAACCTGCCAGTGTTAAAGTGCACTCACAGTGAAAAGCCCTTCATCGTGTGTTTCCTGTGTGCTGGCTGAAGTCTGTGCACTAAAAAGTGTTTAGGGGAAGTGATGATAAACAGTACTGGAACCCGGGATAAGACTGGAAGTGTGACGCGAGGGTGCAGAACGTCTGCACCACATGTAGTCCGTTTCACGTCAGCCAGCCATCCATAACGTGAAGGAGATGAGGACTGTGGGTAATGTTGTCGCTGGTGCCAGACCAAAGTAAATGATGGAGCTGAGGCCCAGGAGGAGGGAGAGCAGGACGGTCCTCTGATCCCGAACAACTGCCTTCACACCACTACAGAACTGAAACCACAAAAACATTCCTTAACCAACAATACACACTCATTTAATGTGCAGGAAATGTGTGTGTGTGTGTGTGTGTGTGTGAGAGAGTGTGTGTGTGTCCAGCCTCACCCAGTCCTGAGCACTCGATCTTCACACATCATTAACGGAGGATTAACTCTCAGCACATCTGTGTTTGGCATGTGACTAAACCGTGATGTTGGAGCCCCTATCGATCTATCACTAGTTTTTTTGTTTGGTTTTTTTTTTAACAGTAGCAGAGCTCCTGTTCTTATTAATAAGCTAAAAAGTTTGTAACCCCACTGATAAGCTTTAGTTAATTTACTGAATTTGTTCCTCACTGAGGTGTTTAATGACTTCAAGCTGGTCATATGTTCACTTTTGCATGAGAAAGTCCAGAGGAGATACATCAGAAACTGTAAAGCCCACATTTTAGGTTTTACTCACGTTTGAGGGTGTACAAACTTTTGCACTCTGCCACAGGTCAGACACACGCATGTCGGTTCTGACAGGTTCTGTGGCCTTCATTAACTACCTCTAGAACAGGTTCTTAGCCCTGGTCCTGGAGAACACTCTGTTCTGCACACCTCTAACACACCTGCTGCAACTCAGCACACGGTGTTAATGATTAATTAGCTGAAGCAGGCGTGCCAGAGGCGTGTTACAGGTGTGCCAGAGGCGTGTTACAGGTGTGCTAGAGGCGTGCCAGAGGCGTGTTAGAGGCGTGCTAGAGAAACACTGAAATGTGTAGAACAGAGGGCTCTCCAGGGCCAGGGATGGGAACCTGTGCGCTAGAACACTCATATTCTCGCGACATCTCCTCACCTGGTCGGTCTGCAGGCTCACAGGTGTACCGTACCGACAGGAGGTGACGAAGTGTTCGCAGTTATTCCATAGCAGGCTGTAGGTCACGTGACCTACGCACCTCTCGGCCCTGCGCGCGACCTCCTCTCCCTTCATGGCGTGCGCATCGGAGATCCTGCGGTCCATGGCGTTCACGCGCACCGGGGCGCCGTACGCGAAGTCTGCCACCGAATCCACACGCACGCTCGCGCTCCGGCACATGCAGCCGAGCACGAGGCGCGCGTTGGTGACCGCGGTGAGCGCGCGCTCTCCGGTGAGCGCCGGCAGGATGTCCGGCACGAGGTGCGCCACGCGGTCATCCCCGAGATAGATACCGAAGTGCACGAAAAGCGTGCGCGGCACCTCAAGCACGTCCCCGCGGCACAACGAGAGCGCGAGCGCGGCCGGAAGAGGAGGAGGAGGTGGTGGTGTCGGGGCCGCGCACTCTCGCTCCCTCCGCCACGGCCACGCGCTTTTTAGCGCGCTCAGGTGGGAGAAGAGCACGAGCCTGTGTAGCAGCAGCGCGAGCGAATCATACATGGTTTCACAGAACACACTACGCGCGTGCGTTTAGGGGATTTATATACCTGTGTGAGGAGGCGGAGCCTAAGTGTGGAAGGAATGATCTGATTGGCTGCGAATGCCGGAAATGGCACTGAAGATAACTTTCTTTAAGAAAAAGAGAAAGTTCAAAAAGTACGATTTTTGACAGAGGGAAAGACAGGTGAGCGACAGAGAGGAAGACAGAAGAGCGACAGAGAGAAAGACAGAAGAGCGACAGAGGGAAAGACAGGTGAGCGACAGAGAGAAAGACAGAAGAGCGACAGAGAGAAAGACAGGTGAGCGACAGAGAGAAAGACAGGTGAGCGACAGAGAGAAAGACAGGTGAGCGACAGAGAGAAAGACAGAAGAGCGACAGAGAGAAAGACAGAAGAGCGACAGAGAGAAAGACAGAAGAGCAACAGAGAGAAAGACAGGTGAGCGACAGAGAGAAAGACAGGTGAGCGACAGAGAGAAAGACAGAAGAGCGACAGAGAGAAAGACAGAAGAGCGACAGAGAGAAAGACAGATGAGTGACGAGGTTCTGCATTGTGTCTGAGTTACAGCACATTTTAAATCATGTTCAGATTTAATTTAATTTAATTTAATTTAATTTAATTTAATTTAATTTAGCACAAAAGCCAAAGGAAAAGAATCGGACAGGAAGTCAGAAACCTGCTGTCTGTGATGACCGAAACAAACACATGGTGTACTGAGATAACAAGATACTGAGATAATGAGATACTGAGATACTGCAATTTAAATAAATTCAGTAAAAATGATCAGGTGATTAAAATCAGTCAGTAATTATTCACACATTTACAGACTTCATGCTCTTCATCACACTCAGCTACTGATCCAGGAACAGCTACTCTATCCAAGTACTCTATCTATCTATCTATCTATCTATCTAAGAACATCCTGAATGCTGAATCAGTGTGTGTTCATCAGATTTGTATCAGAAACAGGCAGCGAGAAACGAGTCTTTCTTTCTAACGAGAGTTCAGTCAGGACACTGAGAGCGTTACGTCTATATCAGTCTGTGACGCCACTTTAATGCAGCGAACGAGGATTTGCTCTGAAATTACGCTCAGCACATTCAGGATTACCGTTAACACAATCAGTGTTTTACACATCATATTTAACACAGTAATGAGTTCAGGTTTTGATCCAAATGTATTAAAATACAGTGATGATGTGTACTTTACCTTAATGCATGTTATTTTTCTGTCTCTGACTAAAAAATCCAAAATCAGTAATGTTGATGTAACTGGATTATGCAACTGAAGTCATAATCTGGACACTCGTGAAGTTTAAGACATTAACATGCATGGCATGCATGTTTTCCAGTGAGCTCCATTTCTGTTGAAACAATGACCATGCAGATGCAAATGGAGCACTTAGAGAGAGCCATTAGGCTAAAGACAGCTCTTAACACTTTAATGAGTGTTATAAAGTGCATACAGCTGCTCATTAGTGAGTATTTAAAGACTCAAACACTAGAGACACTAGAGCAATTACAGTACAAAGAAGACCTGCATTTAAAAAGACCGTTCTGTAAACTCGTATCTAACAGGGTTTAGCTTGATGGTGCTCAGACCCGGACCTATCTGTGCTAGCATGGGGGTGTTTTACTTCTGTAAGTCACTCTGGATAACGCTGGACATGGAAATCTTCACAATGTCTCTCATCTCACACTCTTTTGAAACTTATCGAGCTTTGCACATGGAAATGAAATGGATCATACTCAGAGACCACAGAACCAGATGACCAGGAAGAAGACGCCAGATAACTAGAGAGAACTAGAGTTCTTGTCTTTCATTTTTGTGTCTTGTGTTGGAATCAGTGTTTGAATTACAGAATAACTTTCAGGTGCTGAAAATGTGGCCAGATTTGGTGATCTGTCCTTACAGCTCACTCGAGATACAAGAACTTTTCTGTGCAATCTTCTTCTTCTACTTACAGTGCAGTATTTATATATAATCTTACAACTGTGTGTGTGTGTGTGTGTATCGTATTTAAACTGTGTAATGTCTGTAAACACAAGGAGAGCACAAGAACCATGAAAAATTGCTTGTGTACTCTACTGCACTTACACTAAAGAACATTTCTGATTCTGAGGCCATCCTGGAGAATTCAATACTTTTTAATAGATTGCTGATATAAATTGTCCTTTCTTTCAGTTCTCCATAAGTACAGAGATGATATTAAGTGAAGTGTGGAGGTCAGGACTAAACGTCAGGATTTATAACACCACACTGGGGAAATGTGTAAAAGTGGAACAGTGATAAACACAGGAATGTGTACAGTTCTGAGTACAGAATTCCCTGTGCTTTATTTTGGCACTTCATGCAGTGAAATCCGGTCACAGTCGGGTCAGTGAACACTGCATCACCCCGTCCCGTCCCGCCCCGTCCTCTCTGTGGCCTTTCCTTCTGTCAGATTTATGGTAATAGATAAGAGTGTGTTTAAAACAGCACCACTGAGTTGGGTCACACACTCATCTGGATCTTCTATTAATTATCTGCTTTGGGGAAAAAAAAAGATGAAAAGTGTACTGATGGATCTGAGGGTCTCTGAGCTTCTCTGAGGGACTCCGAGGGACTCTGAGGGTCTTTGAGCATCTCTGAGGGTTATGATGAAGCGTCATGCTCAGAGTTAGTGAGAAGAGCTTTATTAAACCTCTAATGGACCCATGGAAACATTCTGTCTGTCTGTCTGTCTGTCTGTCTGCATGTCTATAAACACAGAAGATGAAAATTGGCGCTTTTGTTAGTAAATAAAATCATTTTATCAGGAACTTGAAGTACGATGTGGCTGAATCCCAAATCACTGTTCGCTACAGACGCTCACCACATAGACTCTAACATCACGAGGTGTGATGCATTATATGACCACTGAAAAAAAAACAGCGGGAAGAAAATAAAAAAGTACAAGTTTAATGTTTAAAGATTTAACAGAGTAAAAAGTGACTGAAGTTAATTACAAGAATGAGACAAGACTGAGGGAACACAGCAATAATGAAACATAATAATGAAATAAATAAAACAGAGCTGCAGCTGCTGCAGCTTCATCTGTTCAACACCACTGTCCTGCTTTATTTCAGAGACACAGACATACTTCTGTGTGATAATACTTTTGGAATAATTCCACAGTGATTAGGAGAGCGTTCACCTCACACACACACTCACACACACACACACACTCACACACACTCACACACACACACACACACACACACTCACACACACACACACACAGACACAGAGTGCTTTGACAAAATTCATCTCTGCTAATAAACTTAAAAGTAAATAATCACAAACAGGATGCTTTGATAAGTTATATTTATAAACCACTTTAAAAAAAATCACACACACACATTTATGATGATGAATATTGTGTCTAGAGTTTACATGGTAGCATATGCTGAGATTATTATTGTTAGTAATTTACTCAGATTAAAGTATTTCCACAGCACAGACATGCTGTGTGTGGGCGTGTGTGTGTGTGTGAATGTGTGTGTGAATGTGTGTGTGTGTGTGCATGTGCGTGTGTGCATGTGAGTGTGAATGTGTGTGTGAGTGTGTGTATGAGTGTGTGTGTGTGAATGTGTGTGTGTGTATGCGTGTGTGTGGGTGCGTGTGTGTGAATGTGTGTGTGTATGAGTGTGTGTGTGTATGAGTGTGTATGTGTGTATGCGTGTGTGTGGGTGCGTGTGTATGACTGTGTGTGAATGTGTGTGTGTATGAGTGTGTGTGTGTATGAGTGTGTATGTGTGTGAATGTGTGTGTGCGTGTGTGTGGGTGCGTGTGTGTGTGTGAATTTGTGTGTGTGTATGAGTGTGTGTGAATGTGTGTGTGTGAATGTGTGTATGAGTGTGTGTGTGTGTGTGTGTATGACTGTGTGTGTGTGTGTATGTGTGTATGAATGTGTGTGTGTGTGTATGACTGTGTGTGTGTGAATGTGTGTGTGTGTGTGTATGTGTGTGTGTGTGTGTGTATGACTGTGTGTGTGTGAATGTGTGTGTGTGTGTGCGTGTGTGTGGGTGCGTGTGTATGAGTGTGTGTGTGTATGTGTGTATGAGTGTGAGTGTATGTGTGTGTGTATGTGTGTATGAGTGTGTGTGTGAATGTGTGTGTGTGTATATGAGTGTGTGTATGTATGACTGTGGGTGTGTGTGTATGAGTGTGTGTATGTATGACTGTGTGTGTGTGAATGTGTGTATGTGTGTATGAGTGTGTGTGTGAATGTGTGTGTGTATGACTGTGTGTGTGTGTGAATAATGTGTGTGTGTGTGTGTGTGTGTGTGGGTGCGTGTGTATGAGTGTGTGTATGTATGACTGTGTGTGTGTGAATGTGTGTGTGTGTGTATGTGTGTATGAGTGTGTGTGTGAATGTGTGTGTGTGTATGAGTGTGTGTATGTATGACTGTGTGTGTGTGAATGTGTGTGTGTGTGCGTGTGTGTGTGTATGAGTGTGTGTATGTATGACTGTGTGTGTGTATGAGTGTGTGTATGTATGACTGTGTGTGTGTGAATGTGTGTGTGTGTGTGTGTGTGTATGACTGTGTGTGTCAAAAATTTAATATGGATATTTTAATATTTAATTTAAAAAAAACTACTAATTATATATATATAAGCCTGAATTTTTTATTTATTTATTTATTTTGACGTCTCCTCAGCTGAATAAATCATGTGTCAGTTTTTAGTTGATTCATGAAGGACTTGTCTCTCTTCTTGATTCTTTCAGAGCTGTCTCAGGCCCAGCGTAAGTTTGCTCAGTGTCTGGGGGAGTTCCAGTTTGAGTACATCGGCGACGCGAAGACTGATGATGAGAAGTGCATCGGTGAGAGATGCTTGATGTTTTCCACCTTCCAGTGCTCTCGTCTCATGATCACAGCATTACACAATCATCAGACGTGTGCTGAAGTGCAAGTTCATGGCTGAAGCTGAAAGTCAGGAAACACTGAGGGGCTGAGTGCAGAATCACATGCCAGTGCTTTCAGTTGCTCTTTATTTGTATCGATTTGCTCATTTGTTGTTGTGCTGCTGCATAAATGACAACCATGCTGCTTTAATTTCTGCTTTTTAATTCAAGCGAATTGCAAAACGACAAGGTGAAGATCAGGCGGATAGACAGCCGACACTCAGAAGTCACACACACACACGCGCGCACACACACACACACACCCCCTCGTGCATTGTTGCTCAAATTGATTTAAAGTTGCTGGTAATTATGATGTTGGCTTGACAGACAACATTATTCTCCATATTCTTCTTCTTCTTATTATTCTACTTGAAAATTTGTAGAAGTGTTTTCAGGGGTGCAATTTTTGACACAGAGCCGCGGAATTCGGCAGAATCGTAGCTCCCATACGGGAATCTAGGGCGCTTACGCTTTTGGGAAAGAACGGAATTACTGTTGCTGTGTAGCAACGCTCCAAATTGCACACACACCCCCAATACCCCCCCCCCCCCCCCCAATATGAATGTATTGAAAATGTTTCACTGTTTGTGTTTTCACAAGATTTGATCCTTTGTTCGTTCAGCTATACCGAACGCACCCTATCAACCAGCTGAGTTTCCTTAGCAACCGACTAGCTGCAACCTAGCAACCAACTGGGATCATATTGCACCATCCTCAAAACGCCATAACAGCCACCTAGCAACACGCTAGCAACCAGCTGGGTTAGCATAGCAGCGTTTTAGCATTTTAACGCTTTAACCTTTCAATATGTTTCAGCATTTTTTTTTTTAGCCTTTCCGTATTATAAACTTTTAGCCCTTTTTACCTTTACATGCTTACCTGTTAAACGTTGTATCATTTTAAAATCAGTGACAACAAAACACTGTAACATCGTTAACGTGTTTAGAATTAAAAGCTCTGTCAGGCCAACATCATAGTCTCATCCATGAACTTCCAGTTTCTAATACTCTCCCTTCTTATTCTGCACTTTAACCAAGGTCAGATTCATACGCTCAGTTCATTTATCAGTTCATTTTAGCTTTCGTTCTTTCTTTCTTTCTTTCTTTCTTTCTTTCTTTCTTTCTTTCTTTCTTTCTTTCTTTTGGTAATTAAATCTATAATCTTGCTCTCATCTGTTAATCACTATGAGTTTTCTTCAGCAGATGTAGCCATACTATAATTCCTGTTGCAGTCAGCCGTTTGTGTCGATATGTTGTGCCGCGTTGCTTTTTAACACGTACCACAGATGAGCCGCTTCCGGTACCTGCAGCAGAGTGACTGAAGTCATGCAGAGCTGGAGCTGTGGATTTACTGACAACAGCAGCAAGGCTTAGGGAAGAAAATCCCTCAAAGCCATTTCTCAGGTTGTCTTCTGCTTGTGTGTGTGTGTGTTGCAGATGAGTCTTTACAGGAGTTTTCCGCCTTCCTCAGAAACCTGGAGGACCAGAGGGAGCTGATGGTAGGTGTGCCCAGTCACTCAATCTGATGCTTTGCTTTAATACGTCAAAAAAAAAAAAAAAAAAAAAAAAACGCAAAAAATCAGCTAGCCTCGCAAAGAAAAGTCTAACAAACCACAGACTTGCATTTTTTCTTGTGTAGCAAGAGATGAATGTGATGAGATATTGTTTACATTCATTAACCGAGTCACAGGGTGGATTTGAGAGTATGGAGGAAACCGGATTACCCAGAGGAAACCCACACACATACAGAGAGCACATCTGAAACTGAGCTGAGATCAGCTGAGAGCTGTGCTTATTTGTGCTGTGAAAATGTTTGGTTGTACCAGTCAATGAAATAAAAATTTTATAAACCATATTGCCACAAAAATATTTTTACAGCACAAACACATCACAAAAAATGACCTTGAATACCCACCCTATAACTGTTTTCATATTTAGTTGGAATTAAATTAGTTGGAATTTATTAAGCTGGAATTAAAATAGAATCAATCTATTTTCGTTCTAGCTAATCTACACACAACAATGTCAAAATGAAAAGCTAACAATAAAACATTTCTAACATTATTTAAACATGAGCAACTACAATATCTTGGTTCAATAAGTATGGATCCCTTTTACTATAACACCCCTTAAACAATCTCAGGAATTAACCAATTGCCTTCAAGGTCATATAGTCACTTATTTTTCAACACCTGTGTGGAATCACAGCAGTTGATTTGATAGCATGAATAAAAACAACTGTTTACTATGGCCCTTTACTTTTTAAGTGTAGATCCGAATAAAGGCAGCAGCATGGAGTCCAAAGACCTCTCAAAACAGCTCTGAGACAAGGTTGTGGGAAGGTACACGTAAGGTGAGGGATGTAAAAGATTTCCAAGATATACCAGAGCACTGTTATGTCCATCATTCAGAAGTAGAAAGTGCAGCAGTCTGCCAAATCTGGGCGTCCATCATAGCTAGATAACCAGGAAAGAAGCCATTTGGTCTGAGAGGCAACTTTGAAAGACCTACAGGATTCTGTGGCGAACAGAGGAAAACTTGCATCACCCAACAATGTCAAAGATATTGCACACATCTGGAAGAAAGCCATTTGTCGAAAAAAAGGTCCATCCGGAGTGCCTTCTGAAGTTTGCACAAGGACACCTGAAGCATCCTTAAACAAACTAGCAGAAGGTTTTGTGTTCAGATGAAACCAAAGTAGAACCTTTTGGCATGAATGCCAGTACATCACCAAAACAACACCATCTCAACTGTGAAGCACTGTGGTGGAAGCATAATGTTGTGGGGATGTTTCTCATCTGCAGGACTGGAGAACTTGTCAAGATTGAGGGGAGGATGGATGGAGCCAAGTATATGGAGATTCTGGGGAAGAACCTGTTTGCTGGGAACAAGGTGGATATTCTGGCGTGGCCTAGTCAAAGTCTTGACCTAAATCCAATCGAAAGTCTATGGAATGATGTGAAGGTTGCTGTCCAACAGCGTAAACCGACTAACAACTTGAACAGTTCTACAAAGAGGAATGGGGAAGATCTCCTAACCCATGTGTGCCCACCTTGTGGAGAGCTACCCTAGAAGACTGGTAGCTGTAGTTGCTGCCAAAGGTGCCTCTACCAAGTATTGGCCCCTGGGGGGTGTATACTTAAGAAATGAAGACATTTCAGATTGAACTCACTCCATTTATGTGGTATGTTGTGTTGTTTGGATCAGGGAAGTCCCATTTAGATCCATGAAGTAGTTTGCAGAACCCGACAGAACAAACTTTGAAATGGTGTGTATTTGTTTTCTATCCACTGTATTTATCTGTGGTTTATCAAACAAGGGGCAAATTCTCAATTTAAAAGCCAATAGAGTAAAAAACAATTGGGGATGTGTCCTTCAAAGGACTGGCGTCTCATCCAGGGTGTATTTCTGTTCCCATTATTCCTGGGGCAGGCTCCAGATCCACCAAGACTCTGACCAGGATAAAGTGCTTACTGAAGATGAATGAAGTTGGGAATGTTTATACATTTACAATGAGAAGGGCAGTTCCAGTTCATGCCTCAGATGAACACTTACTTTGCTGTTTTATTACTCTGTAGCACACACAGACACACTCGCATGTGAGTGGGCACACTGAGTTTTCCATAGGAAGTGGGTTGTTTTGATTTGCTGTTGGTTATTCACTGCAGGCTGGAGTGATTCTCTACTGAATGCAGGCTTGTAAAATGGTGAGTCAGTGTTAGCGTTAGCAACAAATCGTGTCATGCACTGCTCCGTAACAAGCACCTTTACGTTTGTTTTTCACTTTGCAAAAATGGCCATTTTAATGCTTACTATATATATGAGCGGTCAGTTGGATCTCACAAGCGGGCAAATTCTCGTGAAGCAAATCTTGTTTGGGGCAGACCGCATACGAAAAAAAAAGAAAAAGATCTAATATATTTTAAATATTTATAATATTAAGATTTGAAGCTTTCCATGAAAATACACAACACAATATGTCATGTCCTCTTTCTTTCTTTCTTTCTTGGTCTTATTCTTGATTTCTTATACTTATTTTATTTTATTTCTTACTTTAATTTATTTGTTACATATTTTTCTTTTCGTTGTTTTTATTTCCCGTTTTCATTCCTAATTTCATACTTCCTTGCTTGCCTTCTTTACTGCTGTCTTTTGTTCTTGTTGTTTTTATTTCTTGATTTCTTGCTTTTTTAAAATTTATTTCTTACATCCAAGAGTGCAGGATGTTCATAGATCAAAACCTTTAACCATAATAAAAACGAGTGTGCAGCAATTTAGTTATTATTATTTAATTTTAGATAAATTATCTAATCATTGTTTATATGAAAACACATGGATGTGGAATCTAATTGTCTAATTATCTTAGAAACTATTTCATTAGTTTTATACTGTTTAATTATATTAGAAACAAGTATCAGATTGTTTTAGTTATACTGATGTGGTGAGTTTTGACAGTCACATGTGTAATGGCTCTGGCTTGTACAGAAATGCCAAGTTTTATGGCTCTGTATTTCTTTATGACCCTCATGAAGCCTGTGTGTGTGTTCTGGATTTACAGTGCTGAGTGCTGTGCTGGATTTGCGTTAAATTTGGGATTTGGACGACTTCATTACAGTGTGCTTGTGGCCTGAATGTGTCATTTTGGTGTTCAGTAAACACAGTAAAGCCAGCGCTGGCCCTGCCCAAAACTAAACTCACACCAGCTGGCTTGTTTTGAAGGCAGATCCTGGCCTCTGCCCAATCACAACACAGCAGAGGGCTGATGTCATGCAGTACGATGGAGCAGCAGGACTTGGGCAGAGTGTGCAGGCTCAGACATGCTGAGACAGAAAAAGAAAATGCATCAAGGGAGGAAAGGATGACTAAAAAGTTGTAGTTGGCATTACCATGAAATGATTTAGGTCAACATTCGGGCAAAGTTTACTTCTCAAAGTCCTAAAGATCATTAATGCTTGTTTGCTTTCTAATCAGGTTAATGTTGGTCTCGTGAGCACTGAATATGCAGTATATCTTTAATATTAATCTTTAATGTCTGCAGTCCTGTTTAGTGTCTGGATATGGACTATGTATAATGATTGAGAGATTATAGAAATGGGCATGTCTACACATTGTACATATTCTCTTCACACCAGGAAATTGTGGCATGTAGTTTGGGCTTTTGAGAAACCTGTTCAGATAAGAGAGATGGAAGCTGAGGTGGAGCTGAGAGTGATTTGGAATGTGCTGTGTGAAAACCCCTTACAGCTACAAACACATTTTTGAAAATTGAAATTGAAATCATCAAGTTTAATAGCAGCATATTAATTTGTGATTCCTGGTACCATTGTGCCAAGTGCCAGGATATTTCAGCCAAAAACCTGGTTGCCTCTGCCAGGAGGTTCACACTTGGGTATAGGTGGATTTGAAACCAACTGAAATGGGCCGAATGGAAATGACAGCAACTGCTGTATCCACATAACGGTGGTGGAACCAACTATGTTAATATCGTGGGCTGTGCAAGCAGTGATTGGTCAAACATTCTGTGGTGGCAGACAGGATTGATCAAGAGCTTCTGCAGCACGGGATTGATCAAAAGTCTGCGAGAGCAAGTGGGATTGGACAAGAGAGTCTGGAGGCACAGATGGCATTGGTCAAGAGTGTCTTTAGGAGCAGGTAGGAATGATGAAGTCTATCTGCAGGAGTGGACAGGATTGATCAAGAGAATCTGCAGGACAGGATTGATCAAGTGTGTCTGCTGGAGCAAGTGAGATTACTCAAGAGTGTCTGACAGTGCAAATGGGATTAGTCAACAGTGTCTGCAGGAGTGGACAGGCTTGGCCAAGAGTATCTCCAGGAGCATACAGGAGTGGTCAAAAATGTTGTTCAGGAATGGGTGGGATTGGTCAAGAGTGTCTTTAGGAGTTGACAGGAGTTGACAGTCGATTGTTTGCAGGAGCAGACAGGATTGGTCAAGAGTGTCTGCAGGAGCAGATGGAATTGGTCAAGAGTGTCTGCAGGAGTGGGCTTGATTGGTCTATAGGAGCGCACAGGATTGTCCAAGAGTGTCTACAGGAGTAAGTAGGGTAGGTGTGTCTATGTGAGAGGATGGGATTGGCCAAGAGCACTTGCAGGAGCATGCCAGATTGGTCAAGAGTATTTGCGAAAGCAGATGGGATTCATCAAGAGTGTCTGCTTGAATGGGTGGGATTTGTCAGAATTCCTTCGGGACCGGATAGGATGTGAGATTAAAAACTCGTGCATGCCTCTGACTTGAATGTCTGACAAAATACTGCATTCACAAGATAAGATACGATGTACCTTTATTGATCCCCGTACGGGAAATTCTAGGCATAAGCCAGATTGCAATCCTACACGGACACATCTCATATATTCAGTGTAATCTGACTGCTTTGACCTTTATTATGATTACCTGCTGTATTGTTTGTGTCTGCAAGATGGGCTTGATGATTAGGCTCCATGTCCATACCATAACATCTACATAGGAATAAAGTAGCTTACAGAAACTCCACTCCTCTGACAAGTCACTTTGAACATTTTCTGTATTTTTAAATTTGGCCAGTACTCAATCTAAGTAGAGTGTAAATAGTGCTCTTGGAAATGTGCTAAAACTCTATTTCCACATATGAGAGAGATATGAAAGGACAGAACTTTTGTTGTGGCCCTTAATTGTGCTTAATGGTATTTTTAATTGCTAATGTATTATTATATCCATTACCTGACTTGTACAATTCAGCAACTGTCTGTCTCTATTGTTAAAGGCACTCCCTGTGGACAGAAAGCAAATTAAAAGTAGTATGTTTTTCAGGAATGCAAATTTGTTTCCATTTATTTAAATGTACTGTTTTCCTGTTTGGAGGAAAATGGAGCCTCAGGTGATGCCAGAAAATGTAAAAAGTATTGGGATGTGTTTTGATTAATAGTGAAATCCTGCCAAGATTTCAGGCCAGAGAAATGGATAAAAACTAATGGAGGGCTGGATAAAATCCACTCATGAGAACACATTTTGCATGATAGCAGCCAAAATATAATAGTAATTGAAGAAATATCTTTCACACTGACTACTAAACAGTCGAAGCGTGTATTTCAGTGATACAGTCCATGTGGTACACACATGTTGACTCCAGAATGTACCATATCACAGCTGTATTACATGTCGTCTTCTACAGATGGCAAACATCACAGAGACACTGATGAAGCCTCTAGAGAAGTTTCGGAAAGAGCAGCTGGGTTCGGCCAAGGTACTTCATTTAATTCCTTTTTTTTCCTCACATCAGCAGCATTTCTATCAACACTGTTTTCATCATGGTGTCAAAAATAGATTAGCCTTTATTGTCTCCCTTAGGAGAAATTTGTCTTGGGCAATCGAGAGGACACAATTGACAATACAATACACATATACAATCAAACTACATTGACATGCAGTTGCACCCAGATCGGTATACACAGCAAAATATACACACCATACAATAGCCAAACGTACACATAACGTACACAAATACCCTATACCTAATATTGCCCAAATACCCTACACTTAAATATTACACCCTAAATACCCTAAACCAAGTCATTTCACATCCCCCCAACACACACACACACACACACACACACACACAAACACACTCTTCATCTCTTACTGTTCAGTAATTTGATAGATAATGGAACTAAGGAAAATTTATACTTACTCAGCTTACAGTTTGGTAACCTGTACCTTCTGCCCGAAGGCATCAACTCATGCTTTTTTATGAAGGATGCGGTTTGGGTCACAAATGATTTTTAAGGCTCTGCTTCCTTGCAGTCTCCTCAAATATCTCCTGAAGAGAAGATGAGGGCAGCATGCCAATTATATCTCCAGCCCTTCTAATCAGGTTTTGGAGTTGTGATCTGGGTTTAACGGACAGGTTACCAAACCATGTTGTAATACCATAACGAACAACGAATTCAACGGCTGCCTCGCAAAAACAATAACATGGTGCTTTTATCCACTCCACGGATCCTGAACCTTCACCAAAAAATGCAAACGCTGACTAACTCATGAGCAAACATACTCCACTTGATGAGCTTCATTTTTTGTTGATCTGATTTTAGGCAGAGAGGAAGAAATATGAGAAGGAAACGGAGAAATACTACACATCTTTGGAGAAACTCTTAAACATGTCAGCAAAGAAGAAGGAACCACAGTTGCAAGAGGTAATTCTCACGTAGGGCCGATGTGCCCGATATTTATAAAGACAGATCATCTACTGGCAAGCAGAAGATCCAGTTTTCTTCTAGTGACGTGTTTTTTTTTCATAAGCGTGTGTCCAAACCACTCCCATGTAGCCTGTATGATGTAAACACTTCAAACTGTTTGTAAAAGGGCCTATGATAAACTGGGAGTTTATTTAGCGTGCGCATTTGGCGATGGTGCTTGTTATCAGATCGTCCTCTAGCTTCAGACTTTAGACTTACTTTGGGAAGTACCGCGCACTAGGACTGTAATGTCCGTATGACTGGGATGTAAAATAAAGCTCTGTAGCAGGTCTAAATCCAGACACTCCATGTGTTAGTGTTATAAAAGCGTGACTTGCTGTAATTGGGTTTATATCGCTTGTGTAAGAGTGTCAGCGTGAGTAATGCGTCACAGAATTTTAGCAAATCTTCATGCAGATTCAGCAAGAATGCAATTCTACACCTGCACACTCGTTTTATTTTGGTGGGTTTTTTTTTTTGTTTCTTCACCTCCCACACATCTGTGACCTTCACCACCCCCTTCTTTTTTCTCTTTCATTTTTTGTGGCATTTGATTCATTCTCTCTCTCTCACCCTCTCTGATTCTCTCTCTCTCTCTCTCTCTCTGCCTGTCTGACTTTCTTTTTCTATATCTCTTTGTCTCTCTCTCACGCTAACTCTCTGTGTCTCTCGTTCTCTGTCTTTCTCTCTGTCTCATTTTCTCTCTCTCTCTTTCTGTCTTTTGTTCTGTGTCCCTCGGTCTCTACCTCTGTAGCTAACACTCTCTCTGCCTCTGTCTATCTCTCTCTCTCTGAATGTCTCTCTGTCTCTGACTCTCTCTTTCTATATCTCTTTTTCTCTCTCTCTCACTCTACCTCTGTCTGACTGTCTGTCTGTCTCTCTCCCTCTCTCCATGTCTGTCTTTCTCTCTGTGTCTCACTTTCTGTCTCTCCTTCTGCCTTTCTTTCTGTGTTTCTCTGCCTACCTCTGTAACACACACTCTCTCTTCCTCTGTCTGTCTCTCTCTCTGCCTCTCTCTCTTTCTCTCTCTCACTCACTCTCTCCCTCTTGTCAAAGCAAGAACTGTTATTCACAAACACATTGGTTATAACAGCGTCCGTGTAGAAACATGGAAATTAGAGAATAGAAATTAAACGTTAATAATAATAATAGTGGCATCCTCATCATCCTCATCATCATCATCATCTGTGGCAAAAATAATGTCTCTCTCCCTCTCTCTCTGTCTCTCCCTCTCTCTCTGTCTCTCTCTTTCTCTATCTCTCACTGTGTCTCTCACTCTCTCGCTCTCTCACTCTCTCTGTCTCTCTCGCTCTGTCTCTCTCTCGCTCTCTCTCACTCTCTCTCTCGCTCTCTCTTTCTCTGTCTCTCTCGCTCTCTCTCTGTCTCTCTCTCGCGCTCTCTCTCTCTCTCATACTCTCTCTCTGTCTGTCTCTCTCTCTCTCAGGCAGATGTGGCAGTGGAGACGATGAGACACCACTTTCAGGAGGAGTCTTTGGAGTACGTGTGCAAGCTGCAGGAAATCCAGGAGAGGAAGAAGTTTGAGTGTGTCGAGCCTGTGAGTGCACACCTCCTCTCACCTCACCTCAAATGGATGTAGACATGCTTGCTAATACATATTCTATATCGCTAACTATTTACGTCGTATCATAAACATGTCATGGAAGTCGTCTTGCTGTTGGCATGACAATTCACATCCAATGATAGAAGAGTGTTTTGTCCCCATTACTGATCATTGCCATGCTGTCTGATGCCATGGCAGCTAATAGCACATGTTTATATTTGCTAACCTGGCCTAGTTAGGTTATGCTTTATAGCTGTTATTGTACGTAATACATTTCCCAGCACTGTTGAATTCTTGAATGTGATTGGTCAGAAGGTATATTTTCTATAACAGCAGTTCTGACTGTCGTTTCAGCTGTAATTCAGGTCACAGATTCTACTGTGTTATCGTTTCTATAGTAACAACCTACACAGGGACTTGTACAGTGCACAATCCACATAATCTAATACTAATAATAAATGAATAAAAATACTTCTGGAGAGTCTTGAGGACAGACGTGTATGCTCTTTGTGGATGCTTGGTAACACGTCAAGCTGTTTTGTCATTGCTGTTGTTTTTTTTTTTGTCTTATAAATGTCAAGAGAGAGAAAAACTTACACGTAACTGTAAATGGATGAAAAGTACAATGTGTTTAGTATGTAAAATAATTGTTAGCATTGGCAAATTGCTGTGGTGTAAGAGGAATAAAACTTCAGGACATGCTGTCAATGGAAAAGCGACTTCATAGTGGCAACATTAACTTTGTGTGGCTGATTATTTTATAATAATTATAAATAATTAATTTCCTATAGCAGCACGCCCCCAAGTGGTTATTCCTTACATAGCTGGTGTGAGAGATGTCTGATTGGCTGGCAGTTTCCCTCTCTAATTTAGATTCTCTAATGAAATCAAAAATGACTCTGATGCTCATCCTAACGATCCTTTTAACACATTCAGTACTGTTTGACTTCATAGTATACAGTTGTGGATGAGTAGTGATTTATAATCTCACTATCCGGATGAGGATGGGTTCCCTTTTCAGTCTGATTCCTCTCAAAGCTCCTTCCTCGTATCGTCTCAGGGAGTTTTCCCTCACCACTGTCGCCTCCGACTTGCCTGTTAGGGATAAATCTTACTCCACATCTGGATTTGTGTAATGCTGCTATGTGGCAATGTCTATTGTTCAAAGTGTTATACAAATTGAAATCGAATCGAATTGAATTCAATCCAAAAATTTGATTAATGCTCCAAGTAACTATGTAATGATGTTGGAACATAACCATAACACCATGTATAAATGATGGTTTAGACAAATATATTTACGATGGGTTAAAAGGACGTGGATTTACACAGATTGGAATGATTTATACGTTACAGTGCGTGTAAATATTTTCATTCGGCCTTAGCCAGCCTTTATAACGCTGCCTTAGACGTTGCATTAACTAAGTCATAGCAAAAACTATAAAAAAAAAAAAAAAAAAAAAAAAGGAAATAATGTGTCAAGTGACTTTATATGACATAAGAATGGATGTCACACTTCTGTTTTGTCAGGTGCACTTCAGTTTTGATAAAATATATCTTGAAATCAGGCATAAAACTAAGTGAAAATGAGCAAATTAGCCCAAAAAAGTACTACTTTTGCACTTAGATGAATATATATATGCGTTCACTCGGGTTAAGTAAGGAATAAAACACTTGGGGACATGCTGTTATAGGAAAACAATCAGTGACAGGGTGGCGAGATGAGGCGGTGTTAGTGTTATCACTGGGAAGTCGATTGTTTTCCTATAACACTACGCCCCGAAGCGTTTTATTCCTCTTATACCACAGCAGTTTGCCAAATTGTTCTTGAGTTATGTATAAAAACGTATTAAGGAGTGACACTTTTTATCTGTTTAATGCTGTGGAACGTCTGTGAAACACGTCCACTTCCGTTATAGCAGTTACAAACAGGCTCACCAACCTCTCTTTTATTCTCTCTCGACGCGAATGAGACATGCAGCTTGTAACGTTACAGAGAAACCAGGAACCTCCAGAAGATGTCGGGAAAAAAAAAAACCGTACAGCTTTACTTCTGATGGTTTTGAAGAGTTGAAACTAGAGACTCCTTCCATGACGTTAAACAAACATCTCCGCATAGAAAACGTCTCCATGTCAATGATTACACACTGTTTATGTACAGGGTTCGCCATACAAGTTCCTGTGAATGAGCTGTTGCTATAGAAACCATGGCCTTGTAGCTGGAGCTAATGTCAGAGCTGCTTTTATAGAAAATAACTCAACACCTTCTGACCAATCAGAATCGTGAATTCCACAGTGCTGTGTTAAAAAAAAAAAAAAAAGTGGTTATGACTTAATTTAAGGATTTAATTATTATTTTGGGCTTGTGCCAGAAAACAATCAGATTAACTTTATGTTGTAACAGCAGGTGAGCTATATTTCTATCTCCTCTCTCTCTCTCTCTCTCTCTCTCTCTCTTCACCACAGATGCTGGCTTTCTTTCAGACCATGTTCACTTTCTACCATCAGGGATTTGAGTTGGCCAAAGACTTCGACCATTACAAAAGAGCCCTGCAGATCAATATTCAGAATGTGAGCAGCTCTTTACAGTGTATTTGAGTGAATATGCAGCGAAAGGCTGATGAAGCTGTTTTGAAAATTACACACTCCTTGATCTTTGTTCTGTAGGCATAGCAACGTTTCCCAGCCACACACACACACACACACACACACACACGTGTGGTGTCATCAATGTCACATGGCCACCAGAAGTTTAAAAAAAAAAAAAACGTACTCCGTTTGGTTAATAATAAAAGCGCACACAGGGCCTCATGTGCATTGTGTTACGCTCCCACGCCTGTTTATGGCGGTGCAGGAAGGGACACAGTGAAACAGGAAGTGAAAAAAAATCCAGAGAAGCATTGGAGTTTCCAAGAGAAAGGGCTTTGTTTTCATTGGCCTTCCAATTGTGTGCTTGGAATATACAGCCTGGAAGATTGAGGGTCAGCTGTTTGTGTGTGTGTGTGTGTGTGTGTGTGTGTGTGTGTGTGTGTGTGTGTTTTTGCATGCTCTGAGATTGTCTGGTGTTCCAAAAATTGTTACAGATTTATTTTGTGTGTGTGTGTGTGTGTGTGTGTGTGCCTTTCCATATATACATGTGTATCTGTGTTGTCTACCTGTGTGTATGTGCGCGTGTGTTTGTGTCTTCACATATGTGTACGTGGATCTGTGTGCGTATCTGTGTGTGTGTGTCTTTACATATGTATATGTGTAACTGTGTGTGTATCTATATGCGTGTGTGTGTGTGTGTGTGTGTGTGTGTTTAGACGCGGAGCCGTTTCGAGGGAACTCGCTCCGAGGTGTATGAACTGATGAAGAAGATAAAGGAGGCTCCACACGACTACAGACAGACCAGCCGCATCAGCAGCGAGGGCTACCTCTTTGTCCAGGAGAAACGTACGACACACACACACACACACACACACACACACAAACACACCCGAGAGAGCGCGCAGTACAAGGGCTTGTCTTTCACATGTCTCTAATGAGTCAGAATGAGACTCATTAATCTTTGAATAATGTTTTTGATTCTGTTTTCTTGGTTGAAAATAATGTTTCACTCCAGAGCTTCAGAATTACTTAGTGGTGTGTTTAAAAAAACGCTGAAACACACACTAACCTGCCAAAAAAAAAAAAAAAAAACGAGAGAGTCCTGGCATTTGCATTTCTTTCCATCCTGGAGTTAAAACAATATTCGACAGGACCTCAGTGTAGACCACAGGAGTGCTGCGAATGCTGTTAAGGCTGACTTCTCAGTGTAACATTGTGTTCTTTAATAAATAAATCACATGTTAAAAATCAGATTATGTGGTTGCTCGGGCTAGTGAATTATAGGACGTGGATTTCCGAGTGTGGAAAATGTACAAGAGTGCATAAACACGACTGGAGAGAAATGTTTTTCCACATAATTCTGCAGTTTAAAAATAATTTTAAAAAAAGCGATACGACTTGATTGTGGCTGTGAAATTCTCCTGTGATCCTGTGCAGGTCCTCCTCCGTTCGGCTCCAGCTGGGTGAAGAGGTACTGCACCTTCGTCAAAGAGCAGAAAATCCTCCACATGATCACGTACGACCCCAAGTCCGGCGGCAAGTTTGTGAGTGACGATCATTTAAACGGTCCATGGTGCCTTTTCTGTTCGAGTCTGTTTTGATTTATTGAAGCAGCACACAGCTTATTCTTCCCATTTCTCTGTAATGGTGTCATGATTTAGGTTTTTCAGCTAATGCCCGTGCATGAAATGTTGTGTGTTCATCCTGTCAGGGCGAAACCGAGTCTGTTACACTGAAATCCTGCGTGAGGAAAACTACAGACACTCTGGACCGCCGGTTCTGCCTGGATATAGAGATTACTGACCGGTAGGTGAAACATTACAGTCCGCAAGGTTTATGTTCAGATCAGTTTCCTGCAGTCTGTCGTTCAGTTGAAGGCGTTAGACAGCTCAGTATGAGTGTCCTGTAATTCTCAGCAGATTTGAAACAACCTGTTTGGCTCCTGTAGTTCAGGCGCTTTAAGAATAGTGCGAGTCTTAACCTCCTGGTAGAGGCAACCACATGGTGGGCTGTTTTTCCCTGTTTGTTTGCATGAATTTACTAGGGGTGTCGACACACATTTCTGAGAGAAAATACTATTAAATATATTTTTTATATAATATTAATACTAATATTGAGTTTTTATTGTATGAATTATATTACAATTGTAAACAGATTATTTATTTATTTATAAAACGTGGCGTCGTACAAACATGATAAATTCTATCACAATGCACTTTTCTGAAATATTAATATTAATAATAATAATGTGTTTATATTGTATTAATTAAATTGTAAATAGATTATTTATTTATTTGTTTGTTTGTTTATTCATTTATTTATTTATTTAGGGTAGCATTGTACAAATGTGATCAATTCTGTCACAGAACACTTTCTGAGATATTGTTGGTATCATGAGGTTTTTTAAATAACAGGTAGCTGACGAGTCCTTTTTTTTAAAAATTGTAAAATGTTGTATAAATGATTTATTTTTCACGGACAATAACTACATTTTTAAAGGTTTATTTTGAAAACTGCAACACTACCTATTTTTGCAGTTTGTTAGCAGTGTATCGTTGTGATATGATCATTTTGTGACATCGGGCGACCCTAGTGGAAAGAGTACATGTTTGTGACTGCTATTTGTTTAAAACACTGCCAGCTCTTGTCTTTTGAAGGGTGCAAATATTTCAGGAATGTAATAAAACAATTAAATTCATGACATTAATTGTGCTTAATAAACTACTAAAACACTTTTTACGTATAGTTGTAAAAATTATAAATTAATTATACATATAGTTGAATATATGAGCACTGCAATAATTAACCAAACTTAACATATAGTGTGTGTTAGTGTCAATCTTCAAAAACAGTAACAGCGAGTAACACAACGTGATTTTATGGCTGTGCTGCAAACACTGACGCAAGTTTTATTTTGTTATTTCAAAATGGTAAAAGCTGAGAATTAATGACTTGCTTTTTTTTTTTTTTTTTAAACAGCTGAGTTGAAAATGAAAAACTTGGAGTGATTTGTATCGTGTGTGGCTCCTGTGTCTGAGCCGTTGTATCTGACGCGTTTTTGCGCCGGTTGTGTTTTCAGCCCCGGCATCGTGCTCACAGTCCAGGCTTTCTCCGAAGATGACCACAGATTCTGGATGCAGGCGATGGGAGGCAAAGAGCCGGTGAGTCAACTGAAACATCTTCTCACAAGCCTTATAGTCCAATATCTGACTCAAAGTCTGTATGAGCTGGGTGAACTTTAAACAGCTGATCCAGATGTGTAATAATCCAGATGTCTAGCAAATACAATTCTGGTTCTGTATGAAAACAAAAGCTCAAATTTTTTTTTTTTTTTTTAAAAAGACATCGATTTTGTGTATTTATTACAGGTTCACCATCTCGGAAAAACATATTCAAAAGAAAGAGGAAGTAAGTTTCGATTCATCAATTTTATTCTACCATCAAATTTAGTCTGAACATCACAAGAGCAGGATTATACAGTGGGGTGCAAAAGTTTGCATCCCCTTTGCTTTTTCAATGGACTTTTTCAATCAGCCTGCACACAAAAATGAAATAAAATAAATAATGAAAAGAATGAAACGTAGTTCGTTTCAGCAACAGCACAACAGTCTGAAACCTAGAGAAGTTAAAAGAGTGAAAATAGTTTGAAAAGGGGATGAAAAGCACACAGAGGATTTGGAGGCTGATATCTGGCCCTGCACATTAATTATATTTATATCACATTCAGAAAGATGCAGATTTATAACTGATGTTTTTAATTTACACACTGAACATTACACACTGAATGTCTTATTACATTCTTATATTACTTTTCCTCCTTTTGTTCTGAGGGTGTGCAAACTTTTGCACTCGCCTGTATCCCGTATTGTGAAAAGCAGCCATTTTATTTATTTTTATTTCAAAGTGAAACCAAAGCAGCAGGAACTCTTACACAGGTTGCAGGTTTAGTAAGTCCTTGTTAATTTGACGCAGAGTTTCTTGGCGAGATTTAAGACATTTGTGTAAGCAGGTTGTTATTTTTCGATTTCTGGTGTTTTATCCGTTAAGATTTTTGTTCAGATCCTGTTCAGAATAATCGTTCCGTGTTCAGTAGCATGTAGAGAAGCGAATTGAACGCAAGCTTTTTTTTTTTCCCATTGTCCTGCAGTCGATGCACAGCTGGACGACGTCGGCGTGAATTTCGTGAGGAATTCGATCAACGCTGTTGAGGCAAGAGGTAAAGCTGTAAACACTGCTGTAATGTTAGTTTACTTCACTTTTTATTTTTATTATTATTATTATTCTGAATCCATAATGATAGGATGGTCAAGCAGAGCAGGCAACGCTGCTCAGGCCGCAGTGAGTCAGCGCTCTCCTTCCCCGCTGCAGACTCAGTGATTTCACTGTTTTTAAAATACAGCCACTGAGATCATGTTCTTAAAATAATGATTGAAATAATAGATTGATTTGTAATTTTATTGTTATTTTATTATTTTTAAACGTGGATTTTTTTTTTCCCCTTCTGTAAGTGCTCTGTGAGGCAGCAGAGAGCTCTTAATATTAATATGAACATGAGCGACACTAATTCATATTCATTCATGTTTTCTGAAAAATGACGAGGTTTTAGAGGCAAAAAAGACACGTCTCATCTACTCAGGTCTTCACGGTGACTAGAAAGATTCCTTCCTTCCTTCCTTCCTTCCTTCCTTCCTTCCTTTCTTTTGTTCTTTCTTTCGTTCTGTCTGTCTGTGTGTGTGTGTGTGAGAGAGAGAACAAGATCTTGATATTATAGAAGAAAAGTTTTGTATAATTTTTTAAAGGTTATTTTTATAAGTCGAATTTTTTTCGTCTGAACATAAGGAGTAATTGTACATAAACTTTATCTCCACGTTTACTACTTTAACTTTTTTGCTGTCTAATAATGATGTTTAATGACTATTAAAAAAAATAATAATTAAATGGCGAATAGAAATGTCATTCTCTGGCACTAAATCAAATGTTTGTAATTGTATTTATAAATAATAAATAATTTATGCATACATTTTAATATGTATTTTTGTATGAGTATAATAATTTTTTTCATTTTTTCTGTTTTTTTTTTAATGTCTATAGTATTGCTTTATATTAATGTCGATATATATCTACTATAAAGTGATATTATTGTACAGTGTGTAGTTGAATAGAGTGGACTGAACGCTGAATCCGGCGTCAGTGTGTGCGCGTTACAGTGATCTGCACGTGTGTGCTCGAACACTAGAGGGCAGACTGAGCTCACGGTTTCCTCTGGCCTCGCTGCGCACCTGATGTGCCTGGGTCAGAGTTAAACACAAGGCTGGGAAATGGACAGCTCTTAATCTGTACTACAGGGAGTGTGTTAGTGAGCGCTGAGTGCTGATGGGTGTGTTGTGATGGGTGTGTGCAGGGATCAATGACCAGGGCTTGTACAGAGTGGTCGGGGTCAGCTCCAAGGTGCAGAAGCTGCTCAGTCTGATGATCGGTAAGTTACACTCTTACACTGTCTGTTTCCTCTTAAAACAGCATTTACAGGCTAGGGGTCATGTGTCCACGGTACAGAAACAACATGAATATTACCAGTATGCTACAATATCTTACATGGTGTACAACCCGGGCAAACTTCCTAAGCTGTTTCCCACAATGCAATGCCGTGAAAAGCTGGAAGGCTGCAGTGGAGAACGCAACAGCAATGTGTAGATAAGTCTTGGTTTCTGGTTAATTCACTATGAACGTATTACTGTATAAATAAAATGAACCATACCCTGTAATTTCTTAATAAACAATTAAGAAAGATAATTCAGTAACACTTTCTATGAAGGCCATATGTTCATAGCCTAATGAACTTGTGTTTATATTGTGTTATAATGCAATCATTGTGTATACTGGTAGAATTATTTATAAAAGCGCATCAGACTTTATTATGCATATGAACGCGTTCATAACACGAAAAACCGAACACCTTTTTAAAGTGCATTATGAGATTTCTTTTTTTCCCCCCCTTATTTTTCTTTTTCTTTTTTTTAGTTCAAAAAAATCGGTTATAACAGGAACTCATACTACAAACTCCACAACTTCCTGCCAGGAACTTGTAAGGGTTTCTACGACACTAATAAACTGGGGCAGATGATAAAACGTGTTCTAAACACTTCTTATTAACACTGCAACAATTAACAATTGTTTATTTATTAATGGATGATCATACCTTTTATCCACTTATAGATATGTCTAATGTTGTGGAACATCCATGACACAAGTTAGTTCTTGTTATTGCACCTATAAACAGTTGTTTCCTCACCAACTTCTCTCTTTTTTTTTTTTTTTTTAATTTATTGATGCTAATAAGACAAAAAAAAAAAAAGCTTTTCATTATACAGAGAAACCACAAAGTTTGTTTGTTACAAAGCACCGACACTGGAGACTCCTTCCAAAAATAAACATCTGCTTACAGAAGACTTCATATCGACAGTTAGACACTTTTTTAAAATCCATTTATGTAGAGCCCCTGTGTCGGTTGTTACTATAGAAACGATAACGTATTAGAATGACTGCATTATATAAACCAGTGGTTTGCAGCTGCACCACTGACAAAGCTGCTGTTACAGAAAATTAATGAACACCTTCTAACCAATCCGATTTAAGCACTGAACAGCACTGCGGTGTAAGAGCGTACACTCCTGTACAGTTCACTCCAGACTCTGCTTAAGAACTCTGACTTGGAGAAGTTTTGGGCCCGAAGCCAAAATTTCATCTCTGCCTCATTGGAATTCAGACGACTCTCTCGTCTCGGCCGTGTCTTTCTCCTTCTTTGTCTCTATTCCTCTGTCCCACTGTCCTGTCCTTGTCGGTGACACTTGGCTCTGTTGCTGCAGGCTAGCAATCAGATTTCCACCTGCTCTCTGCTGGTTTTCCTCTTTTTTCATATTTCTCCTCTGTCCTGCAGTCACTTTCTCTTTTCAGCTCAGAGCCATCCCTCTTGCTCTGCCTGCGTTTGTAGTCTCCATCTTACTTTCATACTTTTCAGCTTTTTTTTTTCTCCTACACCCCTTTACCCTTACTCTCTGCTTTGCTCTCTCTCTCTCTCTCTCTCCCTCTCTCTCTTTTTTTTCCTTCGTTCTCTTTCTTGCTTGTCTCTTCCCTTCTCCTGCAGACGTTGCCCCAGCCAGTGGCCTTGTGCTCTGAATTCTAATCAGTCGGTTGAATCGGCACGCTCCTCGAGTTCCTGCTGCGACCTGAACCCGTCCACCCTTGAGTTTAACAGCCATTATCACCGTCCTAACCACAGCAGCAGCCATTTTACTTCTTATGATTGACTCTAGCCTGCCATATGGCATCAGCCATCCACAAAACAAGAGTGCAGCCTGATGGGCGTGTCTTCAAGCCCATATAAAACCTCAAAGACACGCCCTTCAGAACAGCCCTATAAAAAATAAAAGTTTGTGATCTAAGTTCCTTAATGGTTCTTCAGTTGTCCTTCTGGGGAACCCCCTAAAGGTCCTACAGCAGCATGTTTCCCTGATAGATATAGTAATATGGTAGATAGTTAGCACTTACAGTCACGATGAGTAGATTTTTAGCCATGATTTGATTCCTTATGTTGACTTATTTCTTTCTGAACCAGAAAGTCAGGATGATATTGAAATTTTGACTGACTTACACAACAGCCAATAGCCAACAGCATTTGAGTCAATAGCCAATAACATTTGATCATTGTCAAAGTCTACAATCGAGACACCTTCATGAATGTTTACCTCAAGATGCAAACCACTCAAGAACAGAAAGGCCAGATTAGACTTTGATTTAAAAAAAATAAAAGCCTGCCCAGTTCTGATGCAAGATTAACTTGTACCAGAATGATGGGAAGAGTAGAGTAGGGAGAAGGAAAGGAAGGGCTCATGATCCAAAGTATACCACCTCATCTGTCGAACATGTGGAGACAGTGTTATGGCATGGGCATTTATCATGGGTCACTGGTGTTTATTGATGATATGACTGCTGGTAGAAGTAGCAGGATGAATTCTGAAGCATATGGAGCTATATTTTCTGCTCAGATTCATTCAGATGCTGCAAAACTGATAGTAAAGATGCATAATGACCCAAAATGTACAGCGAAAGCAATGCAAGACCTTGGAAATGGAATGTTCTTAAATGGCCGAATCAATCACCTGACCTCAACCCAATTGAGTTGCTTTTCACTTACTGAAGACAGAACTGAAGGCAGAAAAATCCTCAAACAAGCAGCAACTGACAGCGGCTGCAGGAAAGGCCTGACAAAGCATCTCCAGGGAGGAAACTCAGCATTTAGTGATGTCCATGGATCCCAGACTTCAGGCAGTCATTGACTGCAAAGGCAGTCATTAAAATATTATTAAAAATAATCCTAATATTTATGATTGTTAGTTTGTCCAAGTACTTCTGAGCCTGTGAAAATGGAGGGACTCTGTAAAAAAAAAAAAAAAAAAAAAAAAAAAAAAAAATGGCTGTAATTTCTAAAAGGTTAATGCAATATTTTTGTTCAACCCCTTGATGTAAAGCTGAAAGTCTATACTTCAGTCACATCTTGATTGCTTCATTTCAAATCCATTGTGGTGTACAGAGGCAAAATTACCAAAATTGGGTCACTGTCCAAATACTTATGGACCCGACTGTAGTATGTCACTATTAGGTTGATTGTAGTTTATTTGATTCTTGCATATTGTTTCTATGCCACATCTGTTGAACTTTCCAGCTCTGAATAGAGCCTCAGGATTAAATTCTTCTTTTTTTTTTTTTTTTTTTCTCTAAACTCTTTAGCATGATTTAAAGAGCATTGTAAGGAGTGAAGCACTCCTGACGTTTCATTTGCATGTGTTAGATGCTTCTGCTGTACCGTGAAACCGAAGACACTTAACCAAAGTTGCTCGGAAGTTGAAAATGATATGACACATCTGTTTCACCCCAGAAAGTGCATTTTCACAGGCTTACACCTGAAGTGTTTTCTTTCCTGCACTTTAACTGAAGTGAAGTAGTCTGCATATCCTCCATATGTTTCACTTCTGTAATATAGAAACATGTCCAGAGTTAACACTCGGGCCTTTCCATAGCAACAAAAATGCTTCACCTCATTATAGCGCTTAATATCTGAGAAGAATGAAGCCATTTTGTTCAGACAGGTAATTGTGATAAATGTGCAGGGGAGGTCTTCTTGGGTTAGACTGGAATTCATTAAAACGAATCTATTCATTTGCTTATTGGAGTAAACGAATAAATTGTCATTTTTATCATTTTCGACCTGAACCAAACAGTTTAGTGTTCATGTTGCTCTGCATGGAACGATTGCAGCTGTGAGCCTTCCTGCTGATTATACCTGCGTTTTTAGTTCATCTCTGTCTTTTCCGTTTCCGTCTCTCGCTCTTTATCACACTTTCTGATGTTTTTTGCTTTCTTTTTCACATTTACACTTATGCCTGCCTTATTCTCCCTCTATGTCTCTCTCAGTTGTTCCAAACACAGGTTTATATGTTTTGGTTTTTTTTCTTTTTTACGGTGTTCTCGCAACGTTTGAGGCGTATGTCAGAGTGAATTTGATACTTCATCACAGCTCAAGCTCGTTCTCATAGGATGTGATCACACACCTGATCACCAGTTTTGGTTTTTTGGGGGTTTTTTCCAGGAAGTGTTTAGTGCTGCACGATATATAATTTATTAACTACTTCTGAAATATTGATATTGATTTTTCTTCACTACCAGTAACTTATTGATTTCATTCATTCATTCATTTCCCCCCAAAAAACTGCTTTTTAATGTCATTAGTGCTGCACAATACATTATTTACTAATTAACCTTACAATATTGATGTTGATTTTTTCAACTCTATCAGTAATATACAAGTTATTTAACTAATCAATCAATCAATCAATCAATCAATTAATTTGCACACCTGTACACACATTACTGTACATTACAATGTACAATTGTACATACTGTGCAATTCATTTATTACTTAATTTATTACTGTACACATTTATGCAATTTCTATTCAGTCGATCATGTGGCAGCAGCACAGTGCATAAAATCATGCAGATACAGGCCAAGAGCTTCAGTTAATGTTCACATCAAACATCAGAATAAGGGGGAAAAGTGTGATCTCTGTGCCTTTAACCATGGCATGGTTGTCGGTGCCAGATGGGCTGCTTTGAGTATCTCAGAAACTGCTGATCTCCTGGGAATTTCACACAATAGTCTCTAGAGTTTACACAGACTGGTCCAAAAAACAAAAACCATTGAGTGAGTTCTGTGGGTGGAAACGCCTTGTTGATAAGAGAGGTCAGAGGAAAAAGGTCAGATAGGTTTGAGCTGCCAGGAAGGATTTAGTAACCCATATAATCACTCTTTACAACTGTGGTGAGCAGAAAAGCATCTCAGCATGCACAAAACATCGAACCTTGAGATGGCTGGGCTACAACAGCAGAAGACCACATCAGGTTCCACTCCTGTCAGCCAAGAACGAGAATCTGAGGCTCAGACTCATCGAAACTGGACGATTGAAGATTTAAAAAAATTGTTTAAATGGTCTTTTTCCAGTCTTCAACTTTTTCAGATTTTTCTCTTTTCAAATAAGTCATTAGGGCTGCACAATATGTCATTTATTAATGAATTTATTAATTCATTATTTATTAAAACCTTTGCAAAACTGATATTGATTTTTCAGAACCAACAGTAATATGCATATTTACTTACTTATTTACTCAGTGCACATCTATTTCATGTTCCAGCAAAACTGCAAAAAATGATGTTAGAAAGTGAAAAATATTATGAATATAGGCGTGTTTATCCTTTTTTAATGTAGTCTTATAATCACAGATTTATGATTGTGATTGACAGCATTTTCGCAGGGATGGCATGTCCCGTTCATGTTTCTCTTTGTTTTATTTTTCTCCAGATGAAAAGAGTAGTGAAGTGGACTTGGCCACTTGTGAGGACTGGGACGTGAAGACCATCACTAGCGCTTTAAAACAGTACCTGAGGTAGGAGGCAGGCATGCTTCATCATGTTCATCATGTTTATGCTGGAGCTGTGAAGCTAATGCAGTGCAATAATGGACGTCTGTTTCACTCACAATCATTTTTCATAAATATTCCTGTCCTATAAACATGACTAATTGACAGAAATATGACAAAAATTTTGCTAATTGCAATGTAGTTAAATGCTACAGTGTTTTTTCTTTTGACACCTTCAGTTGAAAATGAAACATTTACTTCATAATGACTCATTTATTTGATAATTACATATTTCTTTTACAATGGCGCATTGACGTAACGAGTTTTTTTTTCGTAACGGCACATTTATTTCATAAAGAGACTTTTAGTTTGTAATGAAACTTGTATTTCATAATGCCACTTTTATTTCAAAATGTCACATTTAATTCGTAAAAACACATTCACTTCATTATGACATTTACTCCATGATATGTTTACTTCATAATGACGCAATTATGTTTAATTTTTTTGTGATCTGTCCGTCAAAACAAATGGGGCTGAACCTATCGAGTGACTGGATAATCCTTTGCTCTCGATTATTTTGTGTGGAATGGGGAGTACATTTTTTTTCACTTTATTATTTATATCATAGGCATATTTATTTATTTAACTAATTTTGACTAAAATGTGAAGTAGGTATTCTGAAGATTTGGGTATTTATATATGGAAAATGTTTTGGGTGACAAAAATTTCCATTACTTGGTAGCTATATTAGCTTCACAGACTAAAGGTTTTCGATCAGTGGTAGAAAACTGTGAATTGTGAATTTTTCCGAGACCATTTCAACAATCAGAGTGTTGGATTATGATCAGGTCAGGATTGGCAAGAACCATCCATAATAATAATTCATAGTAAGTGAATGCAGGAAGGTCAGAACCCATGATTTCGTTAGTGTTTAGTCGGCTCGTTGCGGAGAGCTCTGGAGCAGAATCACACGGCCAGGCTCATCCATCCATCAGAGCAAGGTTACAGAAGACACACAGCGCCGTGTTTTCATTGGCTACTTCTGTATGTGACTTCACACAGGAAGTGCTTTGATACTGAGGTCAGAAGGTCATGGGATACAAAACTCTTTCCATTCAGCCGTTCCTTGAGAAACGTGTCCAGCTGGGTCTATCCTTGTTTTCATTCTACTTTTCCCTGCTTCCGCTAAGAACATGGTGACACGCTCGTTGATTCTGCATTTAAGTGCAATGATAGGGTGCACTGTAATGATAGATCATGACACAATGCATTGCGACGCAGCAATTTTTCGATGTGCATCATGAGCATGTGCGATTCACATCTTGCAAATCAGCATTCTATTAATTATGCAATTATGTAATGCAGTTGCACTGTTTGAACACCAGAGGTCCCAATCTGCACAACCCAAAGAGTTAAAACATATAGAGAACAATCTGGTCACATGATCTCATCTGTTGTGGAGGGCCTGCGCGATCTGCACTTGTGAAGACCGATAGCCCAATAGCTCCGGATTGCAACGACCAACACGCATTATACGTCATACGGTTACACTACTACATTATGACAGCAATTCCATTGCTACAAAATAAAGTGCCCCCAAGGGGGACAATAAAAGTTTAAGTAAGTGGAGCTTTTCAGTACCTTTCAAACAACACCAAAGCTTTCAAAACAACGCCAACACCATTTTAGCCGCCTTTGGAGCTCTATTTGAATCGAAATTGAGAAGCCAGTATCGTGAATTGAATTGAATCATGAATCGAATCGCATCAAATACTTTAGAATACCTGGATTTGGTTTAGTATGTGCCTGATGTGCTATAATGCAGAGCAGAGAGAGGTCTTCTACTGATGGAACCCATACATTCTGCAATGCTTTTCTGCTCAGCACAGTTGTAAAGAGTGGTAAAATGTTCGGAAAATTCCAGGAGATCAGCAGTTTCTGAAATACTCAAACCAGCTCGTCTGACACGAACACTCATATGTAGTGTATAATGTACTATGGGAATGCTTTAAATCTAAGAGAGACGCATATATATATATTTTTTTTCCATAATTGTACCAAATACCAGTGTAGCAGTGTGAGATGAAGACCATAATGTTAATCAGCAGCAGACTTCTTGCTTGAAATGTTTTATATTAATACATAATGTCCATGTGGAATGAATTTGTGGTTAAATAATGTTTCTGTTTATTTATTTGTTTCCCTCATGCGCTAGTATCTGCATATGTATGCACACGTGTGTCTTTTCTGTGTGTGTAGGTCTAAATAAATAAACCCCCTCATTCTCTATATCTTGCTCTCTCTCTTTCTTGTTTTCTCCTTTCTAGGAGTCTTCCTGAGCCGTTAATGACATACGCCCTGTATATGGAGTTCATCGTCCCGGCAAGTAAGTGTCTTTACTTACCCATGATGGTTTAAAATTATTTTTTGTTTTGTTTTTTTTTCCCCCCTAAAATCAGAATTGATCTGTGGTTGTGGGCTAAAAGTGAACATTTTAACCCACAAGTGAAAGAACGTCTGAAAAAGTTTGTCTCTTTTATGTTTTGCTCTCAGGAAAACGTAAATACATATTTATAAAAATTAACAATAAATTAGGTTTTTTTAAATTTATTTATTTATTTATTTTTTCCTAAGAGTTAATTGTATGTGGTTATTAAGGCTGAGGTTAATGATGTAGATTCAGGCGTCAGTTAAGCCTTATATTATGCTCCAGGAATTAGAGAAAGACAAAATATTAAAAGTACTTCTGAATAATAATTGTAGTAATTCATAGAGAAATACGTAGACATGTCGTTCATTAATAAACTAAATTTTGTGATTGTTGGCAAATTGCTGTGGAATAACACACTTTGTGCCATGTTGTTATATGAAAATAATCCACATATTTTTGCTTTTTTTTTGTGGAACTGCCATGTGAAGCAGTTTATTATTTAATATTTAATATAGTGAATTTTATGGTCTTGAAAATAAGTTGTATGTGACTGAGAAGGATCAAGTAGAAAAATAAAATGAATTACCCTTAATTCACAGGGTAAAGTAGTGACAAAGCCCATAATACTTTCAAAAAAAAAAAAAAATCGAAATTATACGGTTATATCACCCACTCTTGACTTCCTTTTTGTGAACAGAGAGTGCGAGTCCAGAGTCCCGTGTTCAGGCCATTCACTGTTTGGTGCACAGACTGCCTGAGAAGAACCGAGAGGTGTTGAGCTTGGTCACCAAACATCTCGCAAAGTGAGTGTTTCTCCGTCTCTTCTCCTTCTACGCCATCTCTATCAGTTATTCACTTTCCTTCTAGGTCTTTCTTCACTGGCTGTCCTTCTTTCAGCTTTTATATGTGTATATGTGAGTGTGTGTGTGTGTGTGTGTGTGTGTGTTTTCCTCATGCTTGTTCTTTTTTTTCCCTCTTTTCACACGCTGAGGAAAAAGGCAGTCCCTCGTCGCCATGCAGTCATTAACCCTAAAGCCTTTCCTTTCATACTCAATCTTCATTACTTTTTTTTTTCTACTCACACACACACACACGCACTCTAGCACAGGGACCTCTGGCTTTCAGTAGCCTTACCTCAGTCACCAAGGCAACGGCACACACATGCAGAAAGCTCAGAGGAGAACAAAGTAAAACTACACATACACACACATCACAAATTTATATATTGGGAAATAAAATCATAATGTTAAGTTAAGATTAAGAGCTACGTTTTATTCGCAGGATTACCCCACCCACGCCTTTGGAAAATAGTCTCGCTGTTCTGTAAAAGCTTCTGACTGATTGATAAAACAAGACATTTCTAAATGTTAGCAAGCTGTTCCAACCATTTCCCACCTTTTCAGTGTCCTTCATTTTAATATAGTGTAAATAGCAGGAAATAGAAGATAAGCACATAATCTCTGTTGCTCCTGGGAACTGGACAGTCTCATCTTGTTTTAAAAAAAGCAGGATTCTGTGCCAGCGGGTACGCGATCGGAAATGAAATTTGGTTGATCCGCTCTTAAATTCTTCCCCTTAGTCACTCTGAAGTGCTGGCTCTGAAACAAGCTGGTTAGAGAACGAGAGAAAGAGCCAACATTTCCACCGTTCTGTCTGAAATTGGATTTGAACGATGTTTAATTGGCAGTGTCACTGTTTTTTTTTTTTTTTTTATTTTATTTTATTTTTTTTAATAAAGCTTAACTCTTGAACTGAATTCAGAAATGTGCATCAGACGCCTGGGCATCGAAGCTTTCTAGCTTGTCACCCATTTAACACATCGAACACATTTAGCATGTCGCCTTTACATCCGCGGCACAACACGTAAGACGACAGCTTAAATAACGTAAGAATGTATGAAATCTTAAAGCAGGTTGAACCTAAATATACACCAGAGATCCAGAACACATTTCTCCACTGCTAACACAACACAAAATCTTTATCGTTAATTGTGCACTTAGAGCTTTTTAAACGCCTGAGTGCTATGGAGCGTAGGAACAGGAGTTGTTATTTATTTATTTATTTATTTATTTATTTATTTTTTAAATCAGCTCTACAGAGGCCATGTAGTTCAATAGTAATCACTTTCACAACCATCAGAGCAAGACAAGAGAACAAAAGCCGCGATAGAATTTAGTCTACATGGCACTTAAGATAAATACCCCAGAGCCGAAACTCTTAGTCTGCTTTTAATACTAAATAAGCATCAGGGAGCTCCACGGAATCTTTATAAGATACGACAAGACAATATGAGAAAGTTGAGAAGAAAAAAAAAATGAGAAGGTGAGATGAGACAACATGAGATGAGATAAGATGAGAAGATAGGAGGAGGTGAACTGAGTATATAATCATGAGATGATGAGATAAATTGAGATGCAGTGTGAAGATGAGATGATCTTAGATGAGAAGATTAAACAAAATGAGATGAAATGAGATAAGAGGAGGAAATCAGTTGAGATAAGACGAGCTGAGAACAGATGAGATGAGAAAATGAGATGAGATGAGAGAAGGCAAGAAAGTGAGCTGAGGTGAGATTAGTTAAGATGAGACACAATGAGATGAGAAGATGTTAAGATGAGGTAAGATGAGGAAATAAGGTGAGATGAGGTGAGATTAAATGAGATGAGAAGATGAGACGCGCTGAGAGAAGTCAGGAGAAGATGAGAAGATCTGAGATGAGATGAAATGAGAAGATAAGGTAAGATGAGATAAAATGAGATGAGATGACGTGAGATAAAATGAGATGAGACAAGATGAGAAGATAGCATGGAATCAAATGAGATGAAATGAGATAAGATGAGATAACTTGATTAGATAAGATAAAATAAAATGCATTGATCCCGGAGGATGTTTTTGTGCCAAATTGCGCACTACAGTTCCAAGTGAATCAATAACAGTGCATTGATTTGGTAAAAAACAGAGATATAAACCTGTAATGAGTAATTAAAATAGAAATATGTTTTTATATGTTCTTTATAATGTTTGTTAGGCCCAAAAACCTCAGTATCCTTTGGGTTGTGACTTCCACCAGTTGCGCAAATGTTACATCCCATTTAATACCTATACTGTACATTCAGCAGGACCTTTTACAGAGTCCTTCCTTCCCAGAGCTCATCTGTTCTTATTCCATACTTCTGCTAGTCGGCTTTGGTATGTTTTCTTCAAAAAGTTCAGTTTTTATTTGTATAGTGTAACATTTTTTTTTTTTTTTTTTTTTTAAATATCGGTGGTTTCATAACTGCTGGTTTAAAGATATGTAGCTAGAACTCAGAACCTTCTGATCAGTAGTCCAGTGCCTTAACCACTGACCTCACACTTCCATTGCTTCTGGCAGTAATTAATTTAAGGAAATGAGTAGGTAAGAATCTCATACACACGCTGATGAATTCAGGATGTTTGATACATTCAGGGCTCTTCAATCTTTTTCTTATTTTGTTTTAATTTGTTTAAGGAGAAAGTTTAACTTATTCTGTAAGAATATTTAGCAAATGGAGTACTCTCTGTAAGTAATTTAACAAATCATTTTTATGTCATTTAAACTCTACAGATTAATGCAAAAATGAGAATTAAAAAAAATAATATTTCTGAAATTATACACCATTTTGGTGATGAGGGAATGAGATATAATATTATCGTTATTGTTGTTTTTATTATTATTATTATTATTATTATTTTGTTTCTTTTCTAAATCTTAAGCGTTGGAGGGGTTATCGGAGTCTGTTCAGGAGCTTCGGGAATGATAAAGCCCACTTTCTTAATGTTTTAAAATAAAATCTTTGAGTTTTTCGGTTTTCCCATTTGTGGAAGCATTAATGATTTTACGTATAAACCTGCAACATATCTCTGTCAAAGAGGACAGACCGTTTCGAGTAGAAAGCTTTTAGGATGACAAAATCCCTTTAACCATTTGAAGGGCACTTGAGAAACCCATTTCTAGGAGTACACACAGACTGCAGAAATTTTAAAAAGAAAAAAAAGACAGATCCCCAGTCTCAAAGTGACTAATCCCACTTTCTCTATTCTGTTTAATCTGGGGGCGGAGCTAATCCCTAATTAAGTATTTAATTGAAATGAAAAAAAAACTAGCCTATTTTTTTTTTTTTTTTTGTAGAAATATAGCAAAATGGAATTGATTGCATGTTTTCTATGAAATGATACTATTATAGGTTCTGAAACATGAACCTGTGTAACAGTTTGCCTTTAATATAATTAAACTCTGAGTGACATCACATTTATCTCAACAAACCTCCTCTTCTAAAACCCATCTCATGGAGTAAAAGAGTACAGTTATCATCAGTAAAGATGACATATCGTTGTATATTTCTCTCTCCCTCTCTCTGTCTCTCTGTCTCTGTCTCAGTGTGGCGGCCCACAGTAAGCAGAACTTGATGACGGTAGCGAACCTGGGCGTGGTGTTCGGCCCCACCCTCATGCGGCCTCAGGAGGAGACGGTGGCGGCCATCATGGACCTCAAGTTCCAGAACATCGTGGTGGAGATTCTCATAGAGCAGCACGAGAAGGTGACACTTCCCCTCCGCATACAGCCGGAGTCAGAGTGATGATTGAGTGATTAGAATTATTCTGAATCTCATTATCACAGGCTGATCACAGGTAAGCGAGTGTCAGAGTTAAGTTCTCGGATTAGAGATGATAAAAAAAAAATCACTGCACTCGAAAATGAGGAGGAAATAGCAGCTTTTTGGATGTGGCTGTGAACTAAAAAGTCAGCACAGGGGATCGTCCCGTGTCGCTGCGAGCTGCTCGGATTGCGTGGCCATGAGCACTAGGTGGAGCTCTGTATGTTCATGCAGTGTTTAAACACACGTCTGTACAGATGCATCTGGGCTTTAGCTGTCTTTTGATTAAAACATTGTTGTAAATGGATTTCGATTTTTATACTGTGTGTAATCCTTAAAAATCAGGTTAATTCATGTCATGGAGTTGAGATTAATTTGTGATCTTGTAACTGATTTGTCTGATTTGGAAAAAAAAAAGAGTTATAAACATGGTTCATTTTAGGGCTTGGAGCTGAATGATTCATACAAATCTGACTCTTTCCCATTTTTTCCCTCCAGCACATAAGCTTCATTCGACATACATTGATCTGATTCAGGCAAATAAAGTCTTAGATTTACCTGTAGCTGATCTGAACACGTTTTATATGTAAGTTACAAAGTTTTTCCTTTGTTTTTTTTTTTTTTTTTTTTTTTTTTAATACAAGTTAACTATCAGGCTTGTTTTATTCAACATTACTTTTCATAATTTCATAAATATAAACCTTTAATGTGCAACATAAATTAGAATTGAGCCATTGTTTTTTTTTTTCTTTTTCTTTTTCTTTCCACACGCCAATCCCCCCCCCCCCCCCGCCCCCGCCAAGGAGCGCCAGAATATTGAACGCTCCATTGAATGAAATGGAGATTGTGTAAAAACAAAAAGCTACACTTTTGTGACACCTCTTTTTAGTAAACAATGCAAAAATGTTTTTTTTTTTTTTTTTTAAAAAAACAAGGTTTTCATTTGACATTGAAACAATGTTTGTGATCAGAAGTCAGCTGAGATTTGTAAAACCTGGATTGAATTTAAAAAAAAAAAAAAAAAAGGTAAGAAAAGCTATATTTAGGCAAATGTGCCTTCTAAACAGTTAAATGAAAAGTTTTTGTGCATGAAATAAGTTACTATAAATAGCAGTATACTGTGAAAAATGAAATCACATCAATATTTGGCGTGACCCACCCTTGCCCTTTTAAAACTGAATCAGTCCTCTCGGTTATGTGGTCATGTATTTGTATGAGGAAATTGGCTAGAGGGTTCTTCCAAGTGTCTTGAAATTGTCACAAGTTGTGCAGGTTTCTTATTTCCCGACAGCCTCAGTGAGGATTTCATGTGAAAAGTGCTTACCTTTACTTTTACTTAGTATCCCCCTTTCTTTTAAGAGAAAAAGTTACAGAAATTTCTCTGTAACAGTTCATTTTTTTTGGAATATACATTTTTAGACATCTAAAATGATCTTTTCTACTCACACGCTAACACGGAAAATATGAAATAAAAGTGTAAAATGTGTAATATAGGATAAATACCCTCAAGAAACCTGTTCATGAAAAAAAAAAAAAACCCACAAAACTCCATCAGTGCTAAATTTCTTTCCTCTTATAGTGTATTATCTGACAGTTTCTCTCTTAACCCCACCCCCCATATTATAATATATTTTTACTCAATAATAATGCTTACAGACTATAGCTTCATGGACAGGTACTGTACGTCAGAAGTACTGAATTAAATTCCCTAGGTGAAAGATAAATACCAAATGTACAAAGGTGGTACCTTTTAAGGGTCTCCTCTGAGTGTCAGACATTGTTTAGTACTTTTTACCTTTGTTCTGATAACATAGAGACGTGATGGTTGCACAAATAGATGACAGACAAAACAAAGCTCAGAAGCATCTATACCTAGAATCAATGAATATGCAAATGCATATGCAAATCCTCCCCAGTGGTAGACCAGGGTTACATGCTTGAACCTGATTGGCTGTTATATTTTACGACACAACATCTCTCTCCTGTCACACGTTTAGTACTATCTCAGATTTTCAGAAAATGGTCAATTTCACACTTTGAGCAGTCCGCAAATTAATTATTCATTCACAAAAAGCACATTTTATATAAGTTTAGTATAAGTTTATAAAGTTTTATGAGTTGAATATTTTAAATTTCACCTCGGCTGTACGTGGTATTTTTAGTTGTTCATTAATCAACACACAGGAGCAGCAGAATCTCCAATAAAGTATACAACACATCACCTACAGATGATTACTCTGGAGTATACACTTCAAAAATCTTTTTCCCCTCTAGTTAAAGTTGTAGCAAGTGTGGTGTTGAGGCAGCGACTACACAGGCGAGTAGATATGCACTGCTCTCTCAGGCTACAGCTTGCCAGACTGCTGATGGCCCCAGATGCTCTGAGCAGACAGTGTTTTGCATTCATGTCCATCTGTAGGGAAGCAGAGAGAGAAGGAGAGAAGAGTGTGGCTGGGGTGTGGAGGAGCTGCAAGAGAAAGAGCGCAGAAAGAGAAGTCTCTAACTGACACCGAGTGCATTGGAGAGAAAGGAGCGAGGATAGAGGGCGATAAGGAAGGAAGGAAGGTAGCCTGGGAAAAAGGTTGGGAGAAAGTAGAGGGAGATGAGAAAGGAGCTCTGAAAGTGACGGGAGGGAGAGGAGGCATGCTGTCGTCTGAAGTTTCTCCTCAGTGGTATCAGATCGCGATCCCTTCCACCATCCCTTCCACCACTGCTGTGACTTCTCATCTCGTTCCTCCGGCTACTTTCAGTCTTTTTAATTCCGTGTCTGAAGTTCTCCTCGATTCAGACGTCACTTAGACTTGTAGGAGCCAGTCTCCGGTTTCACCCCGATTCTAGTCTATTTCACGATCATGCTCGTACTGAGCTATTACGAGATAGTGCTCGATGGCATAACTGTTACTGTGACTTGCATAAGTATTAAGTATTTGATCTTTTCCACATTTTGTAGTGTGGGTGTGAAACCCCTAAATTAGTTGTGGTGCAATCATCCTGGTCTTCTGTAGAAATTAGTTGAATGGAGTTGACATGTGTGCATTTAAAGTGTCACATGACCTCACTATAAATACACCCGTTCTGGAAAAGTATAAATCGGGATTTGGTTATTAAAAATGTCCAAACTTTAAATACAGTGCAGAGCAACATTAAATCCATTATTTAAAAAAATAGAAATAATATGGCATAACCAAGACTCTTAAAGTGAGGCAATATTATGGGCTATTTTGTGTAGCTACATGATATATAATCCTAGTTGAGTTGAGATTGTAATACTACAAAATGTGGAAAAGTTCAAGGGGGTGAATACTTATGCAAGCTGCTGTAAATGCTTTTGCATTAATGGTATCTGGATGCACAAGGCTGAACCACTTGGACAAGACACATTTATTCAAGAGTAGACACACACACACACACACACCCCTATGCATCCATACACACTGTTCTGAGAAAGTTTGCTCATACTTTTCTTTCACGCTCACAAGGTCTATCCTGATTTTTCCTTCTTTTTCTTTTTTTTAAAAGATTTTTGGAGATGCTCCAAGCGTTTGTCCATCCTCGACTCTCTCTCCGCTCACTGCTCCAACGCGTCAGTCTAAGAAGCAGGTGCGCCAGAGCCGCCCGCTGGCTGTGTACAACCCCCTGGACATCCACGCAGGTATGAGAGGCTGAACACTTATCCATGGGAAGCAGGAACAAGTGAGCTATACAAATAATTCATCACTGCTTGACACTCGATTGTGTTGCTGTTTAACCCTGAGGCTTGGAGAAGCGAAGCCTTATCTGGTCCACAGGTGGCACTAAAAACATACACAAGAAGTAGTGACCAGTTATACGATATAAAACTAACTGGTACTCAACGACTCAAGAAAAACTCAGTAAGTAATCAAGTTCTGTTAGCAAGGTGTTAGTAAGTTAGGTTATGAGGATAGTAAGTTAGTAGGGTAAGTTATTAAGGTAAGAGAAATTAATTTCCTATGGGAAGTTAAGTGACTAAGTTTAGTTAGTAAAGTGAGTTAAATTTAGTTAGTATGTTAAAATAAGCTAGTAAGGTAAGATAGTAGAGTAAATATGTAAGGTGAGTTAAATTAAGCAAGTTATTAGGATGGGTTTGTAAGGAAGGTTAGTAGGTTAGTATAGTTAGTGGGTATGTAAGGTAAATTAAGTTAGTAAGTTAAGATACTAATGTTATGTTATTACAGTAAATTGATAGTGTAAGTTAGTGAGGTAAACTAAGTTACTAAGGTAAAGTAAGTTGTATTATGAAGATAAGTCAGTAAGGTAAGTTAGTAAGTTAAGGTAAATCAAGTTAATAAATTAAGTTACAAAGATAAGTTTAGTAAGGTAAGGTAAATAAGTTAGTAAGTTAAGTTACTAAGATAAGCTAGTAAGGTAAGCTGGTTAGGTAAGTTTGCAAGGTGATGTAAATTAAGTAAGTAATTTAAGTTATTAAGATAGATTAGTAGGTTAAGTTACCAAGATAAGTTAGCAAGGAAGGTTAGTAGGTAAGGTAAATTAAGTTAGTAAGGTAAAATAAGTTAGTAATACATGTTAATAAATTAAATTATTAAGATAAGTCAGTAAGGGAAGTTAATAAGTTAAGTAAGGTAAGTTACTAACCAGGTAATAAGTTCAGTTAGTAAGGTGGGCAAAATTAAGTTAATTTAGTAAGATAAATAAAGTTATTATGATAAGTTAGTAAGTACAGTTAGCAAGGTTAGGCATGTTAATTAATAAGGCACATTACTTAGTAAGTTAAGGTACATCATGTGGGAAGGTAAGTTGGTAAGGTACATAATTTAGTAAAGTAGGTTAGTAAAATGCATTAGTTAGTAAGGTACGGTACATTAGTTGGTAAGGTAAATTAGTAAGCTAAAGTATGGTAGTAAGTTAAGATGCTAATGTAAGATAATAAGATAAATGAGTTGGGTAAGGCAAATGTTACTTTAGTAACAAAAACATTAATTTAGTATATTAAGTTAGTATGGCAAAGTCAGTAAAATTACAAAGATATATTAATAAGTTAATGAGGTAATTTACAATAGTGACAATTAGGTACAATAGTAGGTTAAAGTATGTTATTTAGTAAGGTGTGTTAGTAACGTAAAGTACGTTAGTTAATAAGGTAAAGTACATTAGATAGTAAGATAAGTTAATAAGGTACATTAGTTAGTAAGGAAAGGTAGGTTAGTTAGTACGGTAAGATAGTAAGGTATGTTAGGTGGTAAGTTAAGTTAGTAAAGTAAGGTACAGTAGTTAGTAAGGTACATTAAGTGGTAAGTTAATGTTAATTAGTAAGGTTAGGTAAGGTATGTTTGTAAGGCAAGTTAGTAAGGTACTTACTGGTAGGTTAAGTTAGTAAAGTACATTAGGTAGTAAGGTACGTTGCTCAGATGCTCTTGGACCAGTTGTTTTGTTCTGAGCGTGACTGCTGTGTTCTCACCTGCATAACGACCCACACCGAGAAGGAAAAATGCAGCAGTGTTACAGACAAACAGACTAAACACTGCATATATGAAAGCACCCTAAACCGCACTACTCGGCTGATACTCTGGCCTGGGAAGAATGATGGTGTGTTTTTTGTGAAGCTTAGGGCCAGGTGAATGTGTAGGCTGTACGTCTCTGTCACAAGCTTCAGCCAGCAGTGTGTTGAAAGTGTTCTTCCATCAGAAAGTAGGCCAAATCCACACAGCAGATCTCCTTTAAATCCTGAGCCATGAACCTTCCAAGAGAGTGTCTATGATAGCCTTGATCCTCACCGTTACTGTGTACGACTGCAGTGAAATATACAGTAATGACTTGTAATCTTTCATCAGAGTGACCTCTGACCATAAACATGCAGACACAAGTGTGTGATCTCTGAAGTTCCTTAGCTGCATATGGGGAAAAAACAAGAATCAAAAAAGAATTAGTTTCTGAATCGTGAATAGTACAATACGTTAGAAATACAATCCCAGCCAAAGAAGAAGGAAGGATGTATGTAGATACTTATGGTTTTTATTAGTTAAATATTTAAACCACAAGATCTGTGTTTTTCGTTTTTCCGAAGCTTTTTCCAGGCTCCCTCTACAATTCCTTGCAGGCTAAAACAGGTTTTGACATTTTATAATCCCTTTGATTATTTAGTTGGCTTCTCTCTAGCTTCTGGGTTTGTTTCTGCCATCGTTTTAGGTCCAGAAAACAGGCATTGCTGGGGGAAGAAATTGTGATTACACAAGCTGATTTAAAATGACAGCTTTTTGTTTGTCTAATGTGGATTCACACTCGGTCGCTCCTTAACACATGCAGATTAATCTTGTACAGGACAAGTTACATGTTGTCTGGCAAATATAAATGGACAACATGGGAGAAAGGGAAGAAGATGTTATCAGTAAAACAGTCTAAATATTGGAACAAGCATTGGGCTGAATGTTGAAATAGATCTGAAGATCCAAATATCTTCACACAACATCTGTAACTGTTTACAAAAGGGGCTAGGGTTAAAACTTATAAAATGTTTGCACCCTGTGACAAAAAGTATGAATTTAAAAAAGGGCTAGACAATTAGTGTGTAGGTTTTACAGATTTTTCAGTTCAGTATTTTACAGGAAAACGGTGTTTGAAAAGATGCTAAAAACAGGAAAAAAGTAAGTTACTAACGATAGGTTTGTAAAGCAGGATAGTATGTTAAATTACTAAGATACGTTAGTAAAGTAGGTTAGTAGGATAAGTTAGTAGGGAAAGGTAAATTACGTTAGTAAAGTAAATTAAGTTATGTTACTAAGGGAAGTTATGTTAGTACGGTAATTTACATTATTAAGATAAATCAGTAAGGTAAGTTAATGAGGTTTTACAGATGAAACCTCTGTTAATATTTTACAGTAAAATTGTGTTTGAAAAGATACTAATAGTGGAATAAAATGAGTCTGAATGTTTGTATCACTCTGAATGTGATGTAAGTACTTGCTCACCCGTCTTTTGGCTTTCTATCCTCTTTTCTATTCTCTGAACAACTTTTGAATTCTGTCAGTTGTAATATTTTCCTCTGGACATATCTGTAACTCTTGTTAGGTCTCGAGAGCGAGAGTTTCAGGGAAAAAATGTCGTTTCGTAATATTTTTCAGGTTGATCTTCAGGTTGATTGTTTTTCACTTAATTTGTATACATTGTAATTTCACATTGAGGGCAGGAAAAGTTCTGACATGATTTATCTTAGATTCCTTTTTTTTTGCCTCACAAAAAACTGTCATTTTAACAGGGATGTGTAGACTTTTTATATCCACTGCATTTTCATATATTTTTCCTGTTTACCTCTGCATGGGCTTCCAGTAAATATGGTACAAATGATAAAAAGTTACACAACCCAAACTGGGAAGTTGTTTGAGTGACTCTTCCAAATCATCCATCATTTCGTGATTGCCGGACGCAATTAGAAATTCTCCAGACACCCAACTAAATACAGTGTTTTGCGATGGTCAGAAATGTTTCCCAATGTAAAAAGGCTGTAAAATCAGAGATGTCTATCTGAATGGGACTGAAATTATCAGACCACCCTGAGTTTGCTTAAGAAAAAAAAAAAAAAGAAAGAAAAACTGCAGGTATTTTGGTCTGGAATTTCCCAGTGGTGGAACGAGATCTTTACAGATCAAAGCAGATAAAATTCACAGAGTATCACCTTTAAGCAGTGGGATTCGCTCCAAGTTTCAGTATGGTTATATTCACATTACAAGAGTCTTGTGATATTTTGCTTAGATCAGATCTGTCTATCTAGACAGTTCACATTCATAACCGCAAGTGAACCATATTAGTCTTTAATATGAATGCACCTGTTCCCCGAAATGCCCCAAACGCACACACTGCTAAGTCTCGTTAAGTTCCTTTCAGCATTGCTCAAGTATCTTTCCACTGAGTATAGTCACTGCTGTCGCTGTGCTCCGTTTTTTGCTTCGCCCTGTTGTTGACACTGGATGATGGCGACGGCAGTGACGTGAGCATGTGTGCTGAGGGAAAAGACGTGAATTCCTATCTGACTGGTCTCAGACATGTCACATGACCACATATCAGATAGGTACACTGTCTAGGACCACGTACGAAAATTAAAAGTCTTAAAAATTAAAGTCTTTCAGTTATACAATAGACAGATCCGCGCTGTCTTCCTATTATCACGAGCTGTTTTGTGGGCGGCGGCTTGAAAATACTCAGCGATTGGTATCACACTCTTTGGCGGCAGCGATGTGCCGATCTCAATCTTCATAAAGACATCAGAGGTGATAACGTATGATGTGGCTGAGACGTGCGAGAATGAGAATCAGCTGAAATTGGGTTTGACAAATGAATAATGATTTTGGGGAAACCACCAGGGACAAATCTCAAATGTGAAACACACACACACGCACACGCTAACTCACAGCTAGAGCTGTGCAGCTGAGCTCTAAGTGCAGCTGGATGATGGTTATGTCATACTTCAGAGATGTTTCTGCACCATTTGAGCTTAAGTGAGACCAGTCATGCAAGCCGTGGTGATTTTGAATCTTTTGTTCAACCAAAGGGAAAAAAGAAAGCTTTACTCCTTAATGTATTTTAATCACACACACACACCCTTGTCCCACCTTCAGGTCATTTAGTTCATCTTTATCACCTCATACTGTATTCATTAATGTCATGACTAAACCAAAACCCTGCCCTGTCTCTCTACCCCGTCTCCTGTGCAGTGTCTCCGTCCTCCGAGAATGTCTCTCTGACCCCTGATGAAGCGTCTCTGGGCAGTAATGAGTCCGTATCCTCACAGTCCTCCACAGCGTCGACCTCAGAAACCCCGCCGGAGAAGACCAAGAATCCCCATGGCAACACCGTGGCCACCCCACAGAACTCTGGGTAAGTGACTGAAGTCCAGATGGTTTATTGGGCGTTCTCAAACATCGGGATCTCTCTGATGTCATGGTCACGTTACATGTTTTACAAATTATACATAAAAAGAAAACTCATTTGATTGTATTTGTATTTAACTTTTTATTCCACAACATATCAAAAACATAATATTAGACCGCTGTTGCTATGGTTACATTTCTTTGGCCCACTTTCCGTTTTCACTTGAAAGTACAAGATCAACAATTGGTAAATCAACAGTTGGATAATAAGAATGGTACATTTTTGTGGTTTGCAGTGTTGCAATGTTTGCAAAATGTACCGTAGTGTGTCAAAAAAATTATTAACCACCTAGTATGTGTACACGAAGTCTCTTATTTAAAAGCCTTTATTGACTTATTTCTGATTGGTCCTTCCTGACAGAGCAGTTTGTGTACATTGGTTATGGTCTGAATACCCAGCCATCTCCTTCAAGTGTGTGTGTGTGTGTGTGTGTGTGTGTGAATTTTTAATCAACACCGTTTGTTGTGGGTACTCATGTAGTATTGGGATGTGTCACACACTCACCTCTCTCACTGGCTTTATGAATAATGAAGCTGTTTTCGTTCCAATGTCCAGTTAGTTCAGGAGCCGAATATGTTGCTGTGTTGCTGTTTTTGTTTGGCTGGATTTTTTTTCGGTTTCTCTGCGTCTCTGTCTGTCTGTGTTTGAGTGGCTCTGTGCTCGGGGCAGCTGGCCAGAGCTGAATGCTGATGTAGAAAGTAACAATGTTGGGTTATGCTGGTGAATTCAGCTCGCTGCTCTCTGCCATACCTGCAAGGATTCTTTTCCTGATTTTTTTTTTTTTTTTTTTCTCTCATTTTCCTGCATCCTTGTTCAAATACACACACATACACACACATGCTTGTTTTCTGTCCTCCCCTCCCATGCTGACTGGTCAGATACAGAAAAACAATGGTAGTCAGAAAGAGTTACTTGCTATACTGGCCTCTGACTGGTCAAATGAGGGGGGATAAAATGGCAGTCAGAAGCATTAACATGGTAATGTACTGGCCTCTGATTGGTCAGATATATTAAAATGGTAGTCGACAACAGTCACATGGCAATATTTGGCCTATGATTGGTCAAATAAAGAAACAGTGGTAGTTTGATGGTCAAATGATAATGTACTGGTCTCTAGTTGGTCAAATACAAAGACATTGTAGTCAAAAGCAGTCACATGATAATATACTGGTGTCTGAGATAGTCAGAAGCAGTCACATTATAATAAACTGTCCTCCGAAGGGTCAGATACATTAAAATGGTAGTCAAAAGCAGTCACATGATAATATACTGGTGTCTGAGATAGTCAGAAGCAGTCACATTATAATAAACTGTCCTCCGAAGGGTCAGATACATTAAAATGGT
>CM075005.1:4057832-4058885 GCA_037576675.1 Pangasius sanitwongsei | reverse complement strand
AGGACTTAAAGGATCTGCTGCTAACGTTTTGGTGCCAGATACCACAGCACACCTTCAGAGGTCTTGTGGAGTCCATGACCCGACGGGTCAGAGCTGTTTTGGTGGCAAAAGTAGGACCTACATAATATTAGGCAGGTGGTTTTAATGTTGTGTCTGATCGGTGTATTTACTACACTGTGGTGCACAAAAATGTGGTGTTTGTTAAGGAAATCAATATGGTGGACACAAAGTACACACGTGTTTGTGACACCACATGAAAACAAAAGATATTAATTCATGTCATGCCTTATCAAAAAATAAATAACATTTCAATTCAGAGGCTCTGTACATCAGACAAGGCAAGTTTTAAAAAAATGTACAGAAATTTTGGAGGTTCAAGTGACATTTGTATAAATAAATACTACAGGAACAATTTCATTAATATTTTAGGGCAAAATTAAGATGATGGATGATACCCAAACAGGACAAAAAAAAAAATCTACAGCGATATTGACCCATAAAGTATATCAGGAAGATCAGTTATTTTCATAATAATCAAAACATACTTTTGTGAACTAGTCCTAGGATTTTTGGCTTATCTTTACAAAGTTCATGTCAAATCACTCAGCAGAGTGTGAACCTCATGAATGATCAAAAATATGTTGAGATTTGTAACATGGCTGCCATACGCCAGTCATTAAGCTGTAACACCTGACATTCTAGATAGATTTGCATGAAACTTATTATAAGGCTTATTCAGGACTGAACGCTGAGGATATCGGCAGAGGTTGGGGTGTGGTCCTCCAGAGGGGGCAGAGTTAGATTCAAATAACTATTTTTCAGGCTCTGTACTCCAGGGAGTGTGAAGGGAATCTCTACTGTTAGCGGGGTTACTTCAAAAATGTGGCCACCATCAGCCAATCAGATTGCAGCATGCACTTCACTGTACCATCATGAACAGTATGTTCCTCTGTGGTTGCTTTAGTGTTCTATGCAAATTGGCAAGAACTAGCCACTGGGGCACTGTTTACAAAGGGTGCTTGGCCTCCGTAGAGCGCCACTTGTGGCTATTAA
>CM075005.1:4047832-4052832 GCA_037576675.1 Pangasius sanitwongsei | reverse complement strand
TGTGTTAGTTTGAATTTTACACCAAACAAAAGTAAACGAGAAAATGGAGGCACAGGAGCTCTCAGGAGTGCGTTTCTTTCATCATTGCTCATTTTCTGACCAATGCTTTGTTGCTAAGACCATTAAAAGCTTAATATTTGCCATTTTGGACTTGGCCCATTTTTTTATTTTATTTATTTATTTATTTTTGCCCAGGAGTGTACACTATAACGATAATCCAGACCCCTGTATTGTGAACTTTCCTCGTGATAAATTTCAGCAGTCCTGTAAAATGAGTACCAATCGCTGTATCAAATAAAAATCAACCAGGGTTGAATGATTGTTGCAATGCATTGACAGTTGTTTTAGGGGTCTGGGTGTGCTTGGAACGCATTACAGTTGAAGATAACAGGAAATAGTTTTATGTTTTACGGATATCCATTGGAGACACATTTTTCCGTAATGCTTTATATCCACTTATTGGGGTTTGAGTGTAGTTTTATACAACGTTCCAATATTCAAGCGAAACATTCAAACGTTATTTGCGTTACATTCGCTTGCCCAAAAAAGGTTTTGTGATATCCATGTAGTGGAAACGGGTGACTGTTAAAGAAAAAAACGTAAATTTTCACCAATAAAAAGGACAAATTATTCGGTGAGTTCTTCATTTCTAAATAGGGGGAAATTCATGAAAGGGTTCTCCCAAAATATGTTTCACCTAAACTTTGAAACGAATTAATGCCACAACAACAGCCTTTAGACTTGAGTAACCTTCATTAATTCATTTGTTCATTCACCATCGACACATTCTTGTCTTTGGTAATCTCAGATACACTGCAGATACAGTGGATAAGAGATTCATTTTAAAAGTTTTCCTTTAACTCTGAATGAGCACATAAACTGTTTGATCTATTGTCCTGGAGTTGCACATTGTTTTGTTTTTTTTTTCCCCGATACTCTTTCTGTCTGGCTTGCCATAAGACATCCTTTGATATTTGGAGCAAAAGATTGTACAGAGAATAAAAGAACAGTCGAACAAAGCAGTGAAGAGATTTAAGTGTTTTTTTTCTTTTTCTTTTTTTTTTTTTTGAAATCTCAACAACTTATTGTGTTAAACAAAACTAAATTCTGCTCCGATGGTCTTACTGATTGTTTAGCATTTGCGCTGTCTGTGAAGTGAAATAGAAATTCATTTCCTGGAGCAGTGTACTGAGCATCTCCTTTACCTCAAGGTCATAAAAACAAAGCCCTTCTGTGCTTCTCGTTCATCATATTAGCCGGTTATGTTTTTTCAGAGAGCTACGTTAGGGGTGTGACTGCTCCTTCCCTCATCTGTACCCAAAGACTACAAAAAGTTTCTTGTTATTTTCGTTTTTAAAATAAGAAGGGCTTGCATATCAGTTCAGGTTTGATTGTTCTGTTCATGTGAACAAGGGTAAAAGCCGGTGCACACTGCTTTGTGGTTTAATACACACCAATTAGACACACTTTTCAGATTTTAGGTAGTGTAGCCCTTGGAAAATGTCCTCGCTTTGCCTCTTTTTTTGTCCAAAAAAAAAAAAAAAACACCCCATAAATAAAACCTGTTAATGATGATACAGTTGCTACAGAAATATACTATAGACAGTAATTTTTTTAAAATATTTTTCTCTTTTTCTGTAAATTGTAAATCCAAAGAGTAAGTATGTGTAGTGTTGAGATGAGTTAAATAATATAAATGCCTCCGTATTTCATTGCAGGTTGTATGTAGAGTGTAGAGGCAAGGACATTACCGTGTCTCCGTATACAACTGTGTTTTAGTATTAATCATACACTTGTACCTGTGCACTACAGCTTTACCAAAGAAACATATGGCTTCATATCCATAGATAGTCAGCATTGTCTTTGGGGGCAAGGAGAAATGAACTCTAAAGTTCACTGGCTGGCTACAGACAACTCGACTCTCTCTCTCCGTCTGTCCCTGCGCGGGGGGTTTAGGTTGGCGTACGTACATCTGAGCCTCCGCTCGTGCCTGACGTTGTGCATAGCAAGCTGGCCTGGCCCACGTGGCCTTCTCTTTCTCCCTCTCTTTCGTTCTTTCTTTCTGTCTGAGGGTTTTAGTGTCCTCTCTTCTGCTTCTCATTCATTCCTTCATCTCTTCATTGCTTGTTTATTTATTTATTTTTTTCATCTCCAGTCACTTCTTGTGAAAGTAAAGGATGTGTGTGAGGCCCGACTCCACCTTTGGTATCTGATCACTGATGATCTCCACCAGCATCTCAGGAAACTCCACCTTCAGAGCCTGAGACTCGCGGAAGGTGTAGAAGCAGAAGTCCAACAAGTTTCCCACCAGCTGCAGTGGCACAAAGAAAGCGTGATTAGATTCAGTAATAATTTAGACAATAATGCTAAACTTTCTCTACCAATTACTGAAAGCCTTGGTTTCCTCCACATTTGTTGGGTTAAGTAATGATTCAACCCTTTTGCAGACCATTATTTTAAGCCTGTTTTTAGAAATATATTAAACGTAAATCACCTCCAGAAAAACGCAAAAAGGTCTAATCAAGTTTTTAAAAAAATGTAAAAAAAAAAAAATTAAAAAAAAACTCAGGTTATAACAAAAATTATTAGCATTTTCTTAAATGTAGTATCGTAAATTATATGCTTTTTAATATTTTTTCTTATATGCTGATTTGACACAATGATCTCATAATGCAAAATATTAATATTAAAATATTACCTCTTTTGATTCAAGATATCTTCATTAGCTAAGATTATCAGTTTTTAGTAAACCTCAGATTTTAGTAAACTACTTACATTGGCACTGCAAAAAATATCAAGATAAAATATATTGAAGATTTATCTGGCATTTCCTATTACAGGAAATATGCAATAAATCAAATATACGATTATTAAACTTATTTCTAGACATTTTTAAAACTAATTTCAAGCTCAGTATAGTCTTGTTCTTTTGACAGATCATTTTGTTAATTTTACACATATTTCTAGAAAGAAGCTAAATGATCCGCCAATAAAATAAAAATAAAAAATTGGTAACTTGAAATGAGTTAGAAATGAGAAATGAGTCTTATAATAGAAAATACTAGATAGATTTGACCATATTCGAGACATTTTTCAAGTATTTTCCAGCAGTTATGTTACTCTTTTTTTTTTCCTGCTAATTTCAGTTGCATTTAAATATACTGTATGTAATTAAAATTTTTTTTTTAGTCCAAATTCAGTTGCATGCCATGGTTTATTAAAACCATCTAAAAATCTATATCTATATAAAAAATCTATCTATATAATTTATGCATGAAAGGATACAGGATATATATATATATATATATTTTTTTTTTTTTGATTACCCTTTGCAGTCAGTTAACCAGTAGCCAATGTAGCTAACGTGTCTCTCATTCAGGATGTTTTTCTAGAACAACATAATACTTACAGCTGTGGTTAGAACACTGTATTATTTCTGTAGTAAACACTGTAATCTATAGACATGGGGAAAAAAACAAACGTGAAGCTGAACGCTGGGAAGGGGGCGGCCATCTTGAACAACCATAATGACATTTTTTTTCTTTTTTCATTAGTGTAATTTGGTACCAGTGGTGGCTCTTTTTGTTTTGTTTTTTTTCTTTTGGGTAGCCTTTGGCTTAAAGCGATGGCTTCACTAATGTTTCACCACGTTCATTCATGTTGGTATTGTTTGATTGAAGTGAACCATTACAGGTTATCTGATTAACACTGAAGTCTTTCTTAATGAACTGCCTTCCTGGAACCTGTTCTATCAATTGATCATTGAGGATGACGATGACAGAGCTGTGTTGCTGCTGTTGTTTTTGTTTTCTGCTTACGTCATGCATGGCGTCCAGTAGCTTGGTGAGCTGGAAGAAGCGCTGCCACGTCTGTCCCGAGTTGTTTGTTGCTTTGCCCACAGAACGCCGCAGCTCCTTGATGTAGTTCACCCTCATCTCCTCAAACGCAGCCTGGTTCTTCAGGCCGTCCTTGGGCACTATTAAACAGCACAAAATAGACCATTAAACATATTTCCACAGTCATCCTACTCCTCCAATTCATGAGTAAGGGCACACATTGCCAGTGCCACTGATGAGATGCACCACTCTTTCAGAGCAGCCTGGAGTTTTTTTTCCCCCCTCATGCTGAAGTTTATGAGTCTGGACTGAACACTGGTGTGACCTGAATATTTCTGAAGGAGACAATTGAAGTCTGTCCTTGTTCAAATGTGAAAGATGTTCTGCTTCTTCAGCAATGAAAGTGAAACGGTTCAATATTTATGTTAATACACGACTGAAAGCTCTGTATTTATAATGCAAGATGCTATTCGTTGTTGCCATTTTCTTGATCGCCAAAAATGTGTATTGCATCCAGAAGCGTTTTTCAGAGCCTGATCTCATGGGACATTAGTACAAATTAGAACAAACAAGAATGATGTGGTCATTTCTTTGTAATACAGTCATAATGAAAAGCTGTAAACACCAACCCCGATCTAAATAAAGGAAAAACGGTACCAAACTGTACTTTTCCTTTTAACTGGCTTTTTTTTTGTTCCCTTTACTATCGTTTACCTGGGAAGGTGCATAAGCGGTACATTTAATTACCCTTCAGATGAAAGCTTTAAAGGTACTTCAGTGGCCTTACGGTCCAAATAAATGATTTTATAGCTACTCTGTGCTCACGGTTCCAGGTGAAATATACATACTAAAGCTAGAAAAGATGCACCACTGATGGTACCGCCCCAGCGACAAGAAAAAGTACAGGTGCCTTAGAGTGTAGTTTTAGTGTCTAATTACAAACATGCATGCCACTTGGCCACCATACTGGACCTCTCTGTCTATGCTGTGCTTCTTGCAAAAACTGCTATGAATTTATTGGTTGCACATTTGCACTATTTGTATCCGTATCCATATAGTACACAATAACAGAAGGGATTTATTTATGATCGCACTATCCGTTGCACCCAGATGAGGATGGGTTCCCTTTTGAGCCTGGTTCCTCTCAAGGTTTCTTCCTCATAT
>CM075005.1:4026193-4047732 GCA_037576675.1 Pangasius sanitwongsei | reverse complement strand
ATTTATTTCTGTAAAGCTGCTTTGTGACAATGTCCATTGTTAAAAGCGCTATACAAATAAAATTGAACTGAATTGAATTAATGAATTATAGCCTAATCTATTGCACCCGATGTAAACAAATCCCTCAAAAAATAATAGTAGATATAACAGAAATGTCAGGATAAGCTGCAGGTTCCTACAACAACAACCGATTTAAGTGTTGTCGTGAGCCATGTGTAAGTATTACGGTAAAAGTGTCATGTCATTGCTTTAAAAGTTAAACAATACGTGACGTTGGCTTGTGCTTGGGCTGTTCGAGGTTATGCAGAAGTAATTATCAATAGCTAAGTTAGCTAGCTGATGTTTTTACTAAGTTGCGTTAGTTCGTGTTTGAGTTGAGCAAATACTGTATGACTTGTGTTTAGATAACATCATAATGCTGTAACCAGGTCTAAATTATCAGAGTATTCGAGTTTACAGGTTACAAGGGGTTATGGATTCAGAAGGTAAGACATTTAATTGTTTGGACACTACAGCAATGTATTATGGGAACAGGAATGCATTGGATATTCTACACTAGGGGTATTTACATACATTTGTAAACATCCAGTTCCATAAAATTTTGTACGAAGAACCCGATAAGTGACTAACACGACTGAATGGCAGTGTTAGCTCAGTGGTTAGGACGTTGGGCTATTGCTCGGAAGGTCATGAGTTTGATCCCCAGCACCGCCAAGCTGCTACTGCTGGGCCCTTGAGCAAGGCCCTTAACCCTCAACTGTTCAGTTGTATAAATAAGATAAATGTAAGTCGCTCTGGATAAGGGCGTCTGCCAAATGCCATAAATATAAAAACAAGCAGCTACCTTGTTTATGGCTATAATTAAGACACAAAAATGAAAGTGGTTATATATACATCTGTTTGTTTGGATTTTTTTTGACATGGTGGAATAAAAACACTCTTCCTTGTCCTGTCATCTTTCTTCTTGTCATCACTTTTTTTGTAAACAAGCCATGATGTCAATTTGCTAATCAGATCAGAGAGGCTAAATAAATGAAAGTAAAATCTGAAAACGCTCCCCTTTCTGATGTAACGTCTCTAGCCCTGTAGCTAATCTCTGGTCTGATAAGCTGCCTTTAGCTAAATAATTTACATAATTTACATGTGATTGGATAAACAAAAGCCAGTCCCTGAATGACACCCAGTTTTATTTCGGTTTTTTTCCCCATATGTTTATCAGCTCTGCTGCAGTATTTGTTTTTTCAAGTCCTCAATTCGGCTGAAATACTTTTCAGTTGCTGTTCTGTTGCACCATACACTCAGGCATGGTTATAAAATGGGGAAATTCCTTAGCTAGTAATTTACTAGTATATAGTAAATAGGTGTGGTTTGGGATATAGCGTAGATTTAATATGTGAACAGAAGTCATGCAGAAGAATCTTTTTAGTTTGATTCTCATGTCAGTTTGCTTTACACCGACTGTTTGTTACATACGTCTCTTTCCATGCTGTGTTCAAATCGCCAAGGAATTTGTTGAAAGTGCCACACGTATTTTAAATCCTATCTCAGTGCTAAATGTACACCAGGCCTGTGTGTGTCTCGTGCTTCCTGCAGAGATGTGATCGTTCGAGTGTTCCTTCAGCTGATTGACAGGAATGTGTTAAACCCCCTCCTCGCCTCTCGCTCTGTTTTCTTCTCTCCCACTGACCCACATCTCTCAGCATCATTAGCCTCCAGCTGGTATTTAGGGCTCCGGCGAATGGAAAGTGATGTGATTATGAGCTGCTAAACTTTGTAGCCATCATAAGAAGTTATAAAGGGTTATTTATTCACTTTCACCCCTCCTTTCTGTCAGCACTGCCAGAGTTCTATTAGGCACAGCCCTGTATATAGAGGAACCAATTACACAGCATGGTATCATTTGTGTGTGTGTGTATATATATATATATATATATATAGTGACAGTCCATTACTGAAACTGAGTCCTGAGAGAAAAGTGATCTTTTCTGGTTTTATAGTACAGACCATGGCATGCTGTTATAGGAAAATAATCAGTAATGGTGCGGTGTGATCCTGCCTGATGTGAAGCGGGGTTACTGTTATCACCAAGTTTATTGTTTTCCAATAACTGCATGTTCTAACATCTTTTATTCCTCTTATACCACAGTAATTTGCCAAAGAATTATTTTTTTTTTACTTAGTAATGAATGCCGTCATACTTTTTATCCCTTTATAACTACATTTAATGTTGTGGAACATCCGCATAACAAGTTTGTTCTTGTACTCACTCACATTATAGCAGCTATAAACAGTTGTTCCCTCACTAAAATCCCTTTTTCCCCCAACTCTCTCTTGAAGCTTGTCTCGAAGACTTGCCTGTATTGGAAAACATACAGCTTTACCTCTGACACTGGAGACTCCTTCCATAAATGGAGCTTACCGAAGACTTCACCATATCAACAATTGCACGTTTTTAAATTTGTTTATGTGGAGCGTCTGTCATAAAAGTCCCTGTATAGGTTGTTACTATAGAAACAATAACGTATTAGAACTGCTGTCAGAGCTGCAGTTATAGAAAATTAATCAACACCTTCTGACCAGAGCTGTGGTATCAAACTTATAAATACATTACTTCAATCTGATAAATACACTTTTTAGATGTTTGAGAAATCTCTGAAGAAAATGAAAATATGTCTGAACATCTGTTCATGCCATTTGCTTCAGAGATTTCAAAAATGACACAGGTAATTAATTGAAACGGTGGCGTAAGTACACCCCTGACATGCATTGTTAATTGTTGTCATCTGTTAATGACTAACACTCGTTTACGGTCTCAATTAGTACACTGCTTTATCACATGTGCACAATAACTTCCTACTGCTTTCTGAACATAAGATATTTCTATTAGTGGAAAGTGAAGCAAATGTGTTAAAATAATCTAATAAAGCTGCATTCATTTTTAACTCATTAAATAGAAGCAGATGTTTTAGACTTGTGAGACTCGGCTGTATTTTAATGATTAAATTAACAACGCGGAGTCTCGCAGACTGACCCACACTGTGACTACAGGTTCTCCATCAGGAACCTCTTTTGAGTCTGAAGCCTATTTTTACTTCTTCCAGTAAATGGCAAGTCGACTGGAAGTCATTTATTTTTTGACCAATGCTGAGTATTTGGGATTCAATCGTGGCTTTTAGAGATGCTGAAAGTGTTCAACTTGTGTGGCTGGAAAGGAAATGTCAGTGTTTTTTAAAAATACTACATTTCTACATTTGTATACATTGTTATCAATAATATATGGTATATTATAGCCTATAATATCTCACTATATACATATGGAAGTCTAATAATAATAATAATAATCTCTTTCTATGACAGCAGCTCTGACACAAATGCAGCCACAAAGCATATCAGGCTTATATGAATGCGCTCGTTCCAATGCTTTATCGTTTCTATAGCAACAACTCATACAGGGACTTGGTTGACAGATGTTTGACATAAACAAATTAAAAGAATGAGTGTAATCGTTGATACGGTTGATATGTTTCTTTAGCATGTTTGGAAGGAGTCTCCAGTGTCAGCGTTTGTAAAGGTCAGAGGTAAAGCTGTAACTTTACGTCTTCAAGACAGACATCAGTGACAGGAACATGATAAGCTGTGTGTGTGTGTGTTTTTTGTCTTATTAAATTGAAGAGAGAGAGAGAGAGGCTGTGCAAATACAGACATAAAATTAACTATAACTGGATATAAGGTATGAAGTGTCATTCATAAATAAATGAAAAATGTTGCCCTGGTATATGAGGAATGACTCACTTGGGGACATGCTGGTATAGGAAAATAATCAGCTGCATGGTGGAAACAGAAACTCCACCTTGCATCATGCCAGATCTCACCACTCCCTCCGACTGCATTACGGCTGCCACCAGGGGGCGGATATTTTACCCTTCATGTCCCAAGGCTGAGTGTGTGCCTGGGAAATTCATCTTATAACTACTATCGAACCATCTGACTGTATCAATGTTTGTCTAATGTTAGCTTTTCTCACAACGACATACGTAATTCAGGTGAAAGAATCTGATATGTGCTTTATGAATGCCAGCCCAGATCTCTTTTTGCATTCCTGATGGTGAACCATGATAAACGTGAAAAAAAAAAAAAAAACAGGAATGAGACTTCTGTCAATTCCAGCAACTATTCACGTCCACAGCACGTAGGCTGAACGGACAAGCCTTGCTCACTCCGACCACCTAAGCCTCTCCTCCTCTCCCTTCTTCCCTCCAAATGCTCCTGTTTGAGGGAAGTGGAGAAAAAAGCAGCAGTTGGAGCGCAGCCTGTAGCTTGGCTGGATTTTATTAAGTACAGCAGGGCTCTCTGGAGGAGCTTCAGAGGATCAGGAGAAATAACGGCGCTATGAGAACTCCAGCTCAGACTTCACCTGACTTCCACGCATGCACACACACTCACACACACACACACACACACACACACACACACACACGCACAGAGAGTCGGACCAGGCAGTGTTTCAGAGCACTCATGTTCAGGGTACAACATTTTCTATAATGAACCATGAACAAGTTCATAATGTGTTATGAAAATCACTGCACCTCACAGCACTGCCAAAGAAATGCAGTATCATTTTAATCAGTCTGGTTTTCTTCCTTCCTTCCTTTCTTTTTCCTTCCTTCCTTTCTTTCTTTTTCCTTGCTTCCTTCTATACTCACCCACCCACTTCCTTCATTCCTTACTTACGTTTTTTTTGTTCCTTTGCTCCCCACTCACTCCATTCCTTCCTTCCTTATTTAATTTCTTCTTTCTTCCTTCCTTACCTACTTGCTTACTCACTCACTTCCTTCCTTCCATATTTACATTCTCTTTCCTTCCTTCCTTGCTTTCTTACTCACTCACTCCCTTCATTCCTTCTTTCCTTCATTCCTTACTTACTTTCTTATTTCTTTTGCTCTTAACTCCCTATCTTCCTTCCTTCCTTATTTACTTTCTTCCTTCTTTATCTACTTGCTTACTCAGTCACTCACATCCTTCCTTTTTTACATTCTTACTCTCTTCTATCCATCCTCCCTTCTTTATTTACTCACTCACTCACGCCCTCGCTTCCTTGCCTCATACCATCCTTCATCCTTCCTTGCTTTCTTCCTCTCTTGATTTCCTCTTTCATTCCTTCCATCCATACTTCTTTCCTTACTCACTGGTGCACTTCATTCTATATATTCCTTCCTTTATGAGAGGTACATGGCTTTCGCCCTCTCATCAGGCGATCGTGAATTCTCTTACTCTGTCTCCCGTCAGTCACAGCGACACTAGTCAATCACGGATGTTTGTGAGCTCACGTATGCGGAAGAGGGCGAACAGCGCGTTCCTCCGAGTGTGATACACAGCCCTGTGACACGTCTCAGAAGAAGCATGTGTCAGCCTTCACCCTCCCTGGCTTGCGTGTGTGTGATATGAACATCATGCATATGCAAACCGGGACTGCTTCTCTTTGCCATGACGCTATGAACACAATGCATTATGTTTATAATGCATTATAATATGCTATGAATGCCATCATAGCTCGTAATAGATATGTTTCAGTGTTCCGTTGTGCAGAAGTGATTTATTGTTGCTGGAGTGTGATACACGGGTCAGACCAGCCTGTACGTCAGCAACCGGGAAAAACCCGAATATGCATTACACACCTCAGTCGCTCCAGTCTCGCTCTTTTTCCAGGACACAAGCATTTCCCAAAACGTTCTGAACTTTGTGCCGTGTGAATCCTGACGTGACTGACTGTGACCCTGGCAGCAAAACACATTTACTCTAAAACAAAGCTACTGTATTTCCCTGGAGTGTGTTTCCTGTTGAAATAGTGAACCTGTTGGCACTTTGTTTTCATGCCGTGACAGCATGACGGAGTTGTAGAACCGGTACACACGGCTCCTGAACCCGCTGACCGCGCTTGTGTTTGTGCGTGACTCAATGTTAGCAGACGGGATTTACCAGTTTCACTGAACTGATTCCCCTCAGCTACTATCTATACAGACAAGGGTGCATTACAGGGATGAAGGACAGCAATGATACGCTCTGATTCACAGAGACGTGTTTCTGAGAGTTCATCGAGATGGAAGGTAATTTCTCTCTTCCTGTAAACGCAGTGTGATATTAGTCAGTTACAGGCAGCATGTTTCACAGGACTGGAGGATTATCACTCTCCTCCAAGCATGTTCAGCTGCTAATGTTCATGTTCATGTTCTAATCTAGCCTAAATAAAGAAAAAATTCTGTATGTAGATATTGGTGCATATACAGTACTTCTGCACTAGTATCAGCAGAAATGAGCAAGTATTCATTTGGTTTTCCCACAATATCAAATGTTACACAGATTTGTTTTCTAGGAACTTTATAGAAAACAAAATATTAGGTAATTAGACCAGTTCTCAGTCTATACTTTCAGTGCAGAATTAAGTAAGAAGTGAAAGTCAACATGCTGATATGATTATTTTTCAGTAATATTCCTCTTATACCCCAGCCTTTCTCCAGCACTTACAATTTTGCATTTGTTAAAGAATGACACATCATACTTTTTATCTGTTACAAGTTAAAATTTTACAGTTCGTTTTTTTTGTTTCCGATTGAGAGTACGCTGTTTAGTACGCTGCTTGTTTAGTTTAGTTTCAATTTTCTTTGCATGCATTTGCCTTTGTATGTTTTTCTTTTTCTTTTCTTTTGTTTTTCTTTCTTCTCTGCATTGTATGTTTTGGCATTTGTATGTTCGATTTTTCTTTTTCTGTTTTATTGTTCTGCTGCTCTTTGTCCATTTATCGATTGTGGTGAAGCTCGAGACCCAAGCTTGAGTGGTGGGTTTTCCCAGGCCTTGTTCCACCGTGTGTGAAGTGTGTCTGCCCGCTCGCTATGGACTACGGCGTGCATGTTGCTCTCGTCGATGGTGGAGAGTGTGTGTGAGATCATCCTGAGTGGACTCGGGACTGCTCGAGCGGCGTTGTCTGGTGGTGTTGCAGTTGCTGTGTGGGACACTGAAGCTACACCAGCAGCTACACCACTGAAATTAGATCCTGGCTGACAGATTTTGGAGGATTTGGAGGTTTGTTTGTTTATTTGTTTGTTTTTGTAAGTGTGAGAAAGGCACCATATAAATTAAACCTATTATTATTATTATAATACTTTTAATAATAAAAGTTACTTCCTGTAATTTCTTACATTATAGCAGCTATAAATAGTTGTTCCCTCACCAGCCTTTCCTTATTTTCTCTTCTGAAGTTAATGAGATGAAAAAATGCAGCTTGTCATGTTACTGAGAAACCGCAAAGTGCAAAGTCCCATGTCGGAAAACTTAAAGGAACAGATCTACACCTCACGCCACACCAAAGCACTGTCACTGTTTCAGTTCGTACCTGGATTCAGTTCCAGGTCAGTGGAGTTTGGTGGCAAAATAGAAAAAAAAACCAAAACTTTTAACCACAGTTTCATATTTTCCGGGACTCGTGTCAAACCAAAGTATCACAATGATGTGAAGCTGTACAGATCATGCTGACATGTTACTACAGTAACAGCTGTTACTCATTCCTTCACAGTGCGAACACCATATACATATACACACATTCAGGTGATTCATCCCCCACACACACATACACACTCACCTGTGCTGAGGAGCAGCAGGACTTTCATGGCCAGGAACTCCTCGTAGGTGAGCTGCAGACGGACAAACTCCTGACTGACCTGCTTCATGCTCACACACAGATCGTACATGGCCGACTGGTGCATGCGCTCCCTTGAAGAAAGAGACGCGAGTTAGAGAGAACTGTTAGCATTAGTACTCAAAACAGCAGGTATGAAACATCCTCCACTGCAGTGCTGTCAGAAACCTCTGCCTTTTTTAGCTGTGCTTTAAAATGATACAGGTTAACACTGGACTGAAAAAGCTATGATCAAGGAAATAACACTGAATGCACTGGTTAGAGCAACGCTGGTTCACACTTCTTTAAAGGTGCTACAGTCGATTTCGTAAAACTTCTTACCAGTACAAATAACCTGGAAAAATATGTAGAACATGATAGATATAATGCAAATAATAAGCCATGGTTGCTGAGAAACTCATTTGGAAAACTGCGATATGGTGCTTGTTTGTGTTTACATCAGCCTCTTGTCAGTCATTTTATAAACACTTCTCAACACCCCTTCACTCCGACCCCATCTCAGTCTGAAACTGGCAAGCTCACAGCACAGCCAGATAATTCTCCTTTCAGCAAAAAAAAAAAATCACAAAAAAAAAAAAAAACCTTAAGAAATGCCGTAAAAACAGAAAAAAACAAATGTAGGTTTTTCGGGGTGGAGCTTTGTGTGCATGGGCGGGTTTAAGGAGTAAAATTATTCAACTTTATCTATTTGCCAAATTTTGACAAATCCTGCCTAATGCACCTTTAAATGAGAGAGTCGTTTTTTTTTTTTTTTTTTTATGGTTTGAACTAACTACCAAGTCCAGGTTTGTTGATGCATATTTCCATTCTTCTGTCTTGCTGCTTGGTGCACTGTTCGCTTCATAGGTCTGTATATAGATCCCTTTTTACTCACTTCCTTTATGAATGAGGTATAGTTTAACAACTTTATTTTCAACTATTCAAAACATATTCTGAATTTCATTATTTCAGTGTCTAAACCACTCGTTCATTTTGCCTTCATCTTCTTTGTGATTATATTCTACCATTTGTAACACAATCTATTCTACTCGTTCTGTAGTTCTGATTACTTCTGGATTAAATGGATCCTGCATACAGCCTGCAAGTACCCTAGGAGTAAGAGGAACCCCATTCGAGAAACACTGACATACATTATATGGCCAAAAGTATGTGCACACCTGACCATCATACCCATATGTGCTTGTTGAACATCCCATTCCAGATTTATTCCCCCTCTGCTTTTATAATAACCTCCACTCTTCTGCGAAGTCTTTCCACTAGATTTTGGAGTGTGGCTCCAAATGATGTTGGGTGAGGAAGTCTGGGGTGCAGTCGGCGTTCCAGTTCATCCCAAAGGTGTTCAGTGGGGTTAAGTTCAGGGCTCTGTGCCAGAAACTTGAGTTCTTCCACTCTGACCTTTAGGGGAGCTCGCTTTGTGCACAGGGGCACTGCCATGCTGGAACAGGTTTAAGCCTCTTAATTCCAGTGAACTGTATGCTACAGCATACAAAGACATTCTATACAGTTGTGTGCTTCCAACTATGTGCCAACAATTTAGAGAAGAACCACATGTGGGTGTGAAGGTCTTAGAAGCCTTACTGTTATTTACTAATGTTTATTACCTGGCAATACTGACAAGCAACCACATACTAACATGCTGCGTTTATTAAATTAGCTACAGTGGTGTCCGAAAGTCTGAGTCCACTACTGAGAATGCATTTTTTTTCTAATTGAATGCGTTCCTTTTCATTTCAAATGATATTATCAGCAGCAACTTGAGTGAAAAACAGGATCTTAGAAACGTTTACACGAATTTCTTTATAAATTGATTAAAATGCAAAGCTAGTACATAGATTGTGTGTAGAAAGCTGCAGTTTGTAGTTGGTTAGGTGTTTATTTTGTCATAGGTTATGATACTCCGAATTTCCTTCCACACCTAACAGATGGAATTTCAAATATGTTTGGCTTGTGTAATGCCAAATAACTATAAAATATCACTGCAGTCATGCACACGTAGCTGTGCAGGATACAGATGTACACAAACACAAATCACGACGTTAAGAACGAGGCTCTGTATCACCTTAAAAAGGCACGAAGAGCTGTATTCTACTACAAGACAATTCGGTAACCCAATAACCATACGCATGCTTGTGTGTACACTGAACAAATCATATCTTACAAAGCCAGCTCAACACATTTTTGAGTGTGAGAAAATACATTTTTAAAAAGGCAATAGAGACAGAGAAAAGCAGGCAAGGGAAATGTGCAGGCCAGATGAAGCCGGGGGGAGTTTATGGGTTTTGGAAGCGGCCATGCTTTTAAATCAAAGTCATGTTGACAAAAAATAATCAAAGACCGGACTTGAAAAAGCCAGAGTTCATGTGTGAGTCCACACTCTGACTGTGTGTGCGTGTGTGTGCGTGTGTGTGCATGTGTGTGTGTGTGTGTGTGTGTGTGCATGTTTTTGTAACTAAGTTGGAACTAAATGTCCCCACAAGGACAGGAATATGTGATGGTTCCGAACTTATTTGGACATTTCGGAAGGTTTCCTTGAGGTTAGGATTTATATGTAGCATAGCATTAATTATGTGCATTAATAAATGCCAGTGGAAGGTCCTTACAAGGATAATATGACAAATATGTTTGTGATTAGGGGTATTTATACCCATCTGTTCTATATGACTAAGGCCTCTCAGCAACTTTATTATGTGCAACATGTCTGTGAAGGTTTTCACTCATCCAAGTCATTGAATTTTCTAGCTATGTGGCTGTTGAGCATAGGAAATGTTCTCGTTTCATATCCTGACCCCTATTCTCACACACAGAAAAAAGGAAGTGCAGGGTCAGGGAGCAGGATCGGCGTCTCCGGGAGTTGGTGGTCATGGGCATCGCTCAAGGACAGGAGACAGGACAGTGCCAGTGGTTGGAAATGAACTTATAAAATGACACGGTCACGTTTCCTTAAACAAAACTACTACAGGAGCCTTAAGAAAAAGGAAAGGGGGATCCGGGGGACTTGAACTTGGATTCAAAAACCAGAGCTTTAACCTTGAGAGTGAGTCAATCATCAAAGCAAAGAATCATTTTCTTTGATTTTTGTTTGCAAAAGGTTTTAAGCATTGAGGGGTTAAGGGTCTTGCTCAAGGGCTGAACTGTGGCAGCTTGGCGATGCCAGGATTTAAATTTACATCCTTCGATCAGTAGCTGAGAACCTTCACCCCTGAGCCATATGTATGTATGTATGACTCACCAAACATATATACAGTCATGAGAAAGGGTTAACAAACCACACAGAGCTGCCTTGTCTTCAGCAGACAACTGTTTCAAGGGAAAGTCTACCTTGATGCCTGTGAAATATGTTTATATTGAAATATTTATAATGTGCTTTGCGTCACAGGGGGAAACCCTATCCCTGTGTGTTTTAGCCAGAGTATACAGATGAGGAGCTGAACAGACTGAAGGATGAAAGCACTGCTGCACTCAGCAGCGGGTAGTCCAATGGGATTGTGGGTTTGCATTTACATTTTTTTTTTTTAATCCATAGCGACTTATTATTGAGAAGAGCAGATCAGGGTTAAGGGCTTTGCTCAGGGAACCAACAGTGGCAGCTTGGCAGCACTGGGATTCAAACTAGCAACCTTCCAATCCGTAGTCCAGAGTCATAACCACTGCCGATTAAAGAAGAAGAAGAAGAAGAAAGCCTTTATTTGTCACATATACATTACAGTACAGTGAATTTCTTTGCTTCTCTGTTAATCAAACCATTAATCAATGTGATCTTCATTATAAATAAATACTTGACGCCACTGATATTTAACATATTAATTATTAATACTGATATGCAAGTTATTCAGGGTGGATTTTTTCCCCCTTTAAAATCAGTATCATTGGTGAGAACACTGTGGGAACCTCTGGAACAATTCATTCATCTTTCTTCAGGAATCACTTTATCCTGGTCAGGGGTGGATCAGTAGTCACCCACACAGAACCTAGAGCTCAGGATTGAACTGGGGATCCTGGAGCTGTGATATGGGAATGCTACCTGCTGCACCACCGATGTGATTTTTTTTCTTTAGAGGACAGGAAACAATCTTCATAGAGCATTTCATGTTTAAGAATTTTTCCTCTACAGCAAACCGAGGACACAAAGAGCGATCACCCTAGACAGTTAAAGGTTCTCAGCTTCCTGAACATATACACACCTGATAGGGAAACCCTCTATTGTAGGGTTCTCCAAACAGACAAGCCAAAAAAAACTACTATCGGTTCTAGATGTAACCTTTTTCTCTAGAGGTCTAGGGCAAATGCTTTTCCACTGCGCCACATTCTTCAAGTAAAATTGGGTTTAGTGCTTTTGGATGACCTGTGAAACATCTCTGAGATTATAACACAAGTCAGGATGCCTTGCCTTCCATCCAGTTGCCATTTAATGTCTCCGGAAAGCATCTTTAGTGCTCTCGACTAGCTGTTTATAAGTTCTCTGTTCTGACCTGCAATGCCAACTGGCTCAGATTTCTGTCTGTCTCTGTACTCGTCTTTCTCCTTCATCACTGATCCCGAACTGAGAGCGGTCAATCCGTCAGCGCAGTTTATTCTCCCCTCTTAGCAGCATGTGTCTCATTCAATCAGGCTTTAAACAAGGGCCCGGATGAGGGAACACAATGGCATTAAAGATAGTCAAGTGCTGAAAACTGAAGCTGAAGGGGACAGATTTTACAGACGGGCAGAAAGCGTTTCAGTTTCCCTGTCACAGAAACGTCTTCATCTCCAATTACAATCCCTCGTTTATTCTCCTCACGTCTGTTAGCGAAAGATTACACGAAGTTTGTTTAGCAGTGGCTCAGATTGTGCAGACTCATTGCTCAAACCCGGCACTGCACCAGAGAGGGAGAGAGAAGGGGAAAAGGAGAAAAGGAGAGGGAGAAAGGAAGGAACACTGACCATGGCTTCTCACTACCAGGCTCTCAGTTGCTATGGAGGCAATGGTAATGAGTTGTTAGGAGAAGGAAGTGTGAAACCTGGTGTCCTCAGAAATGCAGCGGACACTTAGCAGTCCACACACACACACACACACACACACAGATATATGTACACACAGCAGTGCTGGTGGGCTCTCTGACTGAAGTCATACTGCACAACTACAGTCCTCTAACTGTAGTTTATTCACATGCTGCATTCATTCTCAGTGAGCTTCGCAACGTACAGTAGATGTTACTGATTTTGCTTTTGGCAATTCTGTTTGTTTGTTTGTAATTATTATTTTAATTGTATTATCATAATTATTGTATTATAATAATATTATTATATAATTATTAAGTAATCATTATTATTATTAAGTAATTAATTAATTATTTTAATTTTAATGACACAAATTGCAAACATCACTAACATCTCCATTTCCCCCCCCCCCTTTTTTTTAAACATAATATACATGCAGGTATTACAGTATCATAGTGACCTCAGTAAAGCACTCTTGACCTTTAACACTTAAATGCTTCCATGTAGAAGCCCACAACATACGCTTTTCTAAAGATAAGCTGTTCTAAATAGTCACAAAAATACTAAACCACTAAAATAACCCTTGAGGAACTACATTATACTTCCTTTTTGTGGTATTGAACAGAGCTTCACTGTAAGAACTTTCTAACAGTACACTGGTATTGAGGACACACACACACACATACACACACACACAAAAAAAAATACTAGAGATGTCTAATAAAAGAATTATTTGCTCTTTTTGATAGAACACTTGATAGAAATAGGGCTTCACTTCATCTTCTGCTGTTAATCAATAACCTTTAAGGCCACTGTGCTCTACTTTTTACTGTACACTGAGATACATCATGACACAGCACAACCAAAATTCATCAACGAAAATAAATACAACATGGTCAGATTTTGTTTATTAGCCATGATGACAATTATTAATAAATATAAATATACATTTTAAAAAAGTGTTGTTTTTTTTATGGACGAAAAAAACAGCAGGGATGATGACATGATAAAAAAATACGATAAAAAATAAAATGGCAAAAATCAACACTTAAGTGTTAGTGGGATACGTGTGTTGTCATTTGAATAAAACCTATGACAGCACAACTATTAAAAAGTATAAATTACACTGACTTATTAAGGAATAAAACACTTGAGGGCATGCTGTTCTAGGAAAATAATCCTAAAAGAGTTACTCAGAGTGTGAAGCTATAGTTACTATGCTGAAGATGATTTTTTCCCGCTTTTTTGGAAATCACGTAATCCTCTGTCCTGAAGATTTTCCTGTAGTGGAAACCTGACTACCCCTGTCTGTTAGAAAGCATTGGCACTGGAGACTCCTTCCATAAATGGTAAATACACAGAAAACTTCACCACATCATTGATTACATATGTTTTTCATGTGGAGCGTCCACCACATGTAAGTCGTTACTACAATAAACACTAACGTATTAAAACTACTATGAGAGCTGCTGTTATAGAAAATTAATCAACACCTTCTGATCAATCAGAATAATATATAGTATGCAGTTTGATCTGTTTGTACTGTAGAGGTAATGAGGAAATTCTGTTCATACTGCATCCAAACCCTGCACTGACGCTTCGGACTGCAGCAACTTTCACACATATGCGTGTGTGTTCTCGAACAGAAGTGCCACACGAGGCATCGTGACTGTCCTGGCAGAGTGCTGGGCATTCCAGGGGGCAGTAAATTAGCCGCATTGCCCGACGGGCTCGTTCGGGATGGTGTGCCAGCATGCCAGGAATACACAGATACCCAAGCCACATTCGTCACACTCTGCTCTATCACGTCAGGATGCGTGGGAAACATTTCCAAGCAGTACAGCTCTGAGAACGGACGTCACTGCGAACGAAGAGGACATTTTGAGCGTGTTGTAGGAGGAGCTACCTGAGGAGCACGCAGGAGCTGCCATCTGTCTGAGGTGTGGCTGTTATTGGGACGTATCACTCCTCGTTTAAGGCACACAAATTGAGTGAGCTTTATTTATCTGCGTGAGTTTATTCTGTGCCTGAAAATTTCCTACTTTACATACTGATGGACTTTGATTGACTTTGAGGTTGGAGTACGTATCAGATGGCCCAGAAGTCATCCTGAAGTTTGAGACTTCGAGGTTTAAATCAGATTTAACAGACTTTACAACAAAATAAACATACCACCCAAGCCATTTTAAATATTTTTTCCCCATATTGGTTCCTTTACTCCTCATGTTAGCCAGCAGGATGTAGTTCTGCAGTCGTCCTGCAGGGGCCGCTCTGTTCCCTCATCACATTTGTCACCAGAAACAACACACCTCCCCTGCTCAACTCCCCCATTTCTTGTAATCTCTTGTCTATCTCGCTGAATCACATGCCCCATTGACCTCACTATCCAACTCCATTGATGTGATCAAGGGGTGCTTATGGAGAAAACGTGCTTTCTATTCTGGCAGAACAATTCATTCAGCTCCCAGGCGCTACACTGCCATGGCTACTTTTAGAATGAAGCTGGTTTAAGCCCTGAGTTCTGACATCAGTTTACAGTTTCCACAATGTACATGCATATGTATATCCATCAACAACTATCATTCTGCATAATCTTACCAGAGGACGGTCAAAGGGCAAAGACCTCGAGACTGCCAGTATGGCTTTTGGACTCCATATTTGCACAAACAATATGGAAGATTTCAGATTGGGGTGTTCCCGCTCACATTCCATTTATAAATGTGCATGTAAAGTACAGGCAAAAGACATTTAAACACAACAACATGTGTTCATGTTTCAGATAAATAACTTATCGTGTTAATTTTGCCTGTCCCATATCACTGTAACTACACTTTACCTTGAAATATAATCAATAAAATAATTGAGAAATAATTTTTAAAATAATTGAGAAATTACTGTCTAAATTTTTAACTTAGTGTCCCATAACAATCATTCAAATCATTCATTCCAATGAAATATTTGGGCAAGTCACATGTTCAGCAGGAAGTGCCATCATCCAAATTTCATGAAGAACAAGAAAAGTTCTCTCATTTGTTTTTGTTTTTTTTCTTCATTTTCAAAGATATTGACTGATGAGGCCACTTTGAAAGTACAATGCTGTTACCCGAATTCTAGAGTAGATTACTCTATTCTATAGATTACTGAAGTATTCATTAAAAATATTTAAAGTAAATAGTTAGATTGTCCTTAATGTCCTCATGCCATTCACACACACACACACACACACACACACACACACACACACACAAAAAAAACCTCAACTGTGTTCTTTAACCCAATGAGACCTTGTAAAAACGAGATTGTTGCCTGAGATGGGTCAACATGTTTGAACATGTGTTTAAATGTGTTTTCTGAGATTGAAAGTTGAAAAATGGTTGAAAAACAATTAAACAATGAAAATGTAATTGACACAGTTACTTCCTCAAACCAGACCAAGTGCCCTTCTTTCATTTTTCACTGGATCTACAATGCTACCTTTGCTAGCGAGTCAAAGAAGCTACATAAAGTTTAACGTCATCCAAACTCTATGCCTAATCCTCACACACTCACTTCACACAGCTTTCTGGAGTTTTTTTTTTTCAGAATCGCAAACAGAACCTCTGATATGGTTTCTGTCACTGTATGGCACGCTGTTATCTACAAAAATACAGTCATAGTTCCAAGGTGAAGCTGAATCACTTTTCTTTCGTGTTTCACTTTCAAAACGAGCCTCAGCTTCGAGTTCGAAGGTGGAATTGTCTGTTAGAAGTGCAAGTATTACGGTTTGAGATGTTCATGGTCTGATCACCTGGTCTAGAAATATCACAGTCTCATTGTATCACGGCATCAATCGCACAAGCTGGTGGTGAAAATTAAGGGTAAATTCAATACAAACTCTTTGTCTAAAAGTCTCTTTGCACTTCCTTGTGTATGTAACAAAATCAAAAGGGAAAAAAAGATCACTTTAATTTTCTTCTTTTCTTATTTTTGAGAAGCACTTTTACTGTATTCTTGTATCTTTTATTGTCAGTATTTATCACATTGTCTTTATACGCTGAAAGGCAAGGCGGCACACTGAGGCATAAATAAATAAATAAATAAATAAATAAATAAGTGGATTAAGAAATAGCACCAATATAGTGTTATTTGTATATTATGTGACTTATGTACAAGTTATATTACATAACTGATCATATTAATTATAAACAATTGTGTTATTTTGCAATATAGCAGGAGGCTAAAAAGCTTTTCTTTACTTATTAACATAAGCCTTGGCTGATCAATAACCTTTAAAGGAAAAGTAGCGTCACTTACTCATTGAAGACGAGGTCCGGGGCGAAGTAGAGCATCTGGGCGTTGGTGTGTTTGTAGGATCTCCAGCTGAGCGAGAACGAGGAGAGACACATCCACGAGTACTGGATCAGCATGATTTGGTCCTCGATGGGCAATGTGCGGAAACCTGCAGAAAGCAAGAACATCACTATACGGGGACTTAGAACTGGTCACTCCATCATACCTGCAGTCTATCAGAAATAAAACAGAAGCTAGCGTCTGGTTATTGAGCCGAGATTCTGTGTGTCGCCCTGCGTGTTAAGAATTAGCTCCGTGATACATGAGCAAGCAGGCAAACAAAGTTGTGTACACACAGGTAGATAGAGTCAGGCTGTTTCTCTGGCACCATAGCTGGATGTTTACCCGTGCTAATATTTGTCTAGACGCAATAAACTGTTGTGCTCTATCACTAGAATTAGCATTACAAGAAACGCCCAAGGCCTTGGTTTATTACCCTGTTGTCTATGGAGAACTCAGAGGACACGTAACACAGCTCTCGGTCTGCGTTATACTGTACCATCTCACATGCTTATCATGAGTCAAACAGGAGGGGGAGACGGTTTCAGTTCAGCCAAACTCCCTTTTCACCAACATGGTGCTAGTGCTAGTGCTTTAGCAGGTTTAGGGAAGCAGCAAACCTTTTTTTAATTATTATTTTTATTAACTGTGCACATTTCTCCGTTAAGAAGAGGTCTTTTCATTCGCTGACTGACTGACTGATTGATCTCTGAAATCATGGTTGGATTCAACTAAAATCTGTTATCCAGATCTCTGCACATAAATTCATTCCTTACAAAGGTCTGAGTAAGCAGCTAAGTTACCTTTTAATGCTTAGCCATGAAAGATTTGTTTATGGCTTGACACACTTCTCCACCCAATCGTCTCTGATTTCATCATTGACTTTTTTTTTTTTTTTTTTTACCAAGCCATGTCGTCAGTTCAATAATCAGACCAGAGAGGGTAAATAAAATTCAAAAATCTATGACTTCTCTTATATCTGGCGCTATAGCTAGTCTCTGGTCTGATGAGCTGCCTTCAGCTAAGTAATTTATATAAACACGCGTGTGTGATAAACAAAGGATCTGGAACAGAATCTATGATTGTTCGTGTTTAGAAAACTGGAGTCACTTAACTCTGCTTAAGTTGCTTAATGATCTACAGTCATTTGTAAAGTACTCAGTTCGATCCACTGAAATACTTTGTTGGATCCACATCTGGCCGCAGTCCACCAGTTGATGACTCCTTCACCAGAAACTTTTTTCCTACACTTGTATTCAGAGAAACTCCACCTCTTGCACTAGGATTATTCCCACGTTGTGAGCACGGATTGGCTAGTAGTTCTTACTCACAAACTGTTTTGTGATTGGAGAATTGGGAAGCCAGACTGGAGAAAATAGAGCTGGCAAATGTGCTGCATTCGCTATAATCACTAAGTTAATATGCACCCCTTCTCAAATATCCAATGGTGATAATTTGCCTTGTCTGATTTTAATGCCATGGTGTCATGTCATGGTGATGAAATGACACTGCCCTCCAAGCCCATGAAGAAAATGCTAATTGGTTCCAGATGAGCGGCATTTTCATTCTGAAACTGAACCAATCGTTGATGGAAATGGCTCTGACTGTTCGAGGTTTGGCATAGGCTCTGGAACCAGCACCAGCACCATGTCAGGGAAAACAGCTACTAGTCAGTGAGCCGTGAGTGTGTTTCAGACTGACATGACTTCAAAGACCTTGGATAGGTTTTAATGTCTCAGCAGGGCTGCAAGAATCTTGTAAACATTTCTCATTAAAAGTAGGCACTCATTGACTCAAATGTAATGCATTTTTCTGTACACTTCCCACTGTGAGCTCTAAAGGAAAACATAGCCACACACCGCTGCCATGCATGACATCATTACAGAAATATGTGAATAATTTAATAAAATGCATTTCAATATTAAGCCCAGTGATACCTCTCCAACATTGAACTTTATGCACTTGACTTGTGTATGGACAAATCATAAAACGAGCAAATACCACAGACATTTTCCTTATTTGTATAATTTTATTAATATTATTGATTATTTATTTATTTTTATTTTTTTTTACAGAGACTGTGTTTACTGGAACTCCCACCTGTCATCTGCCAAGAAAAATGCTTTTGGAGGTCTAGTTTCATAAACATGAGTTATATTCATAATAACTGAAATGATGACTTGACATCCATTGATAAATATCTGGCAGAAAATATGTACGGAATAAACCACGATGTGGTGATGTGATGCTGTTACCACCCCAAAGTCGATCAAAGAATTTATTCCTCTTCTACCACAGCAATGTGCCAAACGTTGCACTGTTGTATTAATTAAACGTCATACTTTTCATCTATTAGCAAAAAGAGTTACATTTAATTTTGTGGAATTGTAAAGAAGGTAGCTCCTGTCACGTTATAGCAGCTATAAACAGTCATTCTCTCACCAGCCTCTATTTTACTCTCTTTCATAAGGTTAACAAGACAAAAAAAAATTAAAAATCACAGCAAAAATACAAAAGTAAAATACTGACACCGGTGACTCCTTCCAAAAACGCTAAATAAACATCTCCTCACTGAACATTTATCAATAATTAAACCATATCTATAATTAGACACAAGTTTTTAGTCTGTTTATGTGGAGCATCCACCACATCGTAGCCGTTACTATAATAATGCTAAGGTATTAGAACGAGAGCATTAATATAATAACCTTCTGACCAATCAGAATAGAGAATTCAGCAGCACTGTGGTATTAGGGTTAATATGAAGCAACAGCAGGGCCTATTTAAAGCTTCTAAACTAAAGAGTGTATTTAAATAAGCATTACATTCTTAACACTACGAAGGTCGATTTTTTTCATTAGTAAATGAATACTGCCTCATTAACACACTAAGCCTTACGATACTGCTATCCCAATAACGCAGAATAAGCAGCCATGCTTGATTTGAACTGAGGCACTCTTCATCTCAGCGTGTGTCTGAAAGTCAGCGAGGACCAGTTTCCCCTTGTGTCTGCCTGGCTTTCTATTTTTACATCTGGATAAAGCGAGCAGACACCCTGGTATCAAATAATTGCAATACAACAAATGGCTTCTCAGAGGGGGTGAGTTTAACGACTGGAGTGTGAACTGCAGCGTTACAAAACTGTAGTCAACACCACATTCTCTTCATTATGGTGATGATAATTCAGTTGTACACACTGCACTACATCTCTGTTTCTGTGTGTGGTGTAGCAAATGATTGTTGCATTAGTTTACAACTAACTACAGCTATAGGTATTACTGTAGTACGCTGATTTCTGAGCTGATTTAAAATTCATGAAAAAATGTCCAACTAAATTTATTAGTATTGCACTAGCTTTCACTGCATAAGTATTCACCCCCCGAACTTTTCCACATTTTGTAGTGTTACAACCTGGAACTGAAATGGACTTTATCGGGATTATGTGAATCATGAGTCAACACAAAATAGCCCATAATACTGAAGAGGGAAACAAGATCAATATAATTTGCAAAATTATTTACCAATAAAAATATAGGTAGAAGTGACTGCACAACTACTGTTGTTGTGAAACCTCTAAATTAGTTCTAGAGCAACCAGATAGCATCAGAAGCCACAGAAGTAGTTGAATGAAGTTGGTCTGTGTGAAATTAAAGTGTCACATGATCTCAAAATACACCTGTTCCTGGAAGAACCAGGATTTTGTTAGTGAACATATTTAAACAAGCAGCATCATGAAGACAAAGGGGCTATCAAAACAAGTCTGAGATAAACTTCTTGAAATGTATTGATTGGTGTTTGGTTATTTTAAAAAAATCACACACTTTGAATATCCCTCAGAGCATCACTAAATCCATTATTCCAAATGGAAAGAATAAGGCAAGACCATGAGTCACTGATCAGTGACCAGGTAATCAGGGGATTAGTCATAGAGACCAATATGCAACCAAGAGTCCAAGGAAATCTCTGAAGATGCTGTAGAGAATCTGTTCAAAGGACAACCATAGGCTGGACACTCAACAAAGTTGGGTTTTATGTTAGAGTGATGAACTATATGAGATCATGTTTGGGGTTTGCTAAAAGACATGTTGGAGAACCATGTTCTCTGGTCTGGGAGACCAAAATGAGTCCACAACTTTTTGGCATTGGCACAAAAGCACTATGCTTAGTGGAAACCCAGCACTGCTCATCACTCTGAGAACACAGTCCTTACAGTGAAGCATGGTGGTGGGAGCATCATGTTGAGTGTTACCCTTGGCCTCTTCTAATCACCTTATGGCTTTTGGTGGATGGCATCCTCTAGGCAGAGTTGTGGTTCTGCCATATTATTTCCATTTCTAATAACAAATTTGGAATGTTTTTTATAACCAATCTCTGACATATTATCCCAATTACATCCATTTCAGTTTTAGGTTATAACACTACAAAAATGCAGAAAAGCTCAAATGGGTGAATACTTATGCAAGGCACTATATATATATATACAGTCAGGTCCATAAATATTGGGACATCGACACAATTCTAACATTTTTGGCTCTATACACCA
>CM075005.1:4010313-4026093 GCA_037576675.1 Pangasius sanitwongsei | reverse complement strand
TATATATATATATATATATATATATAAGAGATGCCGGACTTTAATGCTGAAGAAATAAGTTCCTGAACACTTTTTTGCTGAACCGGATAAAATTCTACTCCTGATCTCAAGAAGCAGGACTTCTATCTTGTATATTTAAATAGTTTAATCCAGAGTCTTAATAAAGTATGAATCATACCTGGAAGTACTTTGGCCCACTTGACAACACGCACCATCTGCTTGCCGGCAAGTTTGTTGAGGCTGGTGAGGAGGTGATCGGTGGTGTCAGGTAGCGTGTTATCGTAACCTGCAAACACCACCTCGGGCTCAATGAGCTCCAGCACGCTGCACACAGACGGCGAGAGGAAGGGAGCCACAGAGGCACCACGAGGAACCAGAGCCATGTTCGAGCTCAGCTCCTTCTCCGAGTTCTGAAGAGACGAGTCCTCGCTCACGCTCTTCAGCTTTCCCAGTTTCTTCGACTTCCGTGCTGTGGGAGGAAATGGAATCAGCATTAGCAATGGTTGGAGTCAGCTTTTAAATGCTTATAAAAAGGGAGCATTTTTTCAAATTCAAGTTCAGAAATATAATTTTAGAGAACTGGAGTTTGGGGTTTTCGAAATTTCTAGCATTCTAACATGATTCTGCTTGGAACAATACCTGATGGGGAGCCTTGCCCCGGAAGAACAAACTGAAGACCAGTTTAAGGGTTCTAGATTTGATCTTTTATAAGAGTGTACTATACGAGTGTAGTATTGAGTGTTCCCATCAAAGAACCCCATCAAGTGTTCTAGAGTTTTGGGTTTTTTTTAAATAAGGTGTTTCTGATGGGCTGCAGGGACTGTTAAAGGTTCTAGCTTTATAATAAGCTTCTAATTTGAACCGGCTCTGATAGGGAAACAGTCTGTTGTAGGGTTCAACAGAGAACTTTTAAGGGTTGCCCCAGAGGAAAAACTGACAACTCTTTAAAGGTTCTAGATTTAACTAGTGTGCTTCTCAGGTAGTACTGAATCTTATACTCTTAGAATGTTCCTGAAGGGTTCTTTGGATGGTTAAGGGTGCCAACTTTCCTAAGTGGTTCTACTTTGAACCCTACCAGAATAACGCTCTGTTGCAGGGTTTGACATAAAACCTCTAAGGATGTCTACAGAATGAAAAACCTAAAGAACCCTTAACTGTTTTAGATTTAACTTTTTTTTCTGCCTCTCTCTCTAAGAGCATGCTGTTATGGAAGTACTGAGTGTTAAAGACTTAAAGAGTTTTTGAAGGGTTCTTCAGATAATTCTAGCTAACAGAACTTTCTCTGACAGGAATACAGTCTGTTGTAGAATTCTACATAGAACTTTTAAGGGATGCTTCAGAGGAACAAACTGAAGGCACCTTAATGGGCCTAGATTTGACCTTTTTCTTCTAAAAGTATGCTGTTTAGGTAGTACTGAATCTTATGCTCCTAGAAAAGGGGTTCTTGAAGGATTCTTTGGATGGTTAAGGGCTTCTAACAGGTTTCTACCTGGGACCCTCTGTGATAAAGAAACAACCTGTTGCAGAATTCTAGATAGTATATTTAATGGTTTCCCCTGAGAAACAACCAAAGACTCCTTAAAAACTCTACTTTTTTTAAACTAAGGGTGTTCTAGTGTTTAGTTAGCACTGGGTGTTATTCTTAGGGAAAAAGGTTCCTGAAGGGTTCTGTGAATAGATAAGGGAACACGTTTCTCTTTGAAATCCCCTATACCAGAGAAACACTCTGCTGCAGGGCTCAACACAGAACCTTCAAATGTTCCTTTGCACTTTAGTAAAGCCAGCTGTGATGAAATTTTTGAAATTTTTCTTAAGTTTTTAAAAACTTTTTCTTGAAAAGCACAACTTATTATCAAATCCAAATACAATACAAGTACAAAATCACAGTGATTTTGTATGAACCCACATAAACAAGACTGATGAGACCTGACACACAGAGACTGCAATTATGCAGTTGTTTTTAGCAGAACCTAAGAATCCGATTTGAGAGAAACGATGTTAGTTCCATGTGCAATGATGCGTATAAGTAGAAAATTGCCCTGGTTTTAGAACAAGGCCATCAATCAAACGGCCTGGCGTGAAAAAGCACTGCCGCAGTCAAACTCGATAACGTTTTACACATCTAGTACGTCCATCTCAAGGAGCGGCTGTATCCCACCAGCTATTTATTGTCATTCATACAGCATATTAAGCAAGAATTTGTGAAATCAGTGCACAGTCATTCTGTAAACACTGACAGAGAAAACCGCTTAATGTCTGTCTGAGTGACTGTAAAATAAGAAATGTGTCATTCACACACTGAGGTTCAGTCTTCTTGCCTGGAAAGCCTGAATAAGGACACTGTTTTTGGACTTCAGGGAACCAAAGCAAGTGAATCAGTCGCTGAAGCACGTCCTCCTCCACCAAAGCAGGGGAATTTAGTGAGGACTGCTTTGCCGGGGCTGCTCAGAGAAATGTGTTAGAAATAGATCAGATGTGGAAAGAGATGGAGCCCAGTGTGTGCCGCGTTTCAGCTGGTGAACTTGGAATCCTGAGTAATTGTTTGCTTAATCTGCCAAACTGTCAGGATTGCTTAAAACTAGCAAGGTACAGAAGGACACACAATATATCAAATCCTAGTGGGTTTTTTAGCCATTTTTAAACAGTATTATGTATTACCAAAGCTGTCCATAGACAGACATTTTTGGCTTTTCTGGCTCACAAAAGCCATTAGACTTCATTTATCAAACTCGATACAAAAATTTTATTTGCAAATCATTTGAAATGTGATATTCATGAAAATCCAGTTAGTTCAGAAAGAATGGCTGAATCCTACGAGAGCCCCTGACTTTGTGTCCATATATCATCTAAGGAGACTTACTAATGTGAACCTTGATTGGTTGGATTCAAACCGTATAATTGGTGATGAGGCACTGCAAATCTATATACAGACTACAGTGTCAAGTTTAAATCACTTAGTTATTTCACCTGCACACACAAATCTAATAATTCTTTTTAAAATATGGGCTGAAAGAAAGCGATCCAAAACAAAAAAAAAAATGAAGACAAATAAGTCTAGCTCCTCAGTTAGGACAAAAGTAATGGCGCTATATAAAAGAGGGATGAGTTAGTGAGGGTCCAGTAGCTGACCTGCTACAATGGCAGAGCTGCATTACTGGAAGATTTAGCGTATACGGCATTTAGGAGGACCGTTTAGTCGTCATTTTGTCATTTCCATCTGTATAAGCTTTGCTTTTTGTAGTTTTATTGGGATCACTAAATATACATCAGCTGTAATTAGTACTTTATGGGTTATTGGAATTTATCAACATATGCAAATGAGTATGAAGAAAAACAGCATTACCAAAACATTTGTAAATCTTTCAGGATTTTTTTTTTTTTATATTCAGTTTGGTCTATGAAAACATTTACACACAAATGTATTAAATGGCTGATAAATGAAACCCATTGTTAACTGTCTATTTTAAGTTGACACTCATCAACCTTGATTTGAACCATAAATATGTGCCCTATTAAGGTTAACATGTTTAACGCTGCTGATTACAGCAGCAGTTCTTAGGTACGAATCTACAGTATCCAGGTAAGATTATCCACTAAAACATGCGCGAGACTTTGGGTGAGAATTGTTTTTTGAAAGTGCAAACCCAATGATGGCTTGCCAGAATGTAGTCACACTCTGTGTGCTTAAAGATGTCTAAAAGCCTGCTAGCTAAACGCGATTTCCTCGCACACCGAACGTCATGCTTTGATCAGGTTGTTGGATATCTACGTGCTGTAGTGAAACAGACAAAAGCCTAAACCGTTCAAATGTCAGAATGAAATCTTTAACAATAACTTGCTCCCTTTTTACTTTTAACCAGAATTTTTTTTTTAAAAAAAAAGAACTTTACTTCTGCTTGCAAATGTGAATGGACCTCTCTCATGATGTGAACAGGGTGACCTCAGAGTTAACAAAACATTACTGTCACTTCATTTTTCTTTCCATAAAAGCTTCTGTTTATGTAAAGAGTGATCATTTAACAGGGCCGCAGTCAGTCGTTGGTAAGCGATCGTTCTGTTTAACTGCTGCCAGAAATATTGCTCGCTGCTTTACTCTGTGCAATGTGACTTTTCTAATAATAGAGCTAACGTGTGACAATTGAAGTTTGAGGGATTGCTTGGTATATAGTTTTATTGTGTGTTTACTGTTGCTGGAGATTACCTCCGAGATTCATCCCCGCCTGCAGACACTTTCGTACTCGGCAAGCCGGACAGTTCTTCCGTCGGATTTTGTCGATGATGCAGTCGTTCCTTCCAGCGCACAGGTAGTTGTGCTGACCTGTGGACAGAGACGGAGAGGAAGAGAGGATTTAATAATGGTTATCTTTAGTATTTCAGTCATGCATGTTAAAAATTGTTTTGGTTGTAGATAAAATTGGCAAGCATGTGTGGCACTAATATTTGTACGTATTATTTTGTCTTTTGTGATTTCTTGCGCATTTCTATATGGAACTAATGATGTGACTTCCTTAAACCTAACCACAGAAGAGAAAACTTTTTTCTTCCACATTTCACACCACTATAGACTAGGTACATGATGATATATGTTTATACCATTACATTCAACACACATGATATTGTTATCATGGACAATATGGATATCTCATTGGAATATGCTTATTTAACATTTTTGGAAAGAGTCTTCAGTGTCAGTGCTTTCTAACAGAAAGAGGTAACGCTGTAAAGTTTTCAGAGATGGGAAAGACAGATGAGTTTCTGCTTTATGGTTTCTCTCTAATGTGACAAGCTGCGTTTTTGCCTTCTTAACTTCAAAGGACAGGTTAGTGAGGAAACTAATATTTATAGCTGCTATAACGCAAGCGATAACAGGAACTAATTTGTTTTGCGGACATTAGACAACATTACTTGTAACTATAAACGGATAAAAAGTGTGACGTGCCATGATTTACGAGGGTGAGTCAAATGAAAACGTTAAAAGTGATGAACGTAATAAAGAAGATTAAGGCTTTCATCTGACTCAGCCTCTTCATAAATAAAAAATATGTAACTATTGGCAAATTGTTGTGATATAAGAGGAATAAAACACTTTGTCATGTGCTGTTATATGAAAATAATGAACTTTGGAATGGTAACAGTAACTGTGCTTCACTTCAGGCCACATAACCCCACCTCATTTTTGATTATTTTCCTATAACAGCATGCCCCCAAGTGTATATTTTGTATATGTGATTGTATGTGATATTATAAATTATGCTTTAAAGTTGGCCAATTACCGTGATATAAAAATGTATTATTAACACAAGCTTACTTCAGTGAGACAGTCCACTGGTTGACATATGAACAGAGAAGGGTGTAACACTCAACATGGCAGCTGAATTACAGGAAGTCCCGCCCTTGTTGGTTAACCCAGGCCTATCAGATCCTTACACTGACGCAAACACTACTGTATAATGTTACGGAAATCCTCGCACCAATCAACTCAGTAGGATCATGAGAATGTACAATTTATTGTGGATTAGCTATAATTAACGCTAATATTCATAAACTGTGATGAAAATAAATCTTAAACGCTAAAACAGCTCAGCTAAAAATTCAGGGGAGATTTTTGTTATGTGAAGCTCACATTTTTTATGCCAGATTTTAACAGTGATTGTGATTCCACATCAGTTTGGAGTTCATACATCTTTGTTTTTAAGTACATGGAAATGTTGTGTGACTGGAAATAACGGCCTGCGGGCACTACCAAGATGGCTGCCAAGAGCACAGACAACAGTTAAGCAGCTTATACTTTTCTTAAGTATATGTTAATGAGTTTTGTAGCTAGGAAGATGTGTTTAATGCTATTCTTTACATTTTTCTATCAATAAATCCATATGCAAACATCAATTAATGGAGTGAATTGAAGGTGAAAGCCTCTTTACTGAGCGTCTCAGGAAAAAGTGTGATGCTCACTGCAAATACACTCTGTTCCCCATTTATGTAAGTGTGTGTACACATTCATGTGTACGAGTGTGTGCGCCTTAAAATCTCCCGCATGCTGCTTTCCCGGCCTCAAGCTGCGCTGCAAGGTTGCACACCGCTCTGAGTATCTGTGTGTGTGTGTGTGTGTGTGTGTCACTCGCTACTCCTCTCTCTCTTGCTCTTTCCTGCTTCCCACTAGATCCCTCTGCCTCAAGCTCTCCTTCTCTCCTGCACTCCGAGTGTCTGCTTAGTTCCTCTCCTCAAATCTAACTTCCCAAAAATCTGCGCTCAGGCCGGGTCTCACTGTGACGCTCGGGTTTTTTTTGGCGAAGAGGAATGTGTGCAAGTTGAGGCTGCCAGAAAAGCCCGGGATCTGCTTGGAAGAGCAAAGGCAGCTGTAGCTCCGCCACTATTTCTGGCTCGGTCACGTGACTCGTTACATAAGCTCATTTTTCTTGCTCTAAAAAACAGTAAACTGCGACACAGGAAATACAACCCCCCCCCCCCCCCTTCCCTCCATCCCTACCCCCCTTCTCCTGCTCGCCCTCCTCCATCTAACCTCCCCCATCTTTTCCATTGCTCCAACACTGATGCAGATCAGACCTGAAATCCGTTCACACACCTCTTCACCCGCTGTGCCGAGCTTCTCCCACGAATCCTGTTAATCATTGCCCTAAAGAAGCGAATGCAAATACGTTGTGTGTTTACCATGTGTGTCCGTGGGTGCGCAGAACATAGTGAGGGAAGAAGAAGTTTGTGTGTTTGGAAGATGTTGCAAATCTGTCCTTCACAATGTACAGTTTGTCTACATCCGCATACATGCAACATGTACAATGTCCAATATTTACAACAGGCTGAACTTAAGCATACTAATATCACTAGTGATTAAATAACTGGTTTTACTGCTGCTTATTATCTTATTATCATTGTAAACATTATTTTTTTTATTTACTTTCACACTTGGTGTTTATTACTCAACCACCTTCACACGCTTTGCACGGAATCGTATGAGAAGCCGCTTTTGAAAACTTGTCGTTGACGTTTTTATGGTCACAGTGGATCTTTTGACTTTCAAGAAAAGCATGAAGTGCTTTTTTTACGTCCCAACCAATCAGATCGCAAGCTGAGAGGCATGCGAGAGAAACAAGCGCGAAGCAATCAAACCATTAGGTCTCTTTTTTCGTAACAATTTTCGCAGACATTCTACACCATTAAATGTAACTATAAATGGATAAAAAGTATGACATTTCGTTCTTTAAAAAACTGTAGTATTTACAGATTAGTGTAGTACAAGAGGAGCAAAACACTTCAGGACATGCTGTAATTCAAATTCAAAACAAATCAACTCTGGGGTGGTAACAGTAACTCCACTTTGTCACATCATCCTGTTGTTAATTACTATCCCGTAACAGCACACCCCTAGGTGTTTAATTCCTGAAAAATGTCACTGCGCTAAGATACCGTCACACCCTCGGTTTGTAAAAGGAATGTGAGGAGCTGATTTGATTGGACATCTCAGCAACACACGAAACCACATCTACTGATGTATTCATTTCACATAACTCCAACTTTTAACAACTGAGCTGCTTTGCACCATGTGACCGTCTGCACCGAGGGTCATGAAAACAGCAAAAATACTGTATTTCTGCCACACCTATACCCATACACACACACACACACACACATACACACACACACACACACTCTACCACATACCAACATGTGATCTTATGCCTTATTTATGCTGTTACTTCACAAAAAGGGGTTTATAATCTGTGTTCCATCATTCTGACTAGGTTGAGTGAGTGTGTGTGTGTGTGTGTGTGTTCATTCCTCAGCGAGTCAGTGGCTACTTTTAGCCGGTTATGTCACTGCATGAAGGGACACGCTCAGGTGCAGAACTCAGGCTGTCAGCTCTGACATTAATCAGAGATCCCCATGGGAGACCCCCCAACACTGCAGAGCACCATGCCTCATCACGCATCACTCCTCACAACGTCCCGTTTATTTCCACCTCAGCCTGCCCCGTAACAGCTTCTACTGAGGCAGTAAATGCACATGCACAAGTATGCAGCTCTTTAAACCCTAATGTGGTGTTTGAGTTAAAATGACCTGCTTTATTTTTATTAAAAGTGAAACCAAATTAAAATAATTTTCCACTGCTTGGCTTTTTTTTTTTTTTTTTTTAAACCTGAACAATCATTTTTAAAAATCAAATCCTAATCAATCTAAATTAAAATGTTATTAAATGTTTTTTTAATTATTATTTTTTATTATTTTTTTCTTGATTATGTTTAGGTCTTTTATACCTGAGTGAAATAAAGATAAAATAAAATAAAAAGTATTAAAAACTGACGTAAATCTGAACAACAATCATTGCACTCATCGTCCCATTCCCTCTGTCTCTTACCATATCTTCAGTCGAATCCAGTAATATGAAGTGCCTGTCATTTTTATTCCCCAAAAAATTACATTCTGACAAAAAAACAAACAAAAATCTGAAAATACTGAATATTTTAAGCCAAATGATGTAATTACAGCAAAGACAATTTATTCAAAGTTTTCACAAACCATCTCTCAAATAACAATGTTAGCTACCTCACCAGAATTAGCATCTTACACAATTTAGCTAACTAAAAGTTAGTATTTTAGCTGTATTTAGTTATCTAGCTAGCAAACAGCAGCCAAGTTAGCTAGTAGTTAATGTTAGTTAGCTAGCAAATGTTATCTAAGTAAGCTAGCCACTAAGGTAATGTTAGCCAAGTTAACTAGCTAATTTGAACGAACCAAAACAGCACTGTACTAACTGCATTTAAAACATTAATAATTACAGGACTGAAGAACTTTATTAAAAAAATCATGTAATGTATCTAATCGACAAAGCTCTTTACAGAACTTACTGTTAATAAAAATTTCTGAAAATCATTAATGATTTAAAGAGAATCTTTTTGTGTTCACACCTGTGTCCGAACTGGGGCTTCTGCCTAATCAGAGGCTTGGGGGAATCTTTTGGATGCCATTTTCATCAATCTTCTTCATCAAATTCAGGGCTTCAGGACTGTTTGAATGCTAGCAGTGCTATATTTCTGACCTAGATTTAATTGGCAAGCACACAGCCTTCCCCGGATTAGCATTAGCCATTAGCAGTGGCGTGCTGCATCGACATGACAACGCAGCAGCTGGACCGCGAGGGCATGTGAATCAGCGTGCGATTATTTCCTTAACAGCATATGTTAGACCCATTTAGTACACTTCCAGCTGAGTCATGGCGACTTGCTCTAATGGATGTTGTTGCTGGACCGAGCCGCAGAGGCTCCCATGGTGGCTCCGTAACGACTTTCACATGAAGCCTTGTCTGAAAAGAATAAGCATTCGCGAGCTCCAAAAAGCTCCGAGTTACAAATTCACCATGACTCCGCTTCATTTTGCTTATTTCGGACTCTCTGGAATAGAGTTCATTAATCGTTCACTTGTCTAAAATCATCAGTGTACAGGACATTTGTGTCATTGATGATACACTAGAAGTTGAAGGTGAACGCCCCAAGATTCCTACTGCCGCTTTTTTCAACTTCCTGTAGATCATTTTTCTCTACTTGCCTCATTTTGCTCATCTCAACTTAAGTCAACAGCTTCGATTCAACTTAATTTTATTTGTATAGCGCAGGGGTGTCCAATCTTATCCGGAAAAGGGCCGGTGTGGGTGCAGGTTTTCATTCCAACCAAGCAAAAGCCACACCTGAGTCTACTGAAAGCCAAAGTCAACTGATTAAACAGCTGGAATTAGGTGTGGCTCCTGTTTGATTGGAACGAAAACCTGCAACCTTTGTGGATAAGATTGGACACCACTGGTATAGCGCTTTTAACAATAGACATTGTCACAGTGTCATTTTACAGAAATCCTGGTGTAGATTTACCGGAGATTATCCCTAACGAGGAAGAAACCTTCAGACTCTAAAGGAAGCCTGTCCTCATTTGGGTGAAAACAGATTATAAATCATTACAGTACACAGGTGTAGAAGAGTAAAGACAAATAGTACTGAGTGTTGAAAATGTTGAAAACTGCATGTTCATTATGAGCATTTTATTTTTTTATATCGTGCAACAGTTAATGCACACGACTTTATTAAGTCACGTGATATGAAATTGAGGTCATGAAGTTGTTTGCTTTTAATAAAACAATGCCATTTTTTATTCAACGTGCTCTTCTGTAAAGTAGAGCAGACTGAGCACTCATCTGCTACACTTAGAGCTGATAATTTTATCCATAAAATATTTGATCCTTGAGATCTGCACTGTCTGATTAAGTTGCTGTCTCTTCCGATGTCTTCTATAAATATAATCAATTAACAGTGGCATATTTATGTGTTTAATATTGACCTCAAATGGCATTCCTTTGATTTTTCAGAGTATATTTGCAACACCAAACAGAAAAGTCAGCATGAGGTTTTGCCGTTAGATCAGACTGTCAGACAGTGGCGCTGGACATAATACTGCTCCTAGCTAAAGCCAATATCACGCCTGAAAATGTGCTTAAAATGTGCATGAAAAATCGTGCATAACTGAGACTCGCCTCTATTTTTTGACACAACTCTCACCAGACTCCTGAATAGTGCTTAAGTGTGTAGTTACATCTGAGGTCTGTATACTGACGTGAGCAATTTTGGTATTAAATCTTCACCATGCAGTTTACTCAACTCTGAATGCAGCCCGTAGGGAATAAGAGTCCTGGGGTGAGCACAGGAGAGTCTTTATGATTACCGCAGCAGCTCTTAGGTACAAACCTACAGTGAAATTATCCACTGAAGCATGAGTCTTGGGCATAAACTGTTTTCCTGCAAATCTTTAGGGCACTCATGTGGGAGCTTCCACAACAGCTGAAAGTGAGTCAGAAGCTCAAAGCAGAAGAACAGTATCAGGATGAATCATGGAGCTCCGGAGGGCAAGAGGAGCCACAGCAGTAGAAGTGTGTCAGGACCAGGCACTGGCATCCCATCAGGCAGCAGGATTGCCTGTATAGCTCTGTACAGCTTAGGTTCATAGCATAAATAAATAAAGCAAAGTTATCCGTGTTCGGAATCACGCTACACAGGTTGGTATTTGTGTATAATCCTATTCATGATCATCAAGGTAATTTCCAAAGTTGTTTTTAACTATTTGAGGTTCCACCCATATTAATTGGGTCCTTTTTGTCTCCGACAGCACCAGAAAGCGTGAAGTTTGGAGAGGGAGGGAAAAAAAAAACGCTGTAAAATTCAGTCCTCCGGAGATATATTCCCTCCAGTTAAGATAGCGAGAAATCTTTTCTTGGCCTCTCCAGAGCTTCTTAGAATGATTTATAGGATTAATTATTTCATGTTATCTTTATATATTTAATATTGCCCTCCCTTTGAATGGCATTCTACAGGGTTTTTTTGTGTACGCATTTACATTACCAGAAGTCAGATTGAATTTTTAGACTGAAAACTATCTGAAAACTACTGAAGACTATCTATAAACGACTTCTCCGGCACATGCATGGTATTGGACATTATTTCTCCCATCTCATAAACACCACTTTAAAAGGATAACCCACTTGTACATGCACATGGACACAGTGCCTTGCTGATTATTCATGTGGACGTGTTGAAAAATCAGCAGCTCCCTCATAGACGGCTTCTTCTCGCCATAACTGGGCTTGATCTTCCAGCTCGATATCCCAAAATGGGTTGCTGTGGTTACTCAGATGGAATGATATGGCTTCAGGACAGTCTATCAACAAGCCCAGACAAAAGCCATTTTATCGACACTATAAACACGTCGGGGCGGCCTGCCCACGTCCCAGAAAACGGTGAAAGCGCAGATCCGCAAGATCTGATACTCGCCTGCACCATTTGCTTAGCCACATACGTTGTATCCTCCGAGCACTCGTGCATTTTGCATTAGTGTCAAAGAACAAAGGCATCACCCAGAAGGCGGAAGAGATGGCAGATATTTAAAGCGCCGGTGCCGAGAGCAAACATGCAGAGGTCAGCTGAGGATAGGATCGGTCATGATGCGTGTTGTGTTACACGTCATCTTTACCTTCCTTATTTGCTCCAATCATTAGCTTGTGTAAACTGGAAAAGAAATGAGCCATGCAATGCAGGGGGAAATCCACTTGGTTATAATAGGTATTAACAACCTTTGGATTATATATTTTTTTTATCTAATTAAAAGAGCAAATCGTTAACAAGTTTAATAAACTTCCTTTTTGTAATACATCCATTCCCACACATAAACGTTCTTTCATTATGCTCAAAACCAGCGCCTGATTGGCAGAAAAATCTGCCTGTCATGCTGAAATAGAGAAGCCTTTGTCCTTAAATGACTCCACTGGAGCAGAGTGATTTCCATCAGTATTTTGGTTACCTTTCCCTGGCTGTGTGTCAGCTCTACTACACCTCCGGTAAAACAGGCTTTCCTTGCTGCCACTGCACGCTCAGTAAAACCCCTTTTGAATAACCACTCATTAAAACTGACACTGAATATCGTTAAGTGCTGTACCATGCCAAGTTTTTGATAACATTTTCAATAATATGCATGCAACAAGCACTTAAAAAAAAAAAATCCCCCCCTCCACCTGCAATCCATATGGAGATATTTACAGGGCCAAGCTGTACAGTACCAACAAACTGCCTATCTGTGGTTAGGGAGTTGGGCTGAAGACACAGCCAGCCGATGAGTCAAAAGTGTGTTGATGCCGGGAAAACTGTGAAAAGGCTCAACGGCTTTGTCTTATCCCACCCACAGCAAACCTCACGGCTTGTAAAGTTCCTACCGCGTACCACTATGTGACATAACACACACATCCCAGCCTTAAACAGGAACCAAATTCAACCTAAAAATGTCCAACTCCAAAGTTGACCATGTGCTTGACCATATAGTGATTTGTAACCTAAAATGTACAACATTTTCTGACATTTCCTTCCCCATTCGCTCAATAAATCCTAATAAGAGCTAAAGCCCTACAGCTAAAGCTTGCTCAGTTTGAAATGCCTTGTCTACAGCAGCAGCCAAATTCCATAAAGCTTTGTCATTATGAAGGAATGGATGCTATTTTGGTCCACAGCTGAACAGCAGCACAGAAAGACCATTCAGTATACACTTCACTAAAACACGAACATCCCATTACACACATGCACACACGCAGAGGAACTGTAGTGTACTAGCAACCACCCCACTAGGGATTCATCTGTGGAGAGTTTGGTTAAACATCCTACAATATAATGTAACAACAGCTATCCACAAACCCATAACGTAAATAATGTGGCACTCAACATAGTGCGATAACATGGATGACATAGTGCAAAGCATAACGCAGTGACGCGGATGAGCTAAGCATAACCTCAAAATGTGGACGACATGGTGCTATGCATAATGAAATGACATGGATGATATAGAGCTAAGCATAACCCCAAAACATGGATGCCACAGTGCTGAGCACTATGCAAAAATATGGATGACACAGAAGCATAATGGCATAACATGAATGATATAGGGTGAAGCATAATGCTATAATGTGAATAATAGAGCGCTAAGCACAATGCAAAAACATGGATGACATAGAGCTGAACACAATGGCATAACGTGGATGCCATCGACCTAAGCAAAATGCAGTAATGTGGATGACTTTTACCTATCCACAATGCCATAACATGGATTACTATCCATAGAGCTATCCATAGTGCCATTCCTGACACGCCATAATGTAGAGCTGTCCATAATGACATAATTTAAATATGGAGCTATCCATTTTAATGTAATGTAGTATGTAGTATCACAGATCTTCCCATAATGCTATAACAGCAGTGTCATGGACTTGCCCATAATGGCATAACTTAGATGTCTTAGATGGCATAACTTAGATGTAAAAATGGAGCAATCTATAATACTGTAACATAGACAGCAGTGACCTGTGTATAATGTCATAATCTAGATCACACGGAGCTATCCGTAATGCCACTACGTGGAAAAGAGGGAGATGTCTGTAATGCCACATGGTGGATGCAATGAAGTTATTAATAACATGATACTGTCAAAATGTGTATCTATCCATAATGCCATAACACATGGCTCTGAATACTGTAGCTAACATAACAAGTAGCTATCCATTTTCCCTTTTAGTTTTTGTGTTTGAAAGTGCACGAAACTTTGTCTTAGCTGTAAGTTGTTTGAATAATCTTACTCAGCAGCTGAACAACTGCGTCTTATTCTCTCCAGGTAGAGATTCAGAAATCCAGCGAGCTGCTATTTCCTCCCCTGGGTGTAATTGCATTAAATGTACATAAACAAAAAGGAACAGATCTTTTTCACTGTCTGCTTTTCTACTATGTCTAGGCCAGAAGTGCTTAATGAGGAGAGGCGCTTTTGCCTCTGGGGCAGCAAAATCTCTCTCTCTCTCTCGCTCTCTCTCTTTCTCGGTGTGGAATGGAACGAGGCCACGTTAGACACAAACGAAGTGCCGTGCTGTGTTATTTCCCTGCTGTATTAACGCTTATGTTCTGTTTCTCTGCCATCCCCATGTCCCTCCTTCTGCTTTGAGCCTCTCACTTGTCCATTCTCCTCTCTTTTCCATTCTCTTCTCTATTTCTGTCGATCTTTCTATCATCAGCTTCGTCCTTCCCCCCATCACTTCCTTTCCCTCTCGCTGTCTCCTCCCCTTTGCTTTTAGCTCTGCCTCTCCCCCTCTCTCACTCTCTCTCTCTCACTCGCTCTATCTTTCTGTAACTAGGCTGGGGTCAGGTAAGGTAGGGAAACATACACACACACACACACACACACACACACACATACGCTGAACTATATCTCCTCCACCTACACTACAGCATGCGATGGCCTTGACGCTTCCTCTTAAAGAAATACATCAACCAAAATAACCCTAAAGTATACCCTGCTACCACCGATAGCATGGGCACCTGTATTAGCTGTGTTACGGTACATCACAATGTGGTGTAACAAAATGCTTCCGCGAGCTGCTGGTGGCTTTGTGGGCGTGTTCTAAAATCCAGGTTGTGCAGGCTTATCTCTCAGGAGTAAAGTGCATTCAGAGTTGAAGGTTAGATCTGCGCCTCAGTGAAAAAGAGGCTAAAACAGGCTCCCTGTAGGTTTTTTAGACATATTTGTGTTTGTTAAGTAGACTTGAGGTTGTGCCGTTATAGGAAACAGGGTGATAAGATGGCTGTTACCAATCTGGAATTCCAATTACAGTACATCCTGAAGTGTTTTATTCCTTTTATTCATTTTATTCCACAGCAATTTGCCAACAATTTCATTTTTTTTTTCTTTATTAAAAACAAAGCACATTTTATCGTTTCATAGCTATGTTTAATGTTGAGGAACGTCCTCGTAACGTTGCCATGTGAATTAGAGCTTTCTCATGCATTGTGAAGCTTCTTCAGTCTTTACACACACACACACACACACACACAGGCCACTTATACAGTAATTAACGCAGGTAAGAAGAGGCCTTTATTTTCCACATATACATTACAGCACAGTTCATTTACGCTATGCTGCACCTAACCCTAAACCTCAGGGGTTTTTGTTTTGTTTTGTTGCTTTTTTCCCTTCATGGAGACCTGACCATCACACCCATTTGTGCTTTTTGAACATAACATTCCAGATTTGCTGTTATAATCACCTCCACTCTTCTGGGAAGGCTTTCCTCTAGATTTTGGAGCATGGCTGTGGGGATTTGTGTTCATTCAGCTACAAGAGCATTAATGAGGTCTGGGGTGCAGTCAGTGTTCCAGTTCATCCCAAAGGTGTTCAGTGGGGTTGAGGTCAGGGCTCTGTGCAGGA